>PKMM01031110.1:0-134755 GCA_002933915.1 Eutrema heterophyllum | reverse complement strand
ATATATATACATAATATATTATAAATTTATAATGTTTATTTACATTTTCTGTATCTCTTTAATAAATAAAAAATGTCAAAAGAAAATATGCATGATAAAAATATATAAACTCTATACTAATTAATAAAGTATTAATAAAAAATGTTTATATTGGAGTTTAAGTGAATATATTAATTTTTTGTATGTTTATTTTGTCTATCATTCTTTATATAAGAAAAAAAAAACTAGACGATTTCACTTTTTTCTCTTGTTAGTTCATATTAAATCAAAAATGCACTAAAAACTTTTTTTTAAAGTTTTTGTTTGTATTGAATGGAGCGCAATAGATATCCGCAAATATCCGTAAGTTTTTCAGATATCCGGATATCCGTATTTTTCCGGAGCAAAACAAATCACAAAATTAGATATTCAGTAAAAACGGAGCAAATCACAAATAATAGAATTTTCCGACATATCCGCTCCATGCCCACCCCTACTGATCTGTTCGAATGATCATTTTAAAAATAATAAAAATATTTGGCACATTAATCAAAAAATATTTATTTAATATTTTACCCAAATCTAAATTCATTACACAAATATTTGTAAAGTAATAATTTTTTGAAAATATTGGATATCAATGGAATTTAATCTATAAAGTTCTGATTATAATCTAGATGACATTTTAAAAAGTTGAAATATATGTTTTATAAAGTCATGATTTTTAGTGGATTGTCCTTGCGACAAAAAATAAAAGTTGAAAATTTTTAATAGTTAGATATTTACAAAATAAAAAAGGAAAATTGATTTCCAGCTACACGAAGTATACGATAATGCATGATTACACATCCGAAATAAAACAATGTTTTAAAAACTACATCAACAATTGATATAGCATGGCCAGCTACACGAAGTATACGATAATGCATGACTACACATCAGAAGTAAAACAATGTTATAAAAACTACATCAACAATTGATATAGCATGGTCAGCTACACGGCCAAACAAACATGAGTCATATGTGTAACACCATAATCATATATTTTCGGTAAACAGTTCGTCGAGGTCCGCCGTTGACTCGAGTTTTAAACAATATAACCCACCCAAATTTAACCCGGCCCGACTTAATCCGACCTGACCCGACCCGAGAATACCTAAAGTTAAAAAAAAAAATACTGAAACCCCAAGTCAAAGGAACGAGTTTTCAGATCATATTTATTACTAGGCCCGCGAATTCGATTAGTCAGGTATTTCGAGGTTAGTTCGGTTTTTTGGATAATTCGGTTTATAGATTTTCCATCGAAAATAACCAAATAAAATATCGGTTCGGTTCGGTTATCGAGTAGTTTAATTATTATTTTTAATGCCGAAAATAACCGAAATGTTGGCAAATTCAGTTTAATTCAGATAGTTTCAGATAGTTTCGTTATTTTCGGTTATTTTCGATTGGTTCAATGTAGATAAGGTTGGCAAATTCAGTTTAATTTCAGTTTATTTTTAAAATTTCGATTATCGGTTCGGCCGAACCGAACCGAGAACCGAAATTAATTATAAATATTGCCGAAAATAACCGAAACTATCCGAATTAAACTGAATTTGCCAACATTTCGGTTATTTTTGGCATTAAAAAATAACTGAACTACTCGATCACTGAACCGAACCGATATTTTATTCGGTTATTTTTGGTGGAAAATCTATAAACCAAATTACCCGAAAAACCGAACTAACCGAACCGAAATACCTGAACTAACAGAATTCGCAGGCCTAGTAATAAATATGATCTGAAATTCGTTCCTTTGACTTGGGGTTTCAGTATTTTTTTTTTTTTTAACTTTAGGTATTCTCGGGTCGGGTCGGTCGGGTTAAATTTAGGTGGGTTTTATTGTTTAAAATTCGAGTCAACGCCAGAGCTCGATGAACGGTTTACCGGAAATATATGGTTATGGTGTTACATATATGACTCATGTTTGTTCGGCCGTGTAGCTGGCCATACTATATCAATTGCTGATGTAATTTTTAGAACATTGATTTACTTCAGATGTGTAGCCATGCATTATCGTATACTTCGTATAACTAGTCATGTTATATCATTTGTTGATGTAGTTTTTAGAACATTGTTTCACTTCAGATATATAGCCATACATTATGGTATACGTTCCGAATTAGAGCGTACGTGTCTTTTTTTCTTTTTCTTTTTTTTCTGAGTTTCTTAACGCGTCATCAATCTTCAACATTATTTAACCATTTCACGAAAAGTCAATTTCCTTTTGCTTCTTCTAATTCATCTTCTCCCTCTTGTCTAAATTTGATACTTTTCTTCTTCGGGTCAGGTTCCCGTGAAGGTCCTTTTCCTAAGATCACAGATTTTTTTCTGATCATCAACAAAAAACCCCTAAATCTCTTTTCTTTTCCTCGAGCTCTCGTATCCAATTTTGTATTCGGAGACTCCAGGCTTGATTTTTTTTCGTTTGTCTTGTCAAGTTTCGCTCCATGAAGAAGGTGCTTCATCGAAGTTTTAAGCCTGCGAAATGGTAATTATCATTATCCTCTGCTCTTCTCTTGCTGTTTTGTTCTTATTACCGGAAGACTTGATACATTTACCAAATGGTTACATTTTAAATTTGTAATGTTTCCTGATTTTTTTTCTTTTCTTTCTGATGAAGCAAAATTGCTTTACAAATGGCGACTTCGCGCCTGAAAATACTGAAGAACAAAAAGGATACACAGATTAAGCAATTGAGGAGAGAATTGGCTCAATTGCTCGAGTCCGGGCAGACCCAGACTGCTAAAATTCGGGTAAGTAAGCAATTTGATGATTTTTTTTTTTTTTTTCATTTGTCTGTAGAAATCTTGTATGAATTCATCATAATCTGTGAATTTGGTAAAACCGATTAAAATCTGCGATTTTGAATTTGCATTCATAGTATTGTTAAACACATCAATGAATCTGTGTTTCACTCATCTTCTTTCTCAGGTGGAGCATGTAGTGAGAGAAGAGAAGACAGTTGCTGCTTATGAACTCGTTGGTATATATTGTGAACTTCTTGTTGCTCGTTTGGGTGTGATTGACTCACAGAAGTAAGTAAAAAATCCAAATTTTCGCAACTTTTTTTATTTTTGTGTAATGTGTTAATCATTGTTTGTAATCTTACCTCAGGACCTGCCCTAATGATCTTAAGGAAGCTGTTGCGAGTGTCTTGTACGCTTCCCAAAGGTTATCAGATGTTGCAGAGCTCGCGGATATCGTTAAGCATTTCTCTGCCAAGTATGGAAAAGATTTTGTTTCAGCTGCTATTGGGTTGCAACCAAATTCTGGTGTGAGTCGCTTGGTAAGTTGGTTGCATGTGTTATCTTCCTTTCTCTGATGTTTGTCGAAGAGAGACATTCTTGCTTATGACTCTCTCTCTCTCGTTATGCTTAGTTGGTGGATAAGTTGTCTGTTAAAGCTCCTGATGGTCCAACGAAGATCAGAATTTTGAAGGAGATTGCTACGGAGCATAATGTAACTTGGGAAGCAGAATCTTTGGCTGATTCAGATCCAAAGGAAACTGTATTGTTGGTCAGTAATACATCTTCTTTTCATAGCCTAGCTTCTCCTTGGTCTTAAATTCATCTCTCTCTCTCTTTAGTATATGTTTCCTCAGTACCATTTTTGATTTCCTTGAGCAGAGTGGAGCAAGTTCCTCTCGGCCGGTGAGTGGAATCAACTCAGATTCTTCAAGAATCCCAAATAATCAACCTCCAGACTTCCAAGCTCCAGCGACGGCTAATGTGTCGCAAAACTCATATGCAACTGATGGAAGATCTTCAAGCTGCACTGCATCTACTGATTTTAACATTGGGAAGCCAGCTGATCACTATCACCAAGATCCGAGACCTTCTGGTTAGTTTATCATGGAAAAACACGTTTTCTATTTGATATTCCTTTGTTTTTTCGCTGTTCTTTGTTTGTGTTAAAGCATTAGATAAAAACAAATCGTCTTTTTTTTTATATACAGGAGATAGAACTGATGGCAGAGAACACAGACCTCCAAATCCAGGTTATGGGGATTCATCTCCATGTGAAATGGAATTTGTTGATGCTACAACTGCTGCACGTGCGGCTGCTGAATCTGCTGAAAGAGCTAGTTTTGCTGCACGTGCAGCCGCTGAGCTTTCAAGTAAAGAAAGGATGAGGATGATGCAGTACTCTACAGAGTCGCCGAACTCATCCTCTTATGATACTTTAAGAAACGAGCCCTCACATAGACATAGTAGTCGCTCAAGTGTGCAAAGCGGAGGTGTTGCTAAAGAAGAAAATTTAAGAAGCAGTCACATGCAAGAAGAGCAATCTATTATTAGGAAAGAGTCTTCTAAGAAGACCGTTGATGAGCTATCAGACAATGTATCATGGAGGAGAGGTCATTCTCGGGATAACTCATTGGAGAAGAGTCTGAACGATTCCTTTGCTAAAATAGATAGAGAGAAGAAGCAGCCAAGTATGGATGATATAAACCTTAGCTGTCAAGAAGATGTTCAACTCAAGAAACAGTCAAGCCGGGGTTCATCGGGTTCACATACAAGCTATATTTCTGATGACAATAACGTCGCTTCGTCGGACCATATCAATGCACCGAGCATCTTGGAGGATAAACGGTTTCAGAGCACTGTTATAGATACAGAGATCCAGAATCACGGTCATGATGTTGTTGCTGCTCCAGCTTTTGATGACTATAGCTCGTTTTTCGATAAACCTCAATTCGACAAAGAAGATGCTTATGGCGATGAACCAGAACAAGGATTAGGATTTTCATTGCTTGGAAGCAGCAGCAAGACACCTGATCATTTGCCAACAGAGACAAATTCATGGAGCTTCAAAGGACACAAGTCTCTGGGACAACCCAGCTCAGCCTCAACCTCACAGGTTCTTGAAAAAGAGAAACCAAGTTCTCCATTATTTGATGATAGTCCTACAAGTCCTCCAGCTTCTCTGCATGGGCCTGAGCCGTCTGCAAAGTTTGACGATTATGACCGAGATTCTGAAAGTGAAGAAGACAATCTGAGAAACAAAGGAATACATTCTGGACGTGTGGAAGAAAAGCCAAAGCTGACATCTCATAAGTCTTCAATGTCTGAAGTTCCTGATGATTTAGGACGCTACTTTTTCCCTTCAGACTCAGAAGACCAAGGAGATGATTCCAGGCCACAAGAAGAGTCCGACGCAGAAACTCCTACAGTTCTGAGATATGGACCTCTAGCGGGTGGACTCAAGAATGAAGAGACTCCCCCACCTCATGGAATGAGCCCGCCAAAAGACAAGACATTGTCCAAATCTGTAAAAGAGCATGTCCAAATAGAGGTTGATCCGTCGAGGTCTTCTTCTTCGCAGACGGTTTCTTCTAGCAGTATCAGGAAAGATCTTTACACTCAGAAATCAAGCAACCCAGACAAAAGACCAAGCTATATACCTCCAGATTCATCTTCTAGTGATGATGAAACAGAGATGGAACTTCCAAAGAGAGTTTCTATCAGAAATCAAGATAGAAGAACTGAGTCAAGAACCCGTCCCTCACATCTTCATTCGCGTGTTAGCCATGAGGACTCGAAGGAAGGAATCCCGACTCGGGCTTCTATTAGAAGTCAAGAGAGGAGGAACCACAAGACCACCACTGGTTCTTCTGCCTTATATTTCCACTCAATGTCCAGTGACGATGAAGATGAGAAAGAAGTCCCTAGAGATGTTGTACGCATCCAAACCAAGCCTTCTATTTCCATCTCACGAAGAACAAAGGGGCAAGAGAGAAGAAATTCCCTGGTTAATGCGAAAACCGACAAAGTCTATCATGATCAAGAATCTCCTCCGAAGCTAATTTCTGAGGCCAAGCCACTGGCTAAGCAACAAGGGCCAGCTTCTTCAAGTTCTCTTCCAAAAACCGACAAAGCTTCTCACGACCAAGAATCTCCTCCAAAGGCCAAGCCGCTGGCTAAGCAACAAGGTTCAGCTTCATCTTCAAGCTCACTTCCAAAAACCAACAAAGTCTCTCACTATCATGAATCACCTCCAAAGCTAAGTCCAGAGGCTAAGTCACTGGCTAAACAAGAAGGGTCAGCTTCATCTTCAAGCTCTCTTCCCAAAACAGTGACATCACCAGACCCAGAAATTCCGGCGAAGGAGAAAGCTAGCCATGTTCATCCCAAGCTCCCAGATTACGATGACATATTTGCTAAGCTCGGGGCTCTTCGTCGGTGAACTTTTTGCTCATCCTCCCGTCTGTTGCTATACATTTATATTCATTATTTTGTTTGCTTATTTGCGTATCCTGAGGAATATCTTTTGTCACAAAGTGCTTCATTTGTTATGTATTTACATGCTTATCATGTACAAACAGATTATTTTGTCTTTCGTATCCGGTAGGGGTGATTAAATTATCTTGAAAATGAAAATCGAGTTTATGATTAACAAATTCAGAATTAACAGGGATGTCATATTACATTGATAATAAAGAGAACTGTTAGCCACACAGCTATATAAACACACAAGAGGTAAAACCAAAGGACCTTGAACATCATCAAACAAAAAATTGTTTGAAATGCTACCTGCATAAGATCTTTGAATTCTAAAAACAAATGTGTAATCTAATAGCCAATTTGTTCAAAGAAAGAGCGAGCAAGATACAAAACAAAGAACCACATGAATAACATGTTCTAAGGATCGAAAATTGGACACTAGAGCCTCTTGACATGTGCTAGATTAAGCTCTTCAATAAAAGAACCCAAGAACCTGACCACCCACATTCCGTTTAATTGCTTCTTCATGGTCCAAAATCCCATCCGGAGTTGTCATTACAACATAACCCCACTACATGGAGCAAATCAAGAAGGTTAAACTGTTGGAAGTAATAATATTTTAGCTGCATTTCTGGATAGGGAAAGAGAAACAAACTCGCTGGGGACAAACCTGACGAGTTGGAAGTGTGCGTTCTGTGTATTTCTCAATCTCTTTTGCCCTAACGTCTTGCCTATAGGTAAGAGCTTTGCAGTCATGAACCCTCCCTTGCAGATCAACGGTTATTCTACCAACTCTATGTGGATCATAGACTTGAAAGTTCTTGATATAACCTACATTAACATAGCATTTTGTAAAGCAAACACTTATACTACTATAACCATATGAAATTGCTATCTAGAAACGTGACCCTTAAACAATCAATCTATCAAAAAAATATCTTTCCAACCTGAATATGAATCCCCAAAATAAGATAAGGTATACACATAAGCACATCGAAGCAATCAAGACCACTAATAGCATCATACAATTAGTTCACAGAAGCAAATGAAGGAAGGGCATGGAAGAGTGAAGCAAAAACATAAACTTGGAAGCAAAACACCTTAAATTTTCGTTCAAGTTTCAATATGTTGTAGCTTCACCATTAACCAAGAAGGCAAGAACATAAGCAACTTTGATCCAGAAAGACAAAGCATAAGAAATTCCCTTCTTCAATATATGTTATAGTCGCTATATATAATAAATCCAACAGTCTCACTTGCTAATTTGCAGCTTCTAAGAGAAAACTAAATCTAAATCACAGAACTAGATCCTTCACACCACAATTATCATCAGTGAACGGACGAAATGGAAAACGTAATCTTGTGTCGATAAATTAACGAACTTCCGAAGGAAAAAAAAATGGAAAATGGGTAAAAAATCAAACAAAAATATCACCTTTTTCCTTCATGATTCTGAGGAACGAAGACATGACGGTGGAGATAGGTTTGAGCTCCACCGACGCTTTTCCTCGTCTCTCTGCATTCACGATCGTCCTCAACGCGTCGTTCAAAATCCTCCTCCCCATTTCTCTCTCTCTTTCTCCGGTCGAAAATCCGACGCTACACAAATCGGAGAATCTAAAACCCCAATTACAGAGAAGAACAACTCAATAAGGGTTTTCTAATTCAACGTGTGGCACTTTCGTTATTTTCAAAATTTATAGGGGTAGTATAGACTTTAGACTTAACACGTGCGGGCTCTATCCACACGTACGTACTTTGTCGTCATGAATAGGGAAAACGATCTATTCCCCCGCAAAAAATTCCTTATCTAGCCAGATCCCCACCAAACTATGCCTTCTGTATATCTCTCCATGAAATAAAAGTTAAATATGTAAATCCCCGAAAATAAAGTTCGAAACTTAAATCCCCACAGAAAAAAAGTTTAAGGCTTAAATCCCCATACAACTCGGTTTAGGATTGGTTTACTGTTTCGAAATCGTGGTTAACCATTTAAAAACCGACTCTTAACCGATTACGACCCGATTAGATTTGTAAACCACTGATTATGATCCATATCCGATTTCTAAACCAAAATCATCTTATTATTTTATTTATTTATTTAATTAATAAAATAAAAAAAAATACAAAAGAAAAAATAAATCTTCTTCGACGATTTCTCTGTCTTCTTCATTGTCGATGTAACACGAGCTTTCGATCCATTTAATCAGAGACGAAATTGGCTCTGTTCAAATGTATACAAGACGAAATTCAAAAGTTACCAAAGAGAAAAAAAATTAACATAAGTCCAGATTTTCAAATCACGAACAAACCACTGAATTTAAAAGAAAAACCAGTGTAAATATTGAATTCAACATAGACTAATCCATTATCTAGCGAATCGAAATCCAAAACAAAATTCTAAAACCAAGATTGATGATATCGCACTTTGAATTTCATGAAGTCTTCTCATAGCAAAACAAAAATCAAAATTAACTCAGAAATTAAATTTTAAATTCTTAAAATTCTCTTCTTCTACTTCTATGGTGACGGGAAAAAGCTACTACGCTCGGCACCGATTTAGGACCCGAGTTCGACGAATCCGATCCCCACGCTTCTGCCGGTTCCGTCCACTCCGATTCGCCTGATTTTCGCCGGAAAATCTCCGTCAAATCGGCCCTCCGCTTCTTCCGCGGTAGCAGCGTTGTCTCTCTCGGTAAACGTGCCGGACTGGTCGAAGATTCTTCGGTAGGAGCACCGCGATAATCTCGGAATCCCGCCGCCGTCACCAACCCATCTTTCATCACACCTCCGAAATTTTCAAGTGATTCTCCTTAAAATTCAAAATTATAAAACTCAGAAATCAAAATTTAAATCCTTAAAATTCTTAAAATCCCGAGCTCATCCTTCATCACAACTCTCTCCACAGATTTTCAAAATTATTGATTTGGGAATTTTCGGTTCTTACAATCGAAATCTGGATTATTTCCATCAAATGATGGAAGAAGGAGGTAAGAGCCACTGAGGAACCGAGGAAGGAGAAGAAGAAAAAAAAAAATTGTTTTTTCTTTTCCTATTTTGTTAGTAATTATTAGGTGGATAGATATACGGGTCGGGTTTTAAGTCGGGTCACGGTTTTTAGTTTTGATTGGGTTTTTTGTTCGGTTTAATTTCAGGTTTTGATGGTTTGCTCTCGGTTTAGATCACAAACCGTCGAAACCAACATATATGGGTATATAGATTTGGTGGGGATATTATACAGATGACATGGTTCGAAGGATCTGGCTTGATAAAGAATGGCTTGATAAAGAATTTTCCGCGTGGAAATAGATTATTTACCCTCTTGAATATAAATAGCTCTCGAGTTCTCTCTCCTTCCCCATCCCTCAATTGCCAAATTACCATGGACGAGTTACCTCCAGAGCTCTTGGTGAAAATCCTGAATCGACTCAACGATTCCGCAGACCTAGCTCGATGTCGAGTCGCTTCCAAGAGATTGAACTCGCTTTGGAGGGAGGTTCGAGCCGTGAGTCTCATCTGCACCTTGTCCCGGTACTCGAAATCGCGGTCGATCGCCGTCACACCGTTCAAGACGGTCTTTAAGAGCCTGATCGAAGATTCTCGTAACATTAGCTCCGTCTCAGTCGCGGTCGATAAGGCGCTTAGCGGGATGTCGTTTGACGACTTAATTGAAGAAGACTCCGACGAGTTGTACCTGACCGATGTCGAATTCGTGCGGGAGTGGTTGCCTAGGGTCCGTGATGACTTGGAGATCTTATCAATTTCAGATTTCTGGATTCAGTCTTGCTGGAGAAAGTCGGATATTTTGGCGCTCATTTCTGTAAACTGTAAGTTTTGATTAGAAAAAACTTCAAATCAGTCTTTGGCCCTGCATCATCGTTTCCTGCAATTCCGGATTCGTTTGCAGTAACTTCAGTTTGAAAAGTAGTTGAAGTAATAGTAATAGCGAGTGAGTATTCCTTGATTTATTTTGGGAATTGAGTAATCGCAGCTGTGTTGAATGTTATCGTTTGTGCTTCAGCTTTTGAGGATGTTTTATGTGTTTCTGAAGTAGTTAACAGGAAAAAATTAGGGATCATTGTAACTATATTAAGTATAGATTTCTATATTTTCAGGTAGTAAGTTAGTCAAACTAGAGGTGAAGAATGCTTGGCTCTCAGTTGTTGGTCTGACCCTGATGCCTAATCTCAGACATTTGACACTTGAGTTCATCCGACTCGATGATGAGAATCTAGAGAAGGTCAATGATTGTTTCCCTTTTCTTAAAGTGCTGAATTTGATTGGCGTTGGAGGACTTAAGGAACCGAGGATCCATTTTCTGCACCTAAAGAGTTGCCATTGGACGGTGTCGAATGCTCCACTTTCCTTGGCTATTGTGGCTCCGAACCTCCTTGAACTCAAGCTAAAATGCAACAAACCCAAATCTATTCTCCTCGAAACACCCAAGTTGGTGAAACTCCATCTTTCTGTAGAGGACGCTGAAGGTTTTAGTATGGCAGAGCTTCAAGATCTGAATACTTTAGAGGTTATATCTCCTGATATGTACAGGCTAATCAGAAACACCCATTTTGGCAACAAGATCAGAAAGCTTGCAGTGGATTCAGTCAAGTCTATAGAACAATCTGAAAGGCTTAAACTTGGACTGGGAACACTCCTCGAAGCATTCCCTGGCATCATTTCTCTTAGTTTGAGTCCCGTGACATGGTCAAACATCAAAACCCATTTCCAAAGCAAAGGTCTAGTACATATGAAGGGAACAGATACCTTGAAGCAAATAACAGCACGTGTTCAGAGGCCAGGTCATGCCGATGTTCAGCAAACAGTTTCTTTCATCAGGTCTATACTCAATAACTGCATAGGTTTGACAGACATGAGACTGATGATTCATCAGGACACAGATCCTAGAGTAAGAACCTATTTGATCTCGGCGTGCACGATGAGTAACCCAAGAGTGAGATGGGAATGGGGAGTGTGGGCTGAAGGAGGTGAAGATATATGGGTTTCTGATGGCGCCTAAGGCATAACGCTCAAGTCTGAACTTATATTCTTCTGTATATAATAAATACTTGTGATGATGATGGTAACCAAGAATTCGATTTGATGCGTTGGAATGAATGTTCCATATGTTGTGCTGAAACTTGTCAGGGTTTTAAAAGTTTTATAAAGAGTTTGTATACTAATATAGACAGTTAGTCACCATGTAATATCTGAAGAGAAGTTTTTGTTTGTTTGTAATTTTCATTTTATCCAGTTAATTGTTCAGTTTAAATCTAAGGGACGCAAAATCTTAGGTTGGTTTTACAACGAATTAACGAGGGAAAAATTATTTGTATAGGTAAAAATAAAAAGGGGCGTTCCGAGAATCGAACTCGGGACCTCTCGCACCCAAAGCGAGAATCATACCACTAGACCAAACGCCCTTTTGTTAAACCGTGTCGTTTATATATATTTGACTTATTAATTATTGCTTACCAGAACTAAACTAGGGTTTTGCGGAGACTGTATATATATTAACTCATCCTCATAACCTAATTCCGGCACGAGTCTCTTTCTCTTCTCTATTCCGCCGTTGTCTGTCTTCGGATTACAAGGTGAGCTTGCATCGTCCCGTTACATCATTTGATCGTTATCAGTTCTTCATTCGTCTCTCTAGCTCTTGTTGGATTGGTTCATAACTGTTTTGTTGATTTGTATTTTCTTTTTTTGGAATATTGGTATAGGAGGTCGAAATGACAACAGTTCCAGGACAGCTGGTCTGGGAGATCGTCAAGAGAAACAACTGTTTCTTGGTGAAACAGTTCGGTAGAGGTAACGCCAAGGTTCAGTTCAGCAAGGAAAGCAACAACCTCTGCAACCTCAACTCCTACAAGCACTCTGGTAACGTACTACTGTTGTTTTCTTTAGCTATGTCTGAAGTTTTTGCTGATTATTGTTAATCTGTGAGTGTGAGATAGAATGTTGCTTATGAACACAATTTCGGAAAATTAATAGATTTTTATGTTAAGTTGCCATTGATGTTTTTGCCCTTCGGTACCGGGTTTGTATTGGCATCTCAGAATGTGATTGAGATTATCTGCTTTAGGTGGTATAAACTCTAAAGTTTGGATCTTTTGGCTATATATTTTGTTGGTTTCTTGTTATTGGGTTCATAGATTTGTCTTGGCATCTGACAATGTTATTAAAGTTTGGATATTTTTTTCTGTGATTTCAGGTTTGGCAAACAAAAAGACCGTGACCATTCAGCCAGCTGACAAGGATCAAGGTGTAGTACTTGGAACCACCAAGACCAAGAAGCAAAACAAGCCGAAGCTTTCTGTTAACAAGTCTGTCCTTAAGAAGGAGTTCCCGAGGATGACTAAAGCTGTTGTCAACCAGGTATAACTCAATTTTTTAAGACTGATTGTTTGCTTTTTTGAAGAGCTCTGCTTTTATGAGCGCTTATACATGTTGGCGTATTTGGAAAATCTTATGAATAAGTGTTGTTAAGAGTCGATACTTTAGGTTGCATGATAGTTTGGTTTTATTGGCTGTGATGAGAAAGCTAACACGTAAGAAGAGGACTCCTTTGTGGGGTATCTCTTCTATGAAATATAATTGTTACGCTTGGCTTCTGAGCTAAAGTCTTTGCTTTTAATCTCAATCATACTGATTATGACTGCTTTTTGTTGACAAGTTTTAAACCAGTGATGAGAAAGCTAACATATAAGGAGAGCTTTTTTGTGAAGTTATTCAATGAAATATACTTGTTACGCTTGGCTTCTGAGCTTATTATAAAATAAAGCATAGATCATATTTATAATTTATATTTACTTTCTTTTGCAATACTTATCAGTGATGAGAAAGCTAACACGTAAGAAGGAAGACTCCTTTGTGGGGTCTTTCTTCTATGAAATACATTTGTTACGCTTGGCTTCTGAGATATAAATTTTTCGTGCAGTATTTTCATATCTGATTCTTTTGTTCCTTTGTCTATCAATATTAATCCACTTATTGTCTAATCTTATCAGGTTGTGTACAACTACTACAGGCCTGATTTGAAAAAGGCAGCACTTGCAAGGCTCAGCGTGATTAGCAAAGGCCTTAGAGTCGCCAAGTCTGGTCCCAAGAGGAGAAACAGACAGGCTTGAAGAATCCACCTCTGAATGAATATTTTTAATTCTAAAAAAGCGTGTTTTGAGCGATTTGGAGTACAATTCTTGTAGGTTAAAGATTTTTCCTGAACAGGTGAGAGTTTTGCTTGAACCACCTCCTTTGTCATCCCTTTTTCACAAAATGATATTAAAAAGTATTTTTAATAATGATTATGCTTTAACTGATACTAAATTGTTATCATTGGCTTCCTCAATGTCAGTACATGTATGTGCCAGTTGGCAAATAAGTAGGCACCAATGCCATCTTATCGTAGTGATAAACTTAAATGTGATTCCAATCTGTCGATAGTGATAACTAGTCATACATCGAGCTATATAAATCATGTAATCAAAAGTTTTTGTTTCTATATAAATCGAAGGAGAAAGTTATATCTTGTGGCTTCTGAAACAAATTCAAGAACATGTTAAATCTTGTGCACTCTGAAACCAGATTCCTCGGACGTCATATTCTCCTTCCAGCTCTCAAACTCAGATCCACCAAACACAACTTTCTCTATCCCGACATAACTGGACACAAACAAAACATCCGACGTTAGAGCTACACACATTTGAACAATGTCCAACGTTTGAGAGAGAGATAGAACTTGACTCACTCTGAGCTAATTTGTGTCAATGCGTTTATCAGAACATCGAGAATCAACGGCTCTGAGGTTCCAATATCAAGCCTGTCAAAACCATCATTCACGTTAGAGGAGCAAATCTGCAAAAGCCACAAAATTTTGCCAAATCAAAAGCCACAAGACTTGAGAAAATTGTTTTTGGGTGATAAGAGTTATCACCATATGCGAGCTACATTGTCTTGGACCTCAAGATCCCCGATGTTATAAAATGTTGTCGGCTCGATATTAGCTCCAAGGATAGCATCATAGTTTGGCCTCTTATCCAGTGGCGCTTGCGATAACTGCACCATATTGAGTAAAGAGAAAGCATCTTAATGCTTATATTGTGATTTAACAAAAAAAACAACGGACTATATAAATGCTTTTTTTTTTTTACTTTCTCAAGCAGACTTACTTGCATATTCATGGAATTGTATCCACCAAGACGTCCAAGAATATGCCATGAACGGATTGTCTACAAGATTTTAGCCATAAAAAAAACAAAGCAGCAAGTGATTTGTTTGGTTTTACCTTATCTTCTCAGAATACTATAGGAATGCTAATGTTTAGTTTTAAGGGGCTCACATCAGAGATCAATGCAATGTCTTTGTCCAGCGGTGCGTTGTAAAACTCCAACCACATGTATGAATTTGAATACTCAAATCTTACAAATCAACAAAACCGAGAAGAGTTAAAAGACAACAATAGAACATAAAAAACAATGAGAAGAACAAACGTAGACAAAGTAAGAACATGAATATCAAAATCACTCTATAGAACAACAAGGAAGTGATGATATCAACAACTACTAATCTATCAGAGAAATGTGCAAGCAAAATCAACTGAGTCACTCACTTGTTGAATGTCACCTGCATCGAAGTAGCTGAACCAGTCTTAGTGTGCAGAATTCTGTTTCTCTTCTTCCTCAATCTCTCTTCCATCTACCAAAAAAAATGAAAACAGTAAAGAGTTCATCGATACATCTCATTTTACATGAGCAATCAAAATCGACCCAATAATCGAAGGCTCAGCTCAAATTTCACTCTCACATCTAGCAAAGTTCATCAGCTCAAAAGGCTTCTCGTTTGAAATTGTAAGATCCAAAGATAAGAGATATAAACTTTACCTTCTTCTGAGCTTTCTCTGGGTTATCTAAACAATCTCCCAAAATATCAGCGAACTCAGGGTCTTTGTCGTAATTTATATCCTCCTTTTTCCCTCCGTAATCGCCTCTCTTCCTCGACGTGAACTCATCTTCCCCCTCTTCATCTTCTTCTTCAAATTCTTCCATTTCTCGACCCACACCATTTACTCGCAATTTCCCACTCTTACTAGACCAATTCTCGGGTACCTCTTGGATCTTCGGTACCTGATTCGTCACCCGAAACGGCGCCAGATTGTAGAAGGAACGATTCGAGTAGTTATTTATCGCCGTAGAAGGCTGAAGAAGGTGAAGAAAGCATTGAAACTTGAGCATTCTTGTTGTCTTCTTCCTTTTATACTTAGTCTCTGAGCCTGCAAGTAGTTTAGAGCAAACGGGTTTCGGTTGGGTTTTTGGAAGAGATGAAGTGAGTGAAGAAGGATTTATCGTAGCTTACAGTGAACGTGAGCGTACACGAATATTACGCTGACGTGGCTAAATCAGGTCACATTTTCTGGATATTCAATGGAAGCCCATTGGGCCTATTATTATTCCATTTAGGGCTTTCTAGGGTTTATCTTACTCCTCCTCTCTCTCTGTTTTTCACTGTCTCATCTCCGTTCCTTCACGCCGCGAAAGGTACTTTTGTTCATGTTTCCTCCATCGTCTGAGATTGATCCTTGATTTGTTTTCGTGAATTTTTACAATTCGAAATGCTGAGCGAAATTGATGTGGATGTTTCTTATGGAGATGAAATGTGTGGTGGTTGATTTATATTTGTCTTTACGAATTTGCAGGCTTCGCTGATAGTGAGAGGGAGTGAGGGAAATGGAGAAAGCTAAGGGGAGAAAGGAGGAGGTCGTTACCAGGGAGTACACTATCAATCTCCACAGGCGTCTCCATAGCTGGTAAAACAAACTTCACAATCACAGTCTTTAGATGCTAAGTTCTGTTTTTGTTAGTGAAATTGCATTCATCTTTTTTTAATTAAATTTCTGCTTAGATACTGTGGTTGAGGGTTTCTAGAATATATACATTTGTCTTAGATACATTGGTGATAGCTTTGGACATTAATTTCTTGAATTAGAGTTGCCCAGTTCCATATATGTCAGACTGACTGAAGAATCACTGCATCATTGTTTGCTTACAGAATTCTATGTTTGTTGTAATAGATACATCTGAATGGTTACATAGAACTCAATGCCTGCATATAATCTGAGTTGAATGAATTTGTAACAATTATGAATACATATATATATCCTTGTTACCGTTGTGAGTTGTAGGGTTTCTTTCATTCTGTGTTATGGTTTACATACTTCTTATGTTGGTGTTTTCTATTTTTTAATTAGTCTTGCGGTTTGGTAAGTG
Source organism: Eutrema heterophyllum (assembly GCA_002933915.1). Taxonomy (NCBI): domain Eukaryota; kingdom Viridiplantae; phylum Streptophyta; class Magnoliopsida; order Brassicales; family Brassicaceae; genus Eutrema; species Eutrema heterophyllum. The sequence goes on along the minus strand of PKMM01031110.1, from coordinate 118,248 downwards.
ATGGGTCCTTAAAAATGTGGTGTGTTTGATACATGAACAGCACTTTCAAGAAGAAGGCACCCAATGCCATAAAGGAGATCAGGAAGTTCTCAGAGAAAGCAATGGGAACAAAGGATGTAAGAGTTGATGTGAAGCTCAACAAGCAGATATGGAGCAGAGGAATCCGAGGTCCCCCAAGGAGAATCAGAGTGCGCATTGCCCGGAAGAGGAACGATGATGAAGATGCAAAGGAAGAGTTTTACTCACTCGTCACTGTGGCTGAGATCCCAGCAGAAGGTTTGTCTGGTTTGGGAACCAGAGTCATCGAGGAAGACGAGTGAATTGCTTATCTCACAATTTGCACCTTTTGTTTCATCCAAGAGACGGACAAATATTTTATCACTTATGTTGAAGTTACATATTTATTTTTATTATAGCTTTGACGATTTTTTATTTTGTTTAGAAAAAATGACTTTTGCACACACACAAAAAAAAGGATACAAATACAGTCCCGGATTGAAAAGTGAATTACATGATAAGAGTAAATTACTTCGTGATATGACTATCTATTTGATCTGTGTACAATATATCTAGCAAAACTTGAGAAACAACACAAATTTGGACAGCTCTATTACAAAGATTGATTCGAAAAATCTGCAAATATGGCGGGGATTCTAACTTAAAAATAGGCCCATTAAGAGATCACAAATGGGCCTTATCCGTGCAGATCGTATCACTTAAATACCCCCATTCACAGAAGAAAACCCTAAAAAACTCAAAAATACCTTACAGCATCGTTGCACATTAGCCGGAGGGAGCGCCGATTCCGTCGTCAGAAGAAGACTCCTCGTAAACTGCAATGGGTGATTCTCTTTCGAAGCTGTCTCTGTCTTATTTCTGGCTGCTAGATTGCTGGTTTGTATCTGACTTGTTCGAAATTGTTAGGTAAGGTTCACGGTTCCTTGGCTCGTGCCGGTAAGGTGAGAGGACAGACGCCTAAAGTGGCTAAGCAGGACAAGAAGAAGAAGCCACGTGGCCGTGCCCACAAACGGATGCAACACAATCGTCGTTTCGTCACCGCCGGTAAAATGATCGTCTTTGTTTTGACATCCAAAATTTCTTAGATCTCTGAGACTCTGGTCAGGGATGTTAGTTAGTTGGCTACTTATCACTTATAGATAGTCTATTAGCCTTTGTTAGTAATGATACTCGTCAGATTCTCTCTTATTCAAGAAAGATTTCTGAATTTGATTCCTCCATTTTTGTTTGCATATGAATATCATCACCAGAAAATGTTATAACTTTTATCACTAGCAAACTGGTTCTAAAAGTAATTCCCCTCTTATTTCTTCTTTTCAGTTGTTGGATTTGGCAAGAAGAGAGGACCCAACTCGTCTGAGAAGTAGATGATGATCACACTGTGGTGGGATGTTTCAAAGTTTTGCCCCTTTTTTTTGGCTTTTCTTGTGTAATGGGTTGAATTTTTTTGTCTTTTTTGCTGATGGTTGGTACGACATATGCATTATCCGTTTTGTTATATCTATAGGCAATGTAATTCTCTCAATCAAATCGACCATCGAATGCTGGCAAACGTAATTTGCATCCTCATAGCATTCTATAATCACTGTTTTAGAGCTATAAATGCCCATGCCAAATTATTCTTCATAGGTCTTACTGGTACTTAAGAGTTAGAAATGTGATGTAAAATAGCCTTATGCAAAATACTATGTAACAAGGAGTGAAAGTTTAGGTGATTACGTAGTTTCACCAGGTATCGGAGAGAATTAAAGAAAATGAAACTGTCTAATTTTTTCTTTTTCCTTTTTCCTTTTTTGGTGCGAAGTTTATAAATTTTTTTACTTTTATCTTTTGTTTTTTAACAAAAGCAAAAATATGAAAAGATTCACTACACTGGAAAAATCTGTACAAAAGAAAACTTATAGAATAGAAAGATGCAAGGCTAAAAAGTTTCTTTTAGCATTTGATGTTTCAATGAAAAGGTAGAAACAAGAAACACTATAACACTGTACACAAAAGACCATCACGGTTTTTTACTTCCAGACTTTAATGGCTCCATCTCTGCTGCTTGATATCAACAGTCTCTGGTTCAATTTCACCGATGCCAGAGACTGAACTGAGTCGCGGTGACAACCCGCAGTGTCTGTCGCAGCTGCTGCAAGTACCGCCTTTGCTGTCAATTTGGTTGCCAGAGGCCGCCTCTTTGTCTCCTGCCAAAAACACAAACACAATTTAAGGATTAAGTTTGTTAAAAGCTTATCTATAGTTAGTGACCTCAAGCTGCAAGATTATTGTGTGGTATGCGAAGATCAAAGATATATTTAGTCAACAGACCTGAACGAATTGCACGCCGGAGTTGGATTTGAGTTCGTAGAAATCATCGTTTCCGACTCCTTTCAAACTCGGACCACATATACAGTAACTTCTATCAGGGCTGTGTTGGTCCAAACACACAGAAAACAAGAACTGCGTCAGTTTTTGTTTATTATTGTCCACAAGAGGTGTGACAAAACGTTTGATTGTAAAACACACAAGTTGAAGTTTTAGATGTAGGACCTGGAGTAATCCCAACGCCGAATTTTCAAGTCAGTACCACCTGTTAACAAGTCGCCACCGGGTAAAGGTAGCAAAGAGCGGATACCAGGAAGACGAGGAGGAGGGTCATTCAACTCTTCAATTCTGTACTTGGAGCTCATGCTCTGGCGAAGATTCGGCTTGGGATTTACATCATTGCTTGGTGACTTCCATTGAAACTCGGAAACATTCGTCTCATTTTCATAGTTGGCTACTCTCAATACCTACAGAATCAGCTCATTTACAAGTCCAATTCAGTGATATGGTTTAATCTATCAAAACTGTTTTTTTTTCATGGACTAATATCAAAACTGAGCCTCCAATCACTTTTAAACTATCTACAGTTCATAGTTTCTATTCAAACTTGCAAGACCATGATAGAAAAATCATAGACCATACGTAGAGAAGGTTCAATAGCCAAAGTCAAGGTGCAATAAAATGGTAAAACAACATTACCTTGTGACAGTTACCTCCCTCTGCATTCCAGAGGGAAACTTCGTTGCAACCGGCAGCAACATAAATAAAAGGTCTCATAGTGGTGGACACTGATACACTTGGAGGAAGAAAGCAGAGGCACATCTTCTCTATTGGGCATATGATAGGGTATTGCCATGAATTTACGGGAACACGAAATCTCAAATCCCAAAGAGTAAGCACTCCCCGTGAAGACCCAGATACAAACCAATTCCCACAAGGGCTTGTAACCAGAGAAGACACATATCCTTCTTCCGGGTTTGCTTTCAGTGTCCATGCATCTAAATCTGATCTTGTATCCCAAAGGTGGATTCCGCAGTTTTGGGTACTATACATTACCATCGGACCAGAAAGGCTATCAGCTGTATAATTCAAGAGAGAAACTAGAGCGCCTTCTTTAACATCCTTCTTTTTAATATCAACAATGCCTGAATACTTCTCCACTACGTTCCCCAAGCCTCTAGAGATATGGTCAATGGAAAACATATGTATCACACCATCAGAGGCTCCAACTACAACTTGTGTTGAATTCCGAAGCATTGTTGTGCACATCCCTCTGCTTCCCTCGAGATGATATGTTAGCCTTGACCTAAACGAGATGTCCTTTTCCAGTTTTCTAGAGTCCCACACCTTCACTGTGGAATCATCTGATGCACTAACAAAAAAGCTATGATCGCTTGAAGTGGCAATGTCATTGACCGCAGAGCGATGCTCCTGTAGATGAGCAACTAATACTCCACGAGGCTTCCAACCTGAATCCGGAACCGATGTCCTTGACAGAGATGGTTCTCCTACAAGATCTGATGTTGAAGAGGCATCTTCTGAAGTTACAGAAGCACTTTTTGAAGAGCTTGATAGACCGATGTCTTGAAATTTACTGATGGCTGAGGACATTTGATCATTTTCTCTGTTTTCTGGCTCATGTACCACTCTGTAAAATTGTTTAGGATTGGTACCAACATAAAATGACCCAGAAACCAGCTTAGGCACTGGGACCGAACTAGCCAAGTTAAATGACTTGCTCATGGAATCCATCCATGGCACTGATAACGAACCCATTCCCAGAGAGTTTATCTGCAATGAAGACTCAGAAGCCACAGGAGGAGTCGTAGCAGCTCGTTTGTCCATGCTAAATGAATAGAGAGGTATGCCCTCTGGTTCAGTTAAGCTATTTAAACCAGATATATATGGTGCCATAAACCCAGAGAACTGTAACTTCTCTGTATACAAGGGATCACGTAGCCCAATTGTGTTAGAAGCACTGAGTCTAGGGTTTCTCGGGATTCTCAATTTAGCATCTTTTTCTGCATGCTTTCCTTGAACTTCTTGTTGTTGCGATGCATTCTTAATCGGTTTTGGTCTTTCCACACTTTTCTTCTGTTCGGCCCCGCCTTCTTTTGAGTTCAAGTTCCCAGTATCCTTGTTGAAAAAATCAACAGTTTCCCAATCTTTGGACTGAGGTGAAGAACTGTACCATATCTTTCGCTGTCTCTCCGCGATTTCTGGTTTTCTGGCGGTTTCAAAGATACGGTAAACTACCTCCCTTGTGACAGGGGGTTTTAAACATGAAAGTAGACCTTCCTCAGAAGCAATTGACGCAGGCAGTCTACTGAGAAAGGGGCGTATTACTGGGGCAATAAAAGCATAAGAGTCGACTGCACCTAAGCATTCACTACACGCGGCAATGAAAGTGACAACTGCCCTCCTTACCCATTGAGATGGATAGCACAGCAAAGGATAAACACACTCTATCATTTGGAGGAGAGCTCTCTTCCGCAAGAAACTACTTTTGCATAATGTGGATAAGCAATCCAATGCATTGACAATGACAGCCTCTGTCTGATCACTTAAAGCTTGATCAATATAAGGCAGGAGATACTCCTCCACACTTCTCTGACCGACAAAGAAGCATACATAAACAATTTTCTCAAAGAATACAGATCTGAGCTGTTCATCTCTGTCGTTTAGAAAGGCAGGGAGGATCGGTAGTAGAAAGTCATTACTCTGCCTCTGACCAAAGAAAAAGCAGAGCTCCCCTATGTCCTGAAGGAGTGCTCTTCTAACATTCGGAGTTTGTTTTGGACCCATAACAAGCTCTTGAACAACTTCAGCTATAGTTTTTCTAAGCTGTGCAAGCTGTATATCGCCATTTGCCTTTTGCCACTGACTGGGGGTCTCACTAGCAGGTGTAGTGGAGGTCTGCTGGGAATTTAATTCATTAAGAACCCCTACATCGCTCAACTGGAAAGAATGTATCAAGAATCCATAAGCAGTAAGAGCAAGTTTTGCAATATTGCTGGCATAACATATCCTCACACTCTCTTCTTGATCATCAGGAAGCATGGAGAGCATCGGAAATATATACTCTGGGAAAATCTTCGCATCACTAGGAGGAAAATCTCGAACAAGCGGCAGAATGTCACACAAAGTTTCCATGGCAGCGCACCGCACAATTGCTGTTGTATCAGAAAGCAGGGCAACAACGTATGGAAGTACACGTTGTAAGCGATCTTCATCATCAATATACAAAGAGCAAGACCTCAATAGAAGTATAGCTTCCCTCCTCAAATGAGGCAACTTGATATTGCGGATACAAGAACAGAGCATAGATGCAATCAGAACCATTCCCTCACACCTCATGTTAACCTCTACCGGTAGAAAAGGCGTGCCATAAGTGTCAGAACGGCTATCATAGAGAGACATCAGAGTACCCAAATCGTCCATTGTTATCTTTTTCAAGAAAGGATGGCGATTTTTCTTGAGTGCATCAGAAATTGAGTAAAGGATCTCGTCCTTGGAGTTTACAGTATCCCTTATCAAGTCCTTTGATGAGTTCAATTTGTGATTTGCGAAAGTTTCATGTACCTTGGTTGCGTTCACCGGATTTGAAGGTACAGGAGGATCAATGCCGATCTCATCACCTGGCTTATTTTCCATCATCTTCTTGAGTATTTCTTGAAATATACCCTGGCAAGTTGCTACCTAAACACAATGAAGCAAAAAGATATGAAGCATTTTGATGCAGAATGAAAAAAGATTTTACAGAAAATTATGATGGTTACCCTCATATCTGAAGGAAGTGGATTCCAACAACAGTATAAAGTGTGCAGAAATGGTGAGAAGTAGTTTGGGAAAACAACTCCCACATAACTTTGCAGGTAGTTTTCAGCAGATAGGCGTGCTTCGGGTTCTAACTGAATCATATGAAGAATCATCTTGCGAATTCCCGGATCAGGAATCTGAATCCAATAAAAAGAGAAGACCAACAAAGATGAGTTGAAATAGAGTTAGAACAATCAGCCAAAAAAAATCCAACTCAGAACCACAGAAGTCACAAGTCTGATGTACCACTAAGATGGAAGGTGAAGAATGTAATTTGAACAGCAAAAGAATCAACGTGAAAAGGTCGTAAGAAAGAAAAAAAAATGGAGAGGGAAAGAGAAAATGAAAAAGGAAGATGCAATAGGAGATACCTTTTCAAGGTGTTGGCTAGGATCATGTTGCCCTCTACGATAAGCGAGAAGCTGAGCCAGTTCAAATAGTGGCTGACCCTCAAGAAAAAGCTCTGCTATCACACACCTGAAGCATTAATATGAAACTATTACAATATGTTATCAACTCAAATATACATGCGCCAATGTTTTAAGGTAAGAAAATGTTGTTCCATCTTGAAAAAGTATGTGAGCTTGAACCAGTAGGAGCCTCTTTATCTTGCTATACTAATAAAAGGATTGAACAGATTGTATATAATCTCACCCCACAGCAAATATATCCATGGATGGCTTTAATGGAGCATCTTGTGCTACTTGGGTCTCACCTCCGTGCTCATAGAATCTCTGTAATTAAGCAATAATCTGTTTAAACATGAAAAAAAAAAAAAAAAAAAAAAAATACAGAAACATGACCAACAAGAAAGGGTGGTTTCTTGTTGACGGTTCCTTGCCACCACTTCATAGTAGTGATATGGAAAGAATTCAACCGTAGTGCACCATGAACAAAGGGCTTATTGAAACAGGGGGAGAGAAAGAAGTATGGAGTGATAGTATTCTCAGCAAAGAAGCAGTAGAACAATTTGATGATCTACATCGATCAAATAAAAGGAATAGATTTTGATAATGGTTCTGTAGTACCTCTGGAGCCAGATAACAAAGTCTTTGTCCCCTTGTGTCATAAAAAAAGGAGAAGTCTGAAGGATCATCATAAGGAATGTATGTGGGTTTGAAGGATGCAAAATCAGCAAGGTAAAGCCAGTTCCAAGAAGTAACCAATACGTTCTCGCACTTGATATCACCTAAAAAGGTGCAAATTCACACGCATCACAATCTAATGCACTGTCGTGAAGATCATATGCTCTCAGAACATTATAGCTTACCGTGACATATATTCTTCTCATGGCACTGCTTCACAGCAAGAAGCAACTGCAGAACAAACAAAGTAAGGATGCTTCAAAAGAAAAAAGGTTTATGCCTCAAATACAGTGGTGCAAGACCGAGAAGAAAACCTGGAATGCCAACCACTTCTTCTCTACAAGACTGAGGAAAGGCCGAGTACTCAATCGATCATGCAGATTACTGAAAAAGTATTGCCTCACTAGATAAGCCGCTTTATCAGTCTCTTGCCAAAACTGCAAACATTGAAGGAAGCAACAATTAACCACCAACTAAATCCATTTAAGCTAAAAGACATGACAGAAGTGTGAGTTTCAATGAAATTAACTAGAAAAAAAAAACACTCTGGATTAAGTAAAACAATTTGCTCAAGCTTATCAAGACCCGTTCTTCAGCCCATTTCTTCCTTTGAAACAAAATTATGCAAGAAATACTTCAATTCTATGACGAATTTCTCCAGGTTACTAACTATCGTGGACTCTCGTAGCATCAAAACTAGCGCATTTACCCCTTTCACGTCCCTTTTGTGCCGCAGCCAAATTTAAGGAATCACTAAAAACACGAGGGCCGAAGATAGAGAAATCGAATAGAACCTGGAAAGGCCAGACGTGCGGATGTTCTAGAGACAAAAATATATCCTTGATCTTGACGAGACGGCGCTCGTACTCCCTGAGATCGATTGAGTCGCCACGCTTGAAATATACCTTAACGAGCACCAATCCTTCGTCGTGCTTACAAAGGATCGACTTAAAGAATCTCCCTCGACATAGAACCTCCTTTAGGACCAGATTGTACGAGGACGGCAAGTCGTGGAGGTAGTACTCCGTCGCCGAGACTTGCGTCGTCCGCGCTATTTTGTTCCCCATCGAAGACTAAAAATCAAAATTGTTTTTCCTTTCGATTGGGCAAAACAGTGAGCTGGCTTCGGACATGGAATCGATTAATTACGGCGATAATAGAATCGTCTCCGGCGACGGAGGATGTTGTCGGAGGAAGGAGAAGAGTAATTTGTGAGTTTGGACTTGCTCAGAATATATAAATTTGGATGAGTTTTTCAGCCCAATTCGACACGTTTCCTTTTTTTCTTAATTAGTACTATAGCTTAACATTACATTACATAAATATAAACATTTGAAAGAAAAATAATTAAAACTTTGAAATTGGTCAGATTTTCACTTTATTAATTTATGTCAGAAAATTTTCAGGTATTGCCAAATGAAAGCTAAAATATTAAAACAAAACTTTATATATATAACTAAATTCAGTAGTTTTAAGTAACAGAAACTTTGATTTTCAAAGTTTCAATAGATAATTTTCCAATCACATTCTGATTGTTCCAAACCCTTGATCACTTTCCACACTCTATCCTCTGAGTCATACCAACGGCAATATCCGGCGTCACAGACACTGTACATTACATTCTCTATTACACACCAAACATCTACCCATCGAAACTATATTGCTCTCTTGCAACTTCCCATGTATCTTTTTCGGCTCGTACGTGTAGTCCCTTGTATCTGCCATTACATAAAGCTTTCCTTGGACCACAATGGCTATACTATATCTGAGTAACTCATTACGTACCTCATCATCAAGAATCCGCAAGGGTTAATATTGATCCCAATCGGGGTATGTGTTTCTCGGAAGGGGATATAGATACATCATATTCGGACGAATCCGATTCAGATGAAGAAGTCTTGGTGGATTTTTTGACATCTTCGGGTAACAGAATTCTCCGAGACAGACCACTCAAACCATCAACAAAGGTTAAGGAGATGCAATGGCAACCCGTTACCCGAAATCGTGGAAACCGAGGTCGTGGGAACCGAGGTGGACGTGGCTAAATCTCTACAACAACCTAATAGCTTAAGTAAATTGAGACGGAAGACTCGATTTTAACTCGTACAAGTTTATCTTGGTCTATGCTTTACACTGTGTGTAATTTTTTTCCAAAAAACTTTGTGACTAGCGTCACAGTTTCCAATCAATAAATAAAGTAATGTTACAAAACAAAAAAAAAAAGAATCCGCAAGGGTGTCCAAGACTGAGTCTTTATGTCAAACACCTCAAACCAATTGGCAGAGTACTTGTCACAACCTCCCATCACATATATTTTATGGTCTAGGAAAACGGGAGACGCATCCCTCCGAGCCACCGTCATGTTAGGGGCGTTACGCAAAGTGTGACTCCGACAATCAAATATCTGAACAGAGGAAGTAGGCTGCGCGTGGTAGGGCCCACCGATTACGTAGATTTCCGAACCAACAGCTACCATGGAATCTTCTGGTATGGGAAGAGAATGGCAAGAAGACGAGCAAGGTACCGGAACAACCAAATTTCCACTAGAATTCTGCTTAAACTTAAGCTTATGACCTCTCCGTTGGGTTCGGGTTCTATTACGTTTCGGCCAAAGACTAAACCAGCTCGGATATGGGTGATCGGGGAGCTGTAAACAGACATAGACGCATGTTTCGTTGGTTCCGATTTGAGATCGCGTCTTGTAGAGTTCCATAGAAGATAAGAGAGAGCGGAATCTCCTGGAGACGAGAGAGAGCCATGGATAATTCCATCTCGAGACACGCGCAAGAATGTTCTCTGTGAGCTCATCTGGTAGTGACGAAAAGGACGACGACGACGACGGTGGCTGAAGAACCGTCTTCTTCAGTTTCTTCTGCGTTGGTTGATTTTCTTCGGAGATCATGTCGGTGGAGATTGAAAGATAGATTAGGGTTAGATGAATACTAGTAGGGCTATAAAAATACCTTTTGCTGTCGTAATAGCAAAACCAATCCTTGATTAAAATTAAATATTAAAACAACCCCACTAAAAAGGGAATATTGTATTTGTGAAGATTGAATAATCTACATATATTTCGAGACTAGGTTTTTTTATATAGTTTATATAGCTCTATTTCTACTGGGGTTCAATTATGATACCTCTATTCCTTGGCATTGACTTTAATTTTTGGTGTGGTTATATTAGCTCAAAAAACAATTACAAAAGAATGAGAATGATAATTTGAGAAAGTTAATTAATTTTAGATTCTTGCATAGAAGCTTGTCACGGTGGCTGGCGGCTGCGACATATATGACGAAAACTAAAGTCTAAGAACATCTACCGGTGGTGTCTCAACATACAAAATAATAAAAAAATAGAATAGTAGGAGAGAGAAGAAAGAGAGGTTCTCATATGAGAACGTTGTGTTGGTGTCTCAAAAAGAGTCTTTCAACAAAGTATTTTAATAGAATTTGGTTTTATTATTAAAATTTTAATTTTTAAAAGAGTTGAACCAATAATAAAGGAACATGTGGCTTAAAGGCATCATCAACCCTACTCTATTTTTTACTCTAAACTCTATTTTAGAGCAAAATCTTCTCAAATTCCACTCTATTTTCAACTCTAAAATAGAGTAACTCTATTTCTTACTATATATTTGGAGTAACTCTATTATTTCTTACTCTATTTTAAAGTTGAATTTTTTTATTTATCAAATGGTCATTTTAATTTTAAATTATTATATTTATGAATAACTTTTTTATTTTGATTTAACTTTTTAGCAATTTTGATTTAACAACTACTAAAATTAAAGATAAACAACATAGCAAATACTGAAATTAAAGATAAGCAACATAAAATAAATTTAAACAACAAAAACTCACTTTGAAATGCGTTAATTGATCATTTATGGGAAAAATACACTAATGGTGATATTTAACTAAAATCTACTATGTTTTGTTATTTATATATGATGTAATGTAATTTTCTTTATATAATAAATGTTAAATTTAAATAATATAATAATTTATGGAAGTTTTGCAAATAATAAAATAAGTGGGGTTAAATTGTAAATGTTTATAAATAAAAGGTATTAGTAATAAAATAGAAATATAATATATTTAGAATATTCCTTTTTTAGAGTCAAAAATAGAGGAATACATTGGAGAGAAATTCACCTCTATTTTAGAGTTACTCTATTTTAGAGTCAAAAATAGAGAAATACATTAGAGATGGTCTAAGAGTATCTTATGAGTGTCTCAAAGTGTCTCATTTAAGACACTCTCTACACTCTCTCTTGCTTTTGTATTATTTTTCATTTGTTTATTGATGGGTGTCTCATTGAAACACCATCAATGCACATGCTTTGAGATACCATGATGTCTAATGGAGACACTCATGTGTCACTTGTCATTTTGTGATTGATTCAATTTTTTTTAAAATTAATTTTAAATTTTACAACTAAAATAATAATATAAATATTAATATTAGATTGGATGAGACACCTTTGTGAGTATCTCATATGTGGATACTCTAATAGACCCGAATTTTCACATTATATACACACAAAAAAATGATATCAAAGTTCTTGATGTAAGTAGTGTTAAAATTTATATTATTTTTTTAAAAATGTGTTTCTATTGTTATTTGAGACTGATTGATATATTAGTGATAAAATCAAGGGGTCTTTGCGTGTACGGTCACTTAATGAAAACATTGTTTGTGTATAAGCACTTTACAAAAACTGAAAAATAAGTAACACTTAGTGTACTGTACACGTGTTGATTTTCTAGTCGTATTCATGTACAATACTGCGCGAATCAATGGTGTACAATACACAGACCAATAACAAGCATGTGCAAAATCGTTTTTTCCAAAGAAAAAATATTAGATTACAAATTATGTTTGGATTAATCGACCATAAATGTAAATATATCTAAAATCAATCACTATTTTCTACATAAAAATAAAAAAAGTTTATCCAATTCTTGGTCCTTTCCATGATGATAATTTGAAAAAAGTTTAGAAGTGACTTATTATTTTATATTTGTATTCTTGTTGTTAAGTTCAAAAACAACTAAAATTCGACGTTAGTAGACACCATCCTTAACAAATTTATGAAAGTTCCAGAATCTTTTGTATAAACCAGTTAAATACTTTTAAAAGTTTTTTTTTGACACGAATACGTATCATTTTATTTTTTTGGTTTAAATGAATACTTATCATCATTGTTCCAACCAGTATAAGTAATGGATCATCTTGAATTTGTATAGCCTTAACAGTGCTTCATATGTTCTCATCAATCTCTGACCACACCGCTTAAAATTTGATAACATGAATGCTTCAATCTACACTTTTTAAAGAACATATTGGATTTATATTTTCGAGTGGTGTGAATTGCAAAGTATTTTGGTAATGCAAAAATTGCATTGAGTGGAGATTGGACCGTTAAATAAAAACAAAGAAAAAACAGAGCACTGTTGTCGTACTCTTTGCTCTGGAACCCATTAATGCCTTTTATACTATTTTCATTTTTATTTCAATTCATTATTTATTTATTTTTTTAAATTTTAATTCAATAAAAAATAAAAAGAGTTTCTTCTCGGAAGCAGTAAATCTGCAACAGTCAAAGTGAGAGAGAGATCAGAGAGCAAACATGCTCGCTTAATTCACGGAATCGAGACGTTTTTATCAAATCCAATTTTATATTTTCAGCTGGAATCCGAACTCTGATAGAGAAAGCACTTACAGAGAAACACCTCTCTCTCTCTCTCTCTCTCTCTCTCTCTCTCTCTCTCTCTAACACTCTGTGCTCCCTACTTAAGGCCAAGTGTTCTTGAGAGAGTGAGCCGTTACATTTCTGGATTCAACTGATAAGAAAAACACTTCACTGAAGTAGAAAACTTGGGAGATTTTGTCTCAGAAGACAGAGAGATAGAAAATGGGTAAAAGACTGAAGCTAATCTTCTGGATTTGTATCTCCATTCTTGCCTTTCTGGGTATGTCATTAGTCAAATTCCTCTTTTTTTTGGGGTATCCTACATGAATAATATCTTTGGGTCTGCATTAACATCTGATTTTCTCTTCTGGGTTCCATTATTTTGTCTTCTCGATGTCAAAGATAGGTGCTTTTATTTGTGTTCTGGGTTGATCTCTGCTACACTGAAGTTCTTGTCTGAAAATTCTCTAATCTGTTAGCTTTGAACCACTTTAGGTGTTTGGAATCGACATTTGAGAACCAAAAACAGCCATTTTGAGACTTGTTTCAGTTTCTGAAGAAATCTAAAATGTCTTTTTTGAAAATGTTGCAGATTTTGGTAAGGCAAGCAATATAGGAATATGTTATGGAAGAAACGCAGATAATCTTCCAAGCCCTAACAAAGTATCTGAGCTAATCCAACATCTCAACATCAAATTTGTCCGAATCTATGATGCCAACATCGACGTTCTCAAAGCTTTCGCAAACACCGGAATCGAGCTCATGATTGGTGTCCCTAACGCTGATCTACTTGCATTTGCTCAGTTCCAATCCAATGTAGACACTTGGCTCCGCAACAACATCCTCCCTTATTACCCAACCACCAAAATCACTTCGATTTCCGTCGGTCTCGAAGTAACCGAAGCACCAGACAATGCCACTGGTCTAGTCTTACCTGCGATGCGAAACATTCATACCGCTCTTAAGAAATCCGGTTTGGACAAAAAGATCAAGATCTCGAGTTCACATTCCCTCGCTATCTTGTCACGCTCGTTCCCACCTTCATCGGCTTCTTTCAGCAAAAAACACTCAGCTTTCTTGAAACCGATGCTTGAGTTCTTGGTTGAGAACGAGTCTCCCTTTATGATCGATTTGTATCCATATTACGCTTACAGAGATTCCGCTGAAAAGGTTCCGTTGGAGTACGCTCTATTTGAGTCATCTTCGCAGGTTGTTGACCCAGCAACGGGTTTGCTTTACTCCAACATGTTTGATGCTCAGCTTGATGCTATCTATTTTGCCTTGACGGCTATGAACTTTAAGACCATTAAGGTCATGGTCACTGAGTCAGGGTGGCCAAGCAAAGGCTCGCCTAAAGAGACGGCTGCAACTCCTGATAACGCTCTGGCTTACAATACCAACCTCATCCGCCATGTCATTGGCGATCCAGGTGACCTTTTTATGATCCAAAGTTATGGTCTTTAGATACATAGATAGATGGAAACATTTCATAACCCGATTTGTTTGCTTTGGTTAGGTACTCCTGCTAAGCCTGGGGAAGAGATAGATGTGTACTTATTCTCGCTGTTCAATGAGAATCGGAAGCCCGGGATAGAATCCGAGAGAAACTGGGGAATGTTCTATGCGAATGGAACAAATGTCTACGCTTTAGACTTCACTGGGGAAAACGCTACCCCTGTTTCTCCAACAAATTCAACCACAGGTACAACAAGTCCAAGTCCAAGTTCAAGTCCAGGTAACAACAGTAACTCAACTGTAATCATTGGAGAAGGAGGAGGAGGAACCAAGAAATGGTGCATTGCTTCATCGCAAGCTTCAGTGACGGATCTGCAGAGTGCATTGGACTGGGCTTGTGGTCCTGGGAATGTTGATTGTTCTGCTGTTCAACCAAACCAACCTTGCTTTGAGCCAGACACTGTTCTCTCACACGCATCGTATGCGTTCAACACTTATTACCAGCAGAGCGGAGCGAGCAGCTTAGATTGCAGCTTTGGAGGAGTCAGTGTTGAGGTTGACAAGGACCCTAGTAAGTATTTGCATACATAACTTTTCAACCACATCTTTTGAGTAAATATGAAGCCATTGTAGTCTCATTTGAGCTTTCAAAAATGTCTTTGCGATTGCAGGCTATGGTAACTGTCTGTACATGATTGCTCCAGCTTCTGAAGGGTGAGTTCTTTCTCTCGAGTCTTATCAATCTTGCGAGCATGCAAATAAAAATTAAAGCTGGTGTTGTTATTTGCGCAGAATGAACAGAACAATGGCGGGTAATATAACGGGAAACATAACTGCCATTGATTCGCCATTGGCTTCACCTTCGTCGAGCAATGAAGCATTCAGACAAATGATGGTTTCTGTTGCAGTCTCTGTTTTGTTACCGTGCTTACTAGTTAGTTTGAGTCTTTGGTGACAGTGTCTGTGAAGTTCTAAGTAGTGAGCTAAACCGAGATTTAACTGAACTATTGTACCGGTAATTTCTTACACCGCTGAGCTGGAAAGACGAGCTTGGTGATGTATTTGTGTGGTTCGAATGTAATCATTTCAAATCACAGACTAAGAGAACCTGAACCGGGTAACATTTTATGAGCTGATCGAAAACAAGTGATCAAGACCACTTCAAAAATTATACCAAACCGGAATCATTTCATTACTCAAACCAAAAACCAGAGATACATTTCCATTAAGAAATACAGTACAAGGAAGAGAGATATATTATAGCCATCATAAGATGCAAAAGGGACTCAAAACCAACACAAATATGATTGTTTCTTAGTTCTTTTAAGAGTATCATTTAGCTTTGTTTGATGCACAACAACAATCAAATCACAATGCAGGGCAGAAGAGTGTTTATGTTTTATGTAGTAAAGAAGAACCTTAAACTGAGATTGGTTTGAAGCACTTTATGTGAACTTAGAGATCAGACTCGACAAGGTAATCGCCGAGCCTCTCCACCACCAAGTTGCATTGGCCTCCAGTCATCGGTTCATCGTAGATGCCAAAGACTAAGGCTTGAGTGGTCTTCTTGATAGTGACTCCACCAGGTCCCTGCAAAGGAAAAAATAAGCCGGAACTCAACTTGCTGATCATAAACTGAAACTGTGTTTGCTAAAAGATCAATCCTTTTACTCTATCAAAATCATGAAAGGTGTCTTCTCGAGTTCAGTTCTATTGGAAAATGTTACCTTTTTCCCTCGGATGACCGCTCCTGCCTCACCTTGGACAACCATGTACTTTGCGCCACCAAGAAATAGCCCGGTTGGGGCAAGATATCCGGCTTCGTCAAAGTCTTTCTTGATTCCCTCTATCTCTTCAGGCTTCAACTAAAACATAATCAAGAAAAAAAAGACAATGAGCTTCAACAGAATGAGCAATGG
This sequence comes from Eutrema heterophyllum, assembly GCA_002933915.1. Classification (NCBI taxonomy): domain Eukaryota; kingdom Viridiplantae; phylum Streptophyta; class Magnoliopsida; order Brassicales; family Brassicaceae; genus Eutrema; species Eutrema heterophyllum. The sequence goes on along the minus strand of PKMM01031110.1, from coordinate 101,947 downwards.
TACAATCGCATGGTTATACAATATTCAGCAAAGGCAAATTTTCCCAACAAATTGGATTTTAAATGCTTGAAGTGAGAGAACGAAATGATGGTAAATATTTCCAAGGAATCTCTTGTTATGCAATGACTCTAAGACCATACTCTCAATTATGGTTCTTATGCAAATATAGTCAAGTTTAATCCCTGATTTCGTAGTCTGAAGTACTTGGTGAAAGCTTGTCATCTGATCAATTGAATTGAAAAAAAGAAGAAGATTGTGTATCCACATGAGCTCGCAAAACACATATCAACGCGATTTGACTACTGGAACCGTCAAAATCTCAGAATCAGACTAAAACATGATCGATTACTTCAGAGAAAAACAATTGATCCATGGGAAAACAAAAACTGAGTCGATCATTGAGATAATCGGAGTGAGGTTAACAAATCAAATTAGATCCGAGTTTCCTCAGATCCGATCAGAAGGAGAAAAACTAAAGATAGACGATCCAATCAGATTGATTACCTAAATTCAAAACGAAGGATCGGAAAATCGCGAAAAGAGGAGAAGACGAATATAAACCTGAGGGAAATTGGAGCTCTGGGCCCAGACACTGCCGTCTTGGCCGAGGATGGCGGCGGATGTGAGGTGGTTGCCTTCCACATCGCACATGAGATGGTCATCGACGTACGATTGCCACGACATCTTCCTCTTTCTTCTTCTCCGGCGAGATTGTTTCTTCTCTCGGGTTTCTCTTCTTGCGAGCTTTGTTCGTGGACTCTGAACGAAACCTTGAGCTTAAATTAATTAATAACACGATTTGGCCATCCAATAAAAAATCTCTGAATAAAAAAAAAATTAAATACATATTTTATTTTTTTACTGAATTTAATTATACAGCTACAAATGGAAAATATTTATTAATTTTTTTTGTTTGTGATTTTTTTTCCGCCGATCTTTGTAAATCAAAACCATTATACTTTCGTGTCTATCATTTTGTATTATAATTTTCGTCAATTAAAAATGAATTTATAAATATAATTTTTTGTTGGAATTTAGAAATAAGTTTGTATAAATTATGTGTGAACATAACTAATTTGATAGATAATCCCCTATATATTAATTGAGAAAGACTGATAAAAAAAAACATTTGTCTTAGATGTTAGTTACAAATGTGTCATGATGAGGTGTTATCACCATATAGCTTCTCAAGTCATTTATGAAAAAAAGTTTAATTTACTAAAATATTTACATTTGTGTCATTTACATTAATTTTATGCATAATCATATAAATTTCATTATGAGATTAAAATCCTACTGATGGATTTTATATACATTATTAAATCATTATTACTTTATAATTTATTTCATTTATAAAATAAATAAAAAATATTTTGAGTTTTTTATTTCTAAATTATATTGTTTCGTTTCATATGGTTATAAAAAAAAATTTATGATTTTTTTTATTATGACAAATATTATTCTTACAAATTTGCAAAATCTCTTAGTTATATTTGAATTGATACAAATTTTTGTATATTCAAATTCAAATTATAATATAAAATATAATCTTCATATTATTGTTATGATTATTAATATATAAAGCGTATAATATATACAGTAAAACCTCTATAAATTAATAATCACTATAAATTAATAAATTTCTCCGGTCCCGAGTCGGGCCAGTGTAAAATTTAACACAATTCGATAAGATAATAATTTTTTTGAAATCCCTATGTAAATATATGGTCCCAATAATATGATAAATTAATAATTATAAATCTTATGCATACATACCTAAGTCAATTTAGTAAAATATGAATCTATTGTTGTTTGTTTATTCTTAAAGTTAGAATCTCGTTGGAGCTCATCTCTAATATTTTTTATTGCATCCATAACTCTTGGTGTTGTCCTCTCGACCTACATCCAAAAATTGTAAAGACGTATAGAAGCCATAATTGTTTCTTTGTGTGTAACCACTTTCAAATGTTCCATAACATCATCTTCAACTTCATCATCTTTAGTAAGGATAGTGAAAAGTCGTGTTGTTTCCATTTCAGCATTCATGGTTCTGTTTTTATCATAGTGGTCGATAAAAGTACTAAACTAACAATTTCTTCTTCTTTAGCTGGATCGTTTGCAAAATTTTGGCCATTTGTAAAGTTTCCAGTAACTATTGCAAAGATAATGTCATTCAACTTCATCAATGAAACTTCTCTCTTTCTTATGATACAATATCCAATTGCGATATATAATCTATTCAAATAAAATAAAATTTAAAAGATTATGCACTAAACTTTTTTATCTCTATAAATTAATTTATCGATTAATTAATACCTCTATAAGATAATAAAATTTTGAAGTCCCAACATTATTAATTTATAGAGGTTTTACTGTAGTTCACACACACATACTAATGATTATTGATATATAAAGCCTATAATATAGTTTGATGGTAATGGTTTAATCAAACTATATTTTAATATTTTAATTTGATATAATTTAATATTAATATAGTTTCACTACCTAGTGTTTAAGTGATAATGGAGAAAAACTTTATATGTAACATCAATCCCATTTATTAGCTTTACATTATTATTAATAAAGTTTTTTTTATAAAAACCCATTTCATAAAACTGTGACAAATAAAATTAATTTGATCAAATGTCTAGTGATATTTTAAACTGTGAAAACGTTCAAGATTATTTTTGTTTTAAAAGAATCTCGGTTCGAATTTTTGGCTGTTGAAAAAAGAATTAATTTGAATTAAGTTTACATAAATAAATAATACTGGAGATTTTAAATCCTAAAATCATAGTGAAAATATCAAAGTATGGCCATCATTGTTTTACAGGGTGGATATGCTCTTGTATTGTATGCCATACACAAAATATTCCATTATTTATGTCCATCCTTTACAATTAATGTTCTCCTTTTCGTATGTCAAGAAATTTTTCTTAAAAAAAAAAAAAAAAAAAAAAAAAAAAAAAATTTCTTTTTTTTTGCCGTCTCAAAGCATTCATTCGATAAATTGAAAAAATAGAGGGTTCAAAAAACAAAGAAACAGAGACAAAGATGAGCAAAGCTCACAAATAGAACATCAATTCCTAACAGTAAGGAAGATTAGATGCTCCGATGTGCCTCACGTTGCAAGAGGTTGTGTAACCATGATGGGACTCCCATGGCTAAGTAAGATTAAAATCGGCCATTTCTTTTTACACTTTTTGCTATTTCCTGAGCAATTGAGTTAGAGGCCGGTTTCTCCAATTCTACTTCACATAGGTTGAAAGAAGAGCGGAGAAGATTGATATAGTTACTAAAAGCTCGAAAACGAGGCCACACCGATGGTTTGAGAATCACCTCTACCGCTGCTTCGAGATCCGATGCTATAGAAATGTCCGAGAGTCTCAATTCCTTTACACTATGCAGCGTCCATATAATGGTTCTCAGCTCGGCAATGATACGATTCGGAGAGCGGGTAAAAGCCTCTCATGCGTGAAATAGAACTGTGCGTGAAATAGAATTGAGCCGGAGCTGTTCCATTAGATTTCCAAGACACTGCTGCACCACCAAGCATAAAGACATATCCACTCGTGGATTTTGAGTTTTTGGAGTCGGAAATCCAGTTGGCGTCACTGTATCCTTCCAAAACTGCTGGTTCTTTACAATAGTGCAGCCCATAACTTTTAGTATGACGTACATAGTCCAATACTCTTGTTATGGCTTTCCAGTGCTAACATCCTGGATTACTAGTGTAGCAACTCAGTACATTGACTGCGTGCGCTAAATCGGATCTAGTACAATTCGTTAAGTACGTCAGACTTCCGATTACCTGTGCATACTCCACTTGTAACACTGATTCACCCGAATTTTTCGTCAGTTAAAGACTAGGGTCTACGGGAGTTTTTGCAATTCCCCTTGAGTAGATTTTGAATCTATCAAGTATCTTTTCAGCATAATAAGCTTGAGACATGAAGTTCTAGTGATCTTAATCCCAGAATGACATCCGCTAATCTCATGTCTTTCATATCAACCTTGCTACTTAGAATGTTCTTAGTTTGATTGATCATGTCTTTATTGCTACCAATAATGAGTATGTCATCAACGTACAAACATAGCAAAACGAATCCATGCGGAGTACTTTTGATGTATATGCACGTATCACATTCATTAATGCTGAAATCATTTGACATCATTACGTTGTCAAATTTTTTTCATGTCATTGTTTTGGAGCTTGTTTAAGTCCATACAATGACTTCACAAGTCGACAGACTTTGTGTTCTTGTCCTGGGATAACAAACCCGTCGGGTTGTTTCATATAAATCTCCTCTTCTAAATCACCATTTAGAAATGCAGTTTTCAACTTTGTTTTGAAAATCTATTTACACCATAGGGCTTTGAACCCTTATGGTAGATCAGTTATCATATGTATTGTTTTCCATAATGGATTCGATCTCACTATTAACGGCTTCCTTCCAAAAAGGAGCGTCTGATGTAGACATGGTTTCAGTGAAATTTCTCGTTTCATTCTCTAAAAGAAAGACCATTAAGAAATCTTCACCATAAGATTTTTCCTTACGAGATCTTTTGCTACGTCTAGGTTCATCTTCAACCTCTTCTGCATCATCTAAAAATGTGTCAGAAGTGCTCGGCTTATTTACAGAGGTAATTGCATCTCTTTCTTCACGAGTTCGTTTCAGATTTTTATCTTTACACGGAAACACGTGCTCAAAGAAAGAAGCATTCCTTAAACGATTTATCTAAAAGATATTCAAATCGCCAATTGTGGGTATTAACATGGATATCCGGTACATCTGATTTATGAACCAGAAACCGATAAGCACTACATACAATCCACCGTCTTAGATCCAATTGTGACCTTTTTAAGAGGCGGCATTGCGACTTTTGCTAGGCACCCCCACACTTTTAGGTATTTGTACGAAGGTACAATACCTTTCCAAAGTTCATATGGTGTATTGCCAATAACTTTATGTGGTAAGCAACGCTTCCCCCCACATTTCTTGAGATAACTAAGAATCATGCATCTTTGCATTCATCATCTCACTAGCTAAGAGTTCATAATTTTTCTTCCGCAACTCTTAGATTCAAGTGAATAAGGAGCGGTCGTTTGATGGATAATGCCATGTTCTTTACAGAACGCATCGAATGATCCATCATATTCACCTCCTCTATCACTTCAAACTATCTTTATAGTTCTATCGAGTTGGTTTTCAACCTTGATTTTATACTCCTTGAATTTTTCCAAGGCTTCATCTTTGCTTCTTAGCAAATAGACATACAATATTTTGTATTATCATCTATGAGAGTCACAAAATATGTTTTACCGCATCGAGTTTGAACAAATTTTAATTCACACAAATCTGTGTGAATTAAACCGAGAGGTTCAGTTGTTCTTTCTACACGAGGGGATATGGTTTTTGTGAGTTCAGCTTGTACGCATACTTCACATTTGTCTTTACTTGATTTGCATTTCAGAATTAGGTTCAAATTAATCAATCTTTGTACAGATTTATAATTCACATGACCTAACCGTTCATGTCACATATTGAAAGACTCAACCAAATAAGTAACTGGATCATTCTTATTGATTGAAACATCTGTTACAATATTTTGGGTAAGACTATCATTACATTCATTTTAACCAGTCCTCCCGTAACATATCCCTTGCCCAAGTACACCTCATGTTTCTTGAGCACAAGTTTGTCTGACTCGAAAGTAACAGCAAATCCGGTGGTACTAATAAGCGTCCCGGAAATCAGATTCTTCTGCATGTCTGGCACATGTTTGACATTTTTTAGAGTTATCTCATGTCCCGAGGTCATCTTAAGCTTCACTTGGCCACGAGCTTCAATCTTGGATGAGCCGGTGTTACCCATTAACAGCCGCTCCTCACTCTTGCATTTTTTTGATAAGTGCTAAACATGCCTCTATCAATGCATATGTGAGTGGTGGCACATGTGTCATACCACCAATCCTTCGGGTTGTCCTCAATCGTGTTGACCTCTGTGACCATAGCGCACATGTCATCTTGAGTCAGGTTGGCAATAGCCTTCCCTTTGTCTTTGCGGTTGTCAATCTTGCTATGACTTGCGCTAGCTTCATGACCAACCTTGTCACGCATGTGACACTTTCCCAAGAACTTCATTTCACTATTTCGCTTCATAAAGCTAATAGAGGCTTTCAGGGAATTTTTCCTTCTCCCCTTGTCCTTGTGAACAACAACATTAGCAGTGTGCTCACACTAAACACCATTTGCCTTGCGGTTTCGAGACTCGAGCTGCAGCCTGACTATCAAGTCTTCAAGGGAAATTGCATTCCGCTTGTGCTTGAGATAGTTTTTGAAGTCCACCCAACTTGGGGGAAGCTTCTCAATAAAGCAGTTCACTGTGAAATTATCACTGATAAACATGCCTTCATCTGCTATCTCATGCGTTAGCAATTGCAGCGCTTCCACTTGTTCCATGATGGATTTTGAATCTACCATTTCAAAGTTTAGAAAATTCGCAATTGCGAATTTCTTACAGCATGTGTCTTTAGACTTATACTTCTTCTCTAAGGCAACACAATGTTCCTTTGAAGTGTTGACCGTACTATAAACAGCATACAAAGGGTCTATCAGGCGACTTAGAATCAAGCATTTGCATAGAGAATCTCTTTGGTGCTGTTCTCGGTATTGCTTGTCATTCCGCGAAGACAAAATAAAAACAACCTCTAATCAATAACGATTTAATTAGAAAATAATTAAATCACAAGAGTTTCGAAAAAGAATTAAATCGCAATTTCGAAACCGTTATCGAACTAAGCGCTAAAAGCGCGTTCTGTATCGAACCTCCTCAGAGCATTCTGATTCAAACCTCCTCAGAGCGTTCTGATTCGAACCTCCGCAGAGCGTTCGTCAAACTGTTATAGGAAACGCGTTTGATAATCGTTTCAGAGAACACGATTTGCTAGTTTAATCGTTCGCAAACGTTAAACAATTGGCGATTGTCGAAGCGTCTTACAGCGTTCGCAAACCCCAATGACCTAAAGACGTTTTATGTAAAACCGCTTCCACTACACGTTTGAGAGTCGCTAGATTAGCGTTTGATAATGTTTTAGTGTCACAAGCGGTAGAACGTCTTTTTATAAAATCGTTAAAATAAAAAACCACTTCTACTACACGTTTGAGAGTCGCTAGATTAGCGTTTGATAACGTTTGAGTATCATAAGTGGTACAAGGATCGTTTTAAAAATCGTTTGAAAACGTTTATTTAATCGCGATTAAAATCCGTTTGATGTTTATAAAACAGAAAACGGATTTCTTTGAGTTAAAATTATATGACCAAAAATTCGCACATAAAAGAAAGAAAGCGATTTAATCACGAAAGTAGAAATAAACGTTAAGGAAATACAAGATTTAAAATAACGATTAAACAGAGACGAAACAATGGAAGCGAGATAACTCTTTTTCCTTAACTCAAAGAATCGCCCGTAGTGCGACGGTATAAAGAAGATTCATGAGTCCCAGGATACAACCATTGAATCCGTTATCGCGAGCACTCGATAGCGGATCTGTCGAACTTAATACTACGATACTCTCGAATAAAGACTTACTTTAGAAGAAGAGAAGAAATGAGAGAGAGAGTTGGAATGCTTTGTGAGAGGTGAAGAATGGATGAGAGGAGAGACTTGTTTATATAGCAGAGAGAGGAGGCCAATACTTGCTCAGCAATCTCGACTTGCTCGCCAAGCCCGACTTGCTCGCCAAACTCAACTTGCTCGCCAAGCTCAACTTGCTCGCCAAGCTCAACTTGCTCAAAAAGCTTAGAGAGATTCGGACCCAAGTAAAGAATCTCACAAGCCCCAAACCCCATTTCTCATTCACCTTTTTGCTCAATTTAACAAGCCCATAGGCTTATTAAAAAATTGATCCAACACCACGCACCACCGCTATGGAGGTTAGAATTCCTCCAGCTGGCGTAAATGTTGCACTTAACTAGTCCATCAATTGGAGGCTGCCAACGTTCAGACATTCTAGACAATCTCGATGCGTTCACATGAGGATCTTGAACTGGATTGTTGACTGAATGCCATAGGAGAGCTTCTTCATAGGATTTTTGAATAATGACATTGAATGAATCCTGTGATCCTGCAAACAAAGAAGCATTCCTATTTTTCCAAATATTCTAGAATAACCAAGGAATGGCTCGTCGCAGGACATCAGGCATAGCTTGATCTTCCATCAAGTCGAAGATGTGATTCATGTATCCTTATGTTGAATCCGTGAAACCTGTTGAAGGAAATTGCACACCAGTCTGTCGAAGAACCTGATTTGCAGAGTTGCAGGTGAAAAGCATGTGACTGATTGAAATGTCAATCGGAAATCAGTAGAAGGCTGTTAGATTTGGCTTAAGTCCATGAGAGACTCTTAGAGGTAGAGGCTTAAGACCATTTAACCTAAATTGAAGAAGGATGCGTTGTAGAGGATAATAATCTCTGTAACAAAATCAGAGCTCCATCAGAAGCATTTTGATAAAATACTGTGTTAGATCATGGATCTATTAAGAAGAAGATAAATGTGGGATGAGAAGAAAAATAAATAAATAAAGTGAGATAGAAGAATTCAGAAGAGAAATGAAGAGAAGTAGAAGATGACGAAAGAGAGAATGAGAAGAGTTACGAGAGAGAGAATGAGAAAGAAAACATCATAGTTTCATGGATTTGATCTTGTTTTAAAAACTTAAAATATTTTTTTTTCAAGTTTCAACGCACAAAATGATCGAATTTTCACATCCATTATTTTTTTAATTCTTATTTTAATTAATAAATTTGAAATAATATAATTCATTTTTAAATTAATCAAAAATAAATATAATTAGATTTTAAAACAAATTGAAATTTATTTGATTTATCTTGGGTATTTGAGTAATTTTAGATGTTAAAAAGGTTAGTTTTCAATGTTTTTTAAACATGGGTTAGTTTTCAAAATAGATATTTTTTTTGGAATATCAAACCAAATCTCCCATAAATAAAATGGAAAAACATCAGCTAAACTCGAATGAGTTTAATTAACAAAAAAAAAAAATACGTAAAATTGACTTAATTTCGTATTAACCATCAACCATAAAAAAACAAAAATTAAGAAGCTTCATATGTAGACTAAGAAAATTTCTCCAAATTATCATATATGTCATTTTGAAATGTACCAAAAAGCATAAAAAAGAAATTAAAATGGAAAATCTATTACTAAAAAGAAGTATGTCTTAATTTCCGAATTTTTTTTTTTTTTTTTGGTTCTAATCTTAATTTCCAATTAACTATAAAAAAACAAAAGGAAATTAACTTCATATCTAGACTTAGAAAATTTCTTTTAAAAGGTATTGGTATTGATTATAAATTAGCATCTAAAATTCCAATAGTGTATAGAAATTTCTAAAATCGAACATATTCTTATAGAGATAGACAGACCTTAATAAAGCAATGGCTAATTCTTTTTCTGCCCAACCACTTTCTTCCTTGAGTTTCGATGAGCTTCAAAGAGGTTTTAACAAGAAGGAAGTGCTTGTTAGAGTCCTTTACGTCTGGAAGGCACGAAACGTAAAAAATGCGGATTACGTATGGGACTCGAACTCCTTCTCATAGATCAAAATGTACTTGCAAATATATTAACTCATCATCTTTTCAAAATTTAATAAGCACTATTACTAATAGATTTTTTTATCTTGCAGTCGACTCTCATCCACACATTCATATCAAGCTAACCGAATAGGCTTCTATGATGGAAACCTAAAGCCCGATGTAGTATACACGATCAAAAATTTTGTTGTCATTGATAACAAGAACAGCTACAAAGTGACTTCTCACAAGTTTCAAATCCAATTCGCTCAACAAACAACATTGGTTCAGGACAATCAAGATGACCATACTATTGAAAGGCAAAAGTTTAGGATTCGATCTTATGAGGAAGTTAAAGAAGCAGTCGACATGAACGTAGACCTATATATGGTAAAACACTCTCTTATGCCCATGTATATATATATTTTGAAATATCATCATGTTCTAATGCTACAATTGCTTTGTGTAGATGTTATTGGAAAAGTGGTCCTCATCAACAATGAGAACTTCAACTACCCAATATTGACTGGTAAATCTCATGACGTAAGCAATGCTGTGACTTAATCCAAAATAGATGTTCACCTACAACTAAAAGAGTAAGCATGTTTACCCCTCGACTCGCACATCTTATAATCTTAACTAGAAACTTCATTTGCTTACCATCCTCTACGTTTTATTTTTTCAAATCAGCGGGCCAATTGTTCGTGTAACTCTTTGGGGTAATGTTCCCGCCAATTTCCAGGAAAAACTGCTAAATAGTGTTGACAAACCTGTCGTGCTCCTTGCCCCAACTATAAACCCAAGAACATTTAGAGGTAATTTGCAACCTATAATAGTGTCTTTTGTTGAAGGAAAAAAAAGAGTAAGATGTTATAAATACAGAAAAACGTAACAACATATTTTCTACTAAATTTTGTTATAAAAATTTATAACACTAACACATTTATACTTCTATTCTCTTATTTATACACGTGTGACATTGTATTGTCAAAACATATTTGTAAATTTGTATTCTATTTTTAAANATAATACAAAAGTTTTATTTTGGTAGAAATTCTAAAAGATAGTAAAAATGGCAGTTCTGATAAGTGACTCCACGAGTTTGAAACCTTCTTTGAAAAAGATTATGAAACTGCGGTGAATCAAAATAACGGAGGGAGAACATCCGATTACATGTTTGTATTTTGGTAAATTAATTATTTAATTTTGATAAAATTATTTATGAATGCTTTATTTGAAATACCAACATCTTTAGCCTTAACACAAATATGAAGAAAAAAAATTGTAAATCATGTTTTCAATATGTTTTAATTAAAATTTATCCAAATCATTTATCTTAATTATTACGAACATTTATTTTGACAATCTAAATAATAAAGATAAAAAAATTCGTTAATTTTATATAACTTTTTTACTCTAACTCAACCAATATATATATTAAACCCATTTGTCAACACGTACCCGCGTGTAGCGTGGGAGAAAAAACCTAGTCTTATTATATAAAGCTGAATGCGCTCAACGTGAGCGTGACACGTAAGATAATTATAACCCACGAGATCGTGACATGTGTTATTTTTAATTTAGATTGTGACATGTGTTAGTGTAGTAATATAAACTTTCCTATTGTTAGTTATTTATTTTTCTAAAAGAAAAAAGATTTTCACCTACACCAACTATAATACTTTGCATGACCACACATACAAACCAAAATATATATATATATATATTTACCTACNATGGGGTTAAATTTTAATTTAAAAAAAATTAAAACCAACAAAAATATCAACCCATTAAACCAAAACCAACTAAAAATATCCGACCCGGAACTTCTTAAAAAATAAAAAATAAAGAACTTTACAGTTCCTTATGTATAAAAAATAAAAAAATAAAAAATAATAATGCTAGTTTGATGTATGATCAAACTCTTAGCAATAATAGACAAGTGGGTCTTTCTTTAGTATCTCCTCTACAAAACAAACAAGTTTAGTTCGAATGTTACCATCACACAGGTTGTTAGAAGCTGACAGAGATGTCTTAACACACGCCAACCCAAGTTTTGAGTTTTTTTTTTGTTTTCTTCTTAATTATTCTTTTGACTGCTCCTGAAAGATAGAAGAATATTAATTTGCTTATATATAGTTCAGTATTTCTGGCCATTGTTTTACAACTTAGTGAAAGATCTCTCTTCTTGCATTTTTAGAAATGGCTGTTTCAGTCTCCAGCGATGCAGAAGCACCGATGTCAGAAGATTCAAGCAGCAAACGCCGCGGTGGAGGCTGGGTCACCTTTCCGTTTATGATAGGTAAAGAAATTTTGTTTCTCTGTTTTTGTAAATCTTTTGCATGACTTCATCTCACCATAGAAGAAGATAGATTTCATATTGAAGCTACTTTCTATGGTGCAGCTACGTTGTTCTTCCTGTCAATAGCTGCGTTGGGTTGGTTACTCAACTTGATCGTCTTCCTGATTGAGGAATTTAACATGAAGAGGATCGCGGCGGCTCAGGTTACCAACATCGTCAGTGGTTGCATCTTTATGTTTCCAGTCCTTGGAGCCATTGCAGCAGACTCTTTCTTCGGAACCATCCCTGTTATCTCAGTTTCAGCTTTGATTTCTCTAATGGTAAAATGTTTTAAAAAAACCATTCATTCTACATTTGTCTCTCTGAAATAGAAACTCACCAATTCCAAACTCATTGATCAGGGCGTTTTTCTGCTGACTCTAACCGTCTCGCTTGACTCTTTAAGACCCAAACCCTGCGAAACAGCGTCAAGCCTATGCCAATCCCCGTCGAAAATCCAGCTTGGCGTCCTTTACACGGCCATTACTCTAGCCTCTGTGGGAGCAGGTGGGAGCAGGTTCACCTTGGCCACTGCTGGTGCAAATCAGTTTGAAAAAACTAAAGACCAAGGCAGCTATTTCAACTGGTTTTTCTTCACATGGTATTTAGCCGCTGCTATAAGTACAACCGGCATTGTCTACGCTGAAGAAAACATCAGCTGGACTTTCGGGTTTGGTCTCTCCCTAGCTGCTAATCTGTTAGGCTTGATGATTTTCATCTCGGGTAAACGATTCTACAACCATGACAAGCCCTTGGGAAGTCCCTTCACAAGTCTGCTTCGCGTCATTTTCGCCGCGGTACTAAAAAGAAGTGCTGTGATTTCAACCAACGAGAAAGACTACCACCGTGAATCAACGGCAACACCCACAAAGAGTTTCAGGTAAAAACCTGTTTGAGAAGTTTCTCGAGAAAAAATCCATTCTAAAGAGTCTTCACATGCAGGTTCTTTAACCGCGCAGCGCTGAAACAGGAAGACGAGGTTAAACCAGACGGTACAATTTGCAATCCTTGGAGACTATGCAGCGTTCAGCAAGTCGAAGATTTCAAAGCAGTCATCAGAATTATCCCTCTTGCGTTAGCCATTATATTATTGAGCACTCCAATCGCGACTCAGCTAAGCTTAACGGTTCTTCAAGGTCTGGTGATGGACCGTAGTCTTGGCCCTAACTTCAGAATCCCTGCAGGCTCTCTCCAAGTCATAACACTCCTCTCCACATGCCTATTTATCATAGTCAACGATCGGTTTCTCTACCCATTTTACCAAAAACTGACCGGAAAATTCCCCACACCGCTTCAAAGGGTGGGAATTGGCCATGTTTTCAACATTCTAAGCATGGCCTTGACTGCCATAGTTGAAGCAAAGCGATTGAAGATAGTAGAGAACGGTCATTTTCTCGAATCATCATCCGTTGCTGACATGTCTGCCTTATGGCTATTCCCTCCTCTAGTCATAGTTGGAATCGGTAAGAGATATGAATTCCGGATAATTCATTCGACTCGAATTGAGACCAAACTAATTAGTTTCTTGGTTTTGTTTTTTTTGCTTGCAGGAGAGGCCTTCCATTTCCCAGGGAATGTAGCTTTGTGCTATCAAGAATTCCCAGAGTCTATGCGAAGCACAGCGACATCGATTACCTCGGTGGTGATTGGGATTTGTTTCTACACAAGCACAGCTTTGATCGATCTGATTCAGAGAACCACCGCGTGGTTACCAGACGACATTAACCACGGACGAGTTGACAATGTTTACTGGGTTTTAGTCATAGGAGGAGTCCTGAATCTTGGCTATTTCCTTACGTGTTCTTGGTTTTACAAATACAGAAACCTCAAGGATGATGATCATGAACAAGCTGCTCCTGTCTCTCCCTCATGATATGCAGTTCTACTTCTTGTGTTCTTGGGAACTATTTCTCTCTCTCTCTAATGGGATATCAATTACTATCAAATTGTATCCAATAAGTTTAGCTGTCATTTCCGTAACTTAGCAATGTTAATCATTGTAATTACAGTAGTTTAAGCAAGTCTGATTCTTGTATTGTAATATATACACTGTAATTGCTTTTGTGAATGTTATTGTGAAAGCTTTTCAACACATGACTCTGCAATTCTGCACTCTCTCTCGTTCTTTCTGTTTATCATACACAAAGGAAAATAAATCAAGCTTTCCTCTGTGCTACGTCATGTTCTAGTTCAGTGTCTTGTGACACAAAATGATCATGAACGTAATGAATTAATGTGATAATCCTTTGGGTGAGAAGAGATACAAATCGTCAGTGCAATTTTCATCTCCTTCTTACTCTGAGTTACGCTGTATTTACCAATCTNACTTCTATTCTCTTATTTATACACGTGTGACATTGTATTGTCAAAACATATTTGTAAATTTGTATTCTATTTTTAAAAAAGTTAAATTAATTGATAAAAAAATATTTACAAAAAAAATAAAATAATACAAAAGTTTTAATTTGGTAGAAATTCTAAAAGGTAGTAAAAATGGCAGTTCTACTAAGTGACTCCACGAGCTTGAAACCTTCTTTAAAAAAAATTATGGAACTGCGGTGAATCAAAATAACGGAGCGAGAATATCTGATTACATGTTTGTATTTTGGTAAATTAATTATTTAATTTTGATAAAATTATTTATGATTGCCTTATTTGAAATACCATCTTTAGTCTTAACACAAATATGAAGAAACAAAATTGTAAATCATGTTTTCAATATGTTTTAATTAAAATTAATCCAAACAAAATTATCTTTATTATTATGACATTTACTTTGATAATCAAAAATAGTAAAGATAAAAAAAAATTAGTTAATCTTATATAACTTTTTTACTCTAACTCAACCAAAATATATATTAAACCAATTTATCAATATGTACATGCGCGTTGCGCGGGAGAAAAATCTAGTATATATGAAAGAGGTGAGCTATCTCCATAGCTTGCCACATCAGCAACCAAAAATGCGCCACGTGGCGATTATAAAATTTATTATAGTTTTTTAATATTTATCTTCTATTAATATCAATCTTCCATTATGTAATTATTAACTATTGTAATGTTTCATCTTCCTTTAGGTTTTATTAATTGTCATCTACGACTTCTCTAATTCCATTCGCACAAACAAAAAAAATTGAAGAAATCATATTTGGTTTGCTTTTTCTTCTTGCCCATTCTTTTTGTCATCCAAACACTGTTTTTATTTCATTCTTAAATTTATTTTGGCGTCTCGAATTCACTAATGAGTTCATCGTCTACGGGACTTGTTGTCGGTTACTACTTTCTCCAAAAAGAATACAAATTAGATCTCCAACCATGACCTCCACGTGGCGGGGAAAGAACTTGAAAACTACGACTCAATTGATAACACATCGTGTGTGATGTAAAGAAGTGTATGCTAATTATGGTTTTATTGGAGTGAGATGACTGATGAAAACTGATATCCAAAAAGAGAGGGAAGATGAACAGAAATTTATAGCTCGTCTTTTCTATTGTTCTTCTAAAAAATTGCATCTTGCAAATTACCATTTTTTCACCAGTGTAAGAATCGACTGTGACACTTGTCAACATATCAAATTGTTCAGTTTTTAACCGACTGAGAATTTCTTTTTTTTATGCTTACCGTGATTATCCAAAAGGTTTTTCAATAAGATACTTAGAATTAAGGATATAATTCTACGTTGTTACTACAATTCTTTGTAGTTTAATTTTGTCAGTTCATGCTTGGAAAAATAGCAAACTTTGAAAATTTATTGATAGCCACTCGAAACATGCGGATAGAGTGAAAGTATTATAATTCTTTGGTTATTTCCTAAACACGTTAAAAAAAAAGTTCACTCTAGATTATGTAAAACTATTATTATTTATAGATCAATGGTTTATGTTTTTCAAATGTGGGGTGACAAAAGATAAAAATTTGAAGTCAATCATTTAAAACAATATTAAAGAATATGTTCCAAGAAGATTGATCGATCATGTCTAAAGTTTGTTAACCGGAGCCGATGACTTAAGCTTAGCGCTCCCTACGTTGCAAACTGAAGCAATTCAAGATACTGATCTTATGTTTTCTTTGAAAATTTTAATTAACGAACTAATTCAATACAAGAAAGATGGAGAGGAGTGGTTTTAAGAAATCAAATCAAAATCTTTTTGTTTAACAATACAAAAAAAAAATCAAATTTCTTTTCATCTGATTTATAAATATCACTATCGTGTTTCAAGTCATTGCAGTGAAATTCATGTAGATCGTTTATGCACATGGTCTGGTTAAATTGATGTCTAAAAAAATGTTATCGTAATAAATTTGTTGGTTAAATTACCAGTTAACGTTCAACTTGGTCCAATTTTTATTGGTCTGGTGTAATTCGTAACAGTACGATATGGTCTCATTTGGTTGGTGTAGTTCGTACAGTACGATATGGTCCACCGCTAAATAAAAGTTGAGTTTGGTGTAAGGTGTAACGGTGGACACAATTAACCATGAATTACAATTAACATAACTGAATAGTAAGTAATAAATAAATAGATGTGCTTAGTTGTTTTTTTGGGGTTTAAGACGTTTTTCATGAAAGAAAAAAATACATTAACCATCATACCTTAGTTTTTTACTCTCTCAATAAGAAGTTTACCGCTATCAAAACCAAAACATTATTCGAAAATGTCAATAGCCAAAGATATATAAAATGACGTTGAATATATCTACACTCGTACAATATTATTACTGTGATTTTCCAGAACGCTTCAGTATTATTGGATGAAACAAATGAACATTAGCCTGAGCCTAGACTCATACATTGTAATGATATTCAAGCTTTTGTTTTTAAGGTATATATATAAATAAAGCATACAAATATTACAAAATAGATGGAGTAAAATAGTTATGATACTGATACCAAATGAGAACATAGGAGATGCGGCCTAGAAATATTATTTGGAAGAACAATATGCAAAATAGTGTATCATAGATTTAAAGAAATATATAAAATGTTTTTCTTTACAAATGCAAGTATTTTTAGAGGTGATTGCGACAAAAAATCAGATAATAGGATAATACTCTTAAACTTTAAAAACAAAAAAAAAAACTTAAAAAGTAATTGAATAATTTTTATTGTATATTTTATAATTTAAATTATGTTCAAATAAGCAGAAAAAACAAAAAAAAAAAAATTTTGGAAAACATAAATTAATTTGAATGAATATTGATGCAATCATTAATGAAATGTTATTAAAAAATATATATATACAAAACCCGTCCGTATGCACGGGTATAAGCCTAGTAGATTAAAAAGTAGTTCTGCAAACACAGTTTCTTATGACAAATCGAAACTTACTTTTATACTTATTGTTATAGGACCTGAAGAAAGAAGATCATTCAGAGTAACCAGGTGGGTTTTGATCTTTTTAGCGCCATGCGAGACAAATGGTTCAGTAAACGTCAACGTAGCAACCGAACTGGGCTGCGCAAGTGACTCAGCTGCTTCACCAGAAACCTCAGTAGCTCCAACGATTTCTCGAGCTTTCACAATGTCAAGCAAGTTGTTAGGTAGCTGAGTCACACCGTCTAAGTACTGGATGACGCTCGACATGCTTGGTCTAATGGCCGCAACCCGTTGCGAACAGAGCAAACCGAGTTTCAGAACCAGAGTTACTTGATCCTCAATTTACTCACCATCGTGCTTAACCCTCTCATCAACCACTTGCAATATGTCATCTTCCCAACAATCTAGCACCCAATCCGTAAGAACCCTAAATTAACTGTAGAGTAATTTGGGCCTAAACCCTAAATCCATGTAAGATAATCCAAGCCCAAATCTGTCCTTTTTTATTTTTACAGTACATGAATGAAATCTAGAATTTTCAAAGCTACCATATGTATTGAGCTTGGGTTATCTTACATGGATTTAACATATCTACTCTAGAAAGGAGAATATCTAATGCTTTAACATGTAATGCTATTACATTAAATTAAATCATTTTTCGTGCCAATATTTTGGGATAAAATTAAATATTTTTAATTATTAGTGTAAAACAGAAAATAATATACTACCTAAACTGACAATTTTGTGCGAATTTATTTTATATCTTTTTACATAAATGAAATCTGCAATTTTTGAATCTAAACTACCAAAAAAAGAAAAACTTTGCACACTCTGACCGTTTGACATATTGCTACTATTAATTTAAATCATTTTATTAAGGTACATACACAATCTGTTAGCATTAATGAAACAAAAAAATCAGTTAGCAATACTTAAATTTGAAGATATGTTTCAGTTCATATAAATCTCACATAAGTTCTCAAACATTTAGAACAAGAAAAATGGCTTAATACGTCAGAAAAAAACTTATCATTGGCTCATATAGTGGTTTTACTTCTTTTTTGTTGTCTCATCATATGCAAGATTTAGTATGATGGTCACCAAAAGGTGATATCGAGGGCATCTGCACAAAAAAAGATATCAAATCGTCACTTTGTTTTGAGATTCTAAAACCAACTCATGAAACTGCAATATTGGATTTTTTTGGCCTCGCCAAATTTTTGCTCAATGTTTGCTCAATTCCGTCTATTTCTTTTTCTTCTTCTCTAACAATGGAGTTTCATGCAAAAATCTCTTTTTTCTTCCTTCTCCTAGCCTTCTCATCTCGCCTCGTCATCTCTTTCATGGATCCGGAAGGCGAGATTGTTCATCCATCATCAACCTCTGTGGTAAAGATGGTGGTCGATGACTTCCCTACTTGGCTAAACGATGTGGACAAGAAGCTGCTTCAAGACACCACTTCAGAGGTTATAAAAATCGTTTCGTTTATAATTTAAAGCTTAGTAAACCAGAAACATATTTTTGTATATCTATGAATTGAACTTGCCATATCCTCTGAGTGAAACATCATTTTCTTTCTGCTAATCTCACTGAAACATCATTTTCTTTTTGCTAATCTCACTTTATAGGCGTTTATATTAATTAATTAAGTTACAACTTTGAAACAGATCAATCTAGCAATATGTAACTAATTCGAAGATCACTCTAGCAATATTTACTATTTTTAGTTGGATTTTTTTATTTATTCACTAAATCTATTTCTCCTAATCAATGAAGATGTGCTCATTGAATTCCCTCTGTTTGTTGTAGGAGCTCAAGAGAAACGCCGACCTTATCGTTGCCAAGGATGGCACTGGAAACTTCAAGACCGTGAAGGAGGCAGTCGCGGCTGCGCCGGAGAATAGCAAAAGTCGATATGTGATATATGTGAAGAAAGGCATCTACGATGAAGTCGTTAACATTACGGAGGGGAAAGCGAATCTAACGATCGTAGGCGACGGCAGAAACTTGACAGTTCTCACCGGCAGTTTGAACAGCCAAGATGGTATCAGAACCTTTGATTCCGCAACCCTTGGTAATAGCCGTTTTTTCTCACATAGAATGTTATTGTTTTCTTTTAATTATTTCCAAGTTATGTCCGTTTGTTTAAGTACAGCTGTTGATGGAGATGGGTTTCTCGCACAAGATATTTGCATCCGGAACACGGCCGGGCCGGCCAAGGGTCAGGCCGTGGCTCTTCGTGTGAGCTCTGATAGGGTAGTTATATACCGGTGCCGTATTGAGGCGTTTCAAGACACTCTCTACGCGTACAAAAATCGGCAGTTTTACCGTGACTGCTACATCACCGGGACGATAGATTTCATCTGCGGAGACGCAACGGCTGTGTTCCAATACTGCCAAATCGAGCCACGAAACCCGCTTGGAGGACACACCAATGTTATAACAGCGCAGTCATTGAACGACACGAGCGAGAGTACGGGATTTGTGTTCCAGAAGTGTAATATAACCGCAAGTCCGGATCTCGTTCTGCTAAAAAGAAAGGTAAGGACGTATCTAGGGCGTCCCTGGGGTCGGTTCTCAAGGGTGGTTTTTATGGAGTCATTCATAGACGATCTAATCGAGCCAGAGGGTTATACTTCAATGACCAGCGACATTAGACGTCTGTACTACGGGGAATACAAAAACACAGGCCCAGGAGCGGATACAAGCAAAAGGGTCAAGTGGAAGGGAGTTAAAGTAATTACAGATTCGAAGGAAGCGGCGATGTTCACGGTGGGACAATTTCTACAATGAGATTTGTGGATTAACTCCACCGGAGTACCTTACGGCGATGGTCTTTGATTACATTGTCTTTATGTGTGATGTTGTTAATTAACTATGTATTCATTAACATCAATATATAGCCTAAAATACAGTATATTTGATAAAAAAAGTTATCTCTGTTGGATATGTTATAATGATATTGTTTGGTGTTAGATATGTCTATGGGTAAAAAATACTAATTTATTGATGAAGGCAACAAGTTTCTTAATACAATATAGGAGAAGGAAGAACAAAATTATATCTTATTATATAAAGATGAATGTTTTAAAGTTGCTAACTCACATGATCGTGACACGTGACAAATACACGGTAGAAGTGTTTTCACTATAGTGAGATTGTTGATTCAATACTACTTATGGAAATCATACTCCATTGCATACAAATTTTTATAGATGAATGTATTTTTTTTTTTTTTTTGAAAGTTGTAGTATGCTACAATTTAAATCGTCCAATTGTTTTTTTAGATGCTGCAAATTCAGGTATAAACACGCAAACTAGTTATATTTAGCTGTTGTAAACCATAGATTCTATTCTTATAAGTACGTTAACATTAATGCAATAGACAGAAGAAAAAAATTCAATTTGTCAAAAAGCAAGAATAATAATCAAAAGAGGCAAATTAATTAAACATGGTTGTAGAAGGTGGAACATTCTAGAAGGGTTGAGGAGGTGGGGGCCTAGAGACCCTGTTCGAGGAGGTAATCACCGAACCTCTCGACGACCATGTTGCACTGTCCTGGTGTCACTGGCTCCTCGTAGATCCCAAACACACATGACTGTCCTGTTTTCTTTATGGTTATGCCTCCTGCTCCCTATCGAATCATCAAACCAACAAATATAATGTTCTTTGATCATGCATGCATGCGTACATATGTTATACAACAACATCTGAGCTCGTCAAGTTAATCGATGGGTTACATTACCTTCTTGCCACGGATTACAGCGCCGGGCTCGCCTTGGATAACCATGTACTTGGCTCCTGCTAGGAATAACCCTGTGGGCGCTAAGTGACCCGGTTCATCGAAATCTTTCATTATATCAGTGAACTCTTGTGCCTTGAACTATCATCACAGATATCATTTAGAGATCAAGAAAGACTACGATCAGAGAAACATTCATCATGTATATATAAAGGTAAGCTTGAAAAACAATTATGAAACTGGAATACATGTATATGAACTTGAGTGTCCAAAATAACGAAACATGCTTGGTTTGGTATCAAAACGGAAACATAAAATGACGTTCTTGTGAAAATTTATTTCAAAACGATACCAATCAAAGATGAAAATGGAATGGTTTAACTCATCCTTCATTGTTTATACCAAAACTTCATCGGTTGCAATTTGATCCATAGCCTAGATAATATCCGATTACAAACAAGATAGAGAGATTGATCGAATGTAACCAAACCGTGATCCATGGTCTAAATCAAACACTGAACAAACAAAGATCAGATCGGAATCTCCAAAGACAATGAGATTGAGACACGAAACGAGATCAATTACCTGAGGGAAGTTGGCGCTCTGAGCCCAAACGCTACCGTCATGACCGACGATAGCGGCGGCGGTAAGGTGGTGTCCCTGACCATCGCCTACATCGCACATCAAATGCTCATCAACGTAAGTTTGCCAAGACATCTTCTTCTTCTTCTTCTCCTCCTTCTCTCCTCCTTCTCCTTTGTTTTCTCTCCTTATGCGTTATGTGCAGCGTTGGGACTTCGTCCTTCAGATAAATAGGGGAATACATAAGAATGATTTTCAACCGTTGGATCTCTTACACGAATACTCAGCCGTTCATTGCAAATTTTTCAAAAAAAAACAAGGATCGGTTTTTAATCAGTGTTGCTCTCGTCTCGCCTTTGTTATAGCTTCATCATTACTTCCCTAATTGCCACGTCTACTTTCTTCCTTTTTCCCGATTTCCCCTATTTATAACGATCACCAACGGAATAATATCAATAATCATTTTTTTGAACCAATAACAAATCATATCTTGTTCCGGCCAAAGTCTTATGTCTCGATCTTCATCTGATATTTATACATTCATACTGACAATTATTCATTGAGATCCATTTCAATCGTAGTTATAGTTATAGGGATACAATTGTTAGACAGGAAAAAACTCGAGATATGAACCGCACTTTGTTGACCAAACTTTTTTGAATAATGGTGCTCTTATGCTCTTATCTCATAGTTTGACGACCAACTTTCTTCTGTAGATCTTTTAAAACGGCACTAAGCATTTGAATACAACATTGTATTTAAAAATAACCTCCAAAGATTTCTTTTCCTACAAAGTCATTTATATTCGAAAACTCTTACTGCTCAAAAACACAAAGCTACCTGCTACTTGTTAGTGGCATTGTTTGGAAAAGATATGGGATGATACCGATTGAAAACCCAATAGGATTTATATTTTCAATCGGTCAGACGATATGATCGACCTCTGAATGCTGTGTTCGAGCTCTCGGGAGGGGCACGAGCACTTGAATAAGCTCCTCCTTCTCCTACTCCTCCTCCAGCTCCGGGTCCCCCTGCTCCTACACCACCTGCTTGTCGAACCGCTGATACTGGAGCTCCAATTCGCCATCTCGCTACCAGTTTATTACTATTGATAATGTCAAGGGATCACAGAAAAAAAAACAAAAAACCAAAAGAAAGATAAGAAATCATCTAACACTATGCAGGACTTTGAATCAAGGATACACCCATTTTGGGGTTTTCAGGTAGTTTTTTCCGGTGGCGAGAGGGTGAAGGACTGTTAGGAAGTAGTACAGATGACCAGCTATGATTCCAAGAAGATCTGGCATGATTTTAGAGCCGAAGATAACATCGAGTGCTAGCATTGCCCATGGGAGGTAGAAAGCCTGTGGAATTATTCCAGGTTTCAACATTAAAATTATACACTAAAGAGTGGGTTCTTGAATATGCTTACAAAAGAAGCAATTTATTTTATTAAAAAAACAAGAAACAGTTTCAATACCTTAAGAGTGACAAGACCGTATAGGCTGATGTTGGCATTTGGAAATTCTCGGCTCCACAAATATAGAAGCATGAACACAAGCGAAACTCCAAGGAACTGCGTCCGGAAAAATGGTATGGCTGATAAAACCTGAAATTTGAACAAGGTAAGAGTTTTAACACACGGATTCAAAACACTATCACAAGTATATGAATAACATCTCTCAAAAGCTTGTCTCACTTCACAATAATTAAACCAGATTAAAATATTTGAAAGCTTCTGATTATCTCAGCTTTGGGAACTCTTAGACTTATTATGTACCGGCTATTATCTACTTTGTGGCGTACCATAGACTACAGTGGAGTTCTCAAAGAACCAGTATTGATCGGTTAGAATAGGATTATAAGCAGAGCTTTACATACCAATAGAGTCAAGGATCCAAAGATCATCATCCACAAAAAGTCTGCCGTCCGCCTTTCAAATGGCCCTTTCTCGAGTTGAACTCCATATCTTGCTCTGTGCAATCATTTTAGAGAGGATGTTATAATAAAAGCCAAATTTTCTTTCAGCATATATTTATGAAAAAAATAATACTCACATCATCAAAAGACGTATCCCGAAATTGATAGAGAAACCACCAAGGAAAAAGAGGTTTGTTATCAGCCTCCAGACCTGCAAACATCAAACAGATCAAATTACATGACGAATTAGGAACTTAGAATGAAACAGTTTTGTGAAAGAAAAAAAGGGGAAAATCATAAAAGAAAACCTCTTTTACCTGGAACTGCTTAATCACAAGTTCAGGAATCAAAGCAATGTGAACAGGAGCAACTAAGCCCAGCTGAGAGAGTGTTGTGGTCAGGAGGCACAAAGTACCATAAGCCTTTGTTACTGGTGGAAGTGAGTTATAGTATCTGCACTCAATAATAGTCCCTATAAGAAACAATTTGACGGATATTGTGACCTCAAGGCATGCATATAGCATCCATCTATAATAAGGACATGTCGTCATCAAGATCAGCTAAGCACATAGTGTTGTCAGTAGGGCAGAAATAGCTCAGAAAGTCATGTTCTTTCATCATCAACAGCTAGGGATCCTTTCAGAAGTAAATTTGTGTTACCATTATCCGTATTTCTCTCAAGATCACAAACAGCAAACAAAAACAGGAGTCTTAGCTTCAAGACACCATGAGATTCCATCTCTTAGCATCTCAAATCACCGAAATATCAAATGATGACTATGCAGCTTGATAATTAGATACTAAAATAGCGTTCGCCCAAGTCATAGACTCGCTCGGCGTTGCAAAATACGCTCGAATCAAATACGAGACAAGTGTTGAATGCTTCAAAAGCTAGACGAAATCAAAAGGAAAATCATGAAATTTAGGATCCAAAATTCCGGAACTAAAAAACCTCTCGATCAAAATCGAATCGACGCCAAGTAAAACAAAGCAAAAGAAGGTCGATAGAGAGAAACGGAGGACTCACTCGCCAGGCGAAGACATCGTCGTCGAGGTTTTTGAGAGTACGATTTCGAGATCCGATAGATTCAGAAGCAGAGAAGAAGTTTGGATTGATTCAGCTTCTAAACCGAATCAGAAACGTTTAGAGAGCACCGCACAACGAATCTAGAACGTTCCAGGTTTCTAATCACTACTGCGTAACGTATCCAATGATATATAGCCACGTGGTTGTTTAAGTTACAAATTTGATGATCTGGCGTGATTTAATTGGCTATGTGAGTGATCTATCTATCGTTTCTAACTGTTACCTATATCGGTAATCGCCTATCGCTTTCGTCGTTTGTAAACATGTACATGATGAACTAACTGCGTTTATTTCTATCACTTTGTTTAATTTTAAGTACTTTTATAACAAAAATATACTTTTATTATTTCTTTCTACGAGCTTTTTTTTGTTACTAAAATTGAAGATTATTTCTATGAACTACTCAACGCAATTTTTGAAATTTTTTTTTTGTTATTGAAATAATTACAAAATTTTCGTCCAATTTGCGTAATTTAGAGTTTTTCTTTTTCATCAAATGATCTTCTCTCTTATAACAAAATATCGACATTCAACTCAAAACCATAAGTCAAATTTGTTATAAGCAATTAGATCTTTTGTTTATAAATACTCTTCCTATTTTTTATTCCTGATTTCCTTTATACAAGACTACAAGTTTCTGAATTCTAACCCACCTATAATTTTTCGGTTTATTTACCAAATAAATAATGTAAGAATAGGAACCCTAACAAAGTTTCATGCATGTCTTGCTTCAAACTGCCTAAGACTACATGTGCTAATCTCTCTAGTGTCATGGCTAATTTTTGGTGGAGCTCTCGAGATCACACGAGTAAAATTCATTGGGTTGTTTGGGAGAAACTGTGCTTGCCGAAACATATGGGTGGTTTTGGTTTCAGAGACATTGAATGCTTTAACCAGTTGACTAAACAGGCTTGGCGAATTCTTCAAGCCCCATCTAGTCTCTTTTCCAGACTCATGAAGAGCAGATATTTTGATCAAGGGGATTTTCTGAATTCTGACATTGGAACAAGACCATCGTTCGCCTGGAGAAGTATTTTGCATGGGAGAGATTTATTGAGAAGAGGTCTTAAGCAAATGGTTGGTGATGGAAGATCTTTAAGAGTTTGGATCGATCCATGGTTACAAGATGAAAGGAAGAGGGCCCCTTTGATGAGGAATATCATCACTGATCTGAACTTGATGGTATGTGATCTCTTAGATACTTCGGCTTAAAAATGGAACCAAGCTAAATTAAAGGAGCTATTCTATCTCGAAGATGTTGAGCTAATTCAAGCTATTAAGCATGTTGTGTCTATGCCAGATTTCTGCTCGTGGGATCATAGTAAAAGTGGTCATTATTCTGTCAAATACGGGTACTGGTTGGCCTGCCAATTGAAAAATGCTGAAGTTATTCGAGAAGCATCAGCTCAGCCTTCCTTGAATGATTTAAAAATCCAAATCTGGTCTCTCAAGACCATTCCAAAAATCAAAACATTCATTTGGAAGGTGTTGTGTGGTGCTATTCCGGTGGTTGATCAGCTAGTAACCAGAGGGATGCATATGGATTCAAATTGTCAGGTCTGTGGTTTAGAAGGTGAATATGTGAATCACGTTCTCTTTACTTGTACGGTTGCTAGACAGGTATGGGCGCTTTCAAATTTCTCTTGTTTTGAAGATGGTTTTTGTCCCTCTATTTTTGCAACTTAAACCATCTTCTATCAACGGGAAGAAACTTTGTTGTACCTCTAGTGATCAGGCTGAGCTTCCCTTGGATTTTATGGTTATTATGGATAAACATAAATAGTTTGTTGTTTGAGAGAAAGGTTTTTTTGGCTTTTGAAACTGTGGAAAAGGTGCAGGACGAAGTGAACCAATGGAGTCTTGCACAAACCTTGGAGTCAAACTTTAAAGATTCTGGGTTGGTCTCAAGAGAAATAGTGCGGAAATGCTGGTCCCCTCCTCCGCAAGATTGGGTGAAGTGCAATGTGGGGTTTGCTTGGTCGAAGAGGGAAAAAGTTGGAGGAGCATCTGGGGTAACAAGAGATGCAAATGGAAAAGGGATTATGCATAGTAGAAGATCTTTTAGCCGTATTGTAAGTTTTCTAGATGCTAAACTTCAAAGTTTTGTGTGGGCCATTGAGAGCATGCAAAGTTTAAAGGTTTCAAAGGTCGTCTTTGTCGTAGATGCATCAGACCTAGTTAGAGTTGTTTCTAGACCATTGGTTTGGCCGTCTTTAAGGTATATTTCATCTGAAATTTTGAATTCTCTAACTGGTATAGATTATTGGAGAATGGAGCTTGAAGTACCGGCTACAAACGAGGGTGCTTCACTTATTGCTCGTAGTGTCACGGTTAAAGATCCTCGACAATCATATGTTGCGGTAAACACACCGGCATGGTTATATGATCTTTTCGAAGCTGAGAGAGTCTTTTGTTGTTTGTAATTTTTCTCAGATTTTTAGCTGTGTGATTTGCTTTAATCTCTGCTTTGAAACATTGGTTTTAACACCGTTACTAATATGAATTATTCAGACGAAAAAAAAAAAAAAACTCTAACAAAGTAACAAAAAAAACAAGAAAAGACAATGCAGAGGGAATCTAATCTCAAGGAAGATCAAAATTGGAGAAACATAAGCATTGTGTCGTGAGCATGATCTTCTTGAGTATGGTCGGAACCAAAGATCCGAGATTAATCATTTATTTTCAATAGTTGGTTCAATTTTTAAGGTAATTAAAAGAGAATCGAGATTATTAATTAACCTGGATTAGGTAGGGAGGGTCCATGTGCATGTGACGGGTCCCAACCAGATAATCTTGACCCGATTCGGTATCACTTCTTGTCTGCTGACTCATGCTTACGTCATTCCAAAACCACTATCTAATTGATCTCTTTTCTCTACATTATTTCTGGTCTACAATTTTCTCGGATTATCGATCAGATGTGATAAATTTGGTTTTTATTAGAGTTGTAAATGCTTCATATCAGATTGTAAATAATCATTAATCTTATCTCTATAGCTAGAGGTCAATACTTGTATATAAGGAACACTTGTACATCCTTTTTCATTAATGAAGATATTTTCCTTATTCTATAACTTCTAACATGAGACTCTACTTTGCTACAAAAATTAAATTGTAAAAATCTGATAAATATCGATTTAATTTGTTTTATAACAACAATCTCGGTTATCTAGTTTGAAATATTTAAATATAATTATTAATAAGAATTTGATTGAGTTTGCTATGACTACCAAAACTGAGTGTTTATGGTAATAAACGTTATTGAACATTTTATACCATGATTTAGTGATTAGAAGCGGATGTGTTTTATTAGACAATCATAACTGGTTTGCAATGGGTGCGGTAGTGTTTGAGTGTTAAATCACCAAAACTATACTACAAATGTTGTTGAAAAAGATAAGTTTTTGAATTGAACTTTTTATTGAGTTATAAAATTGTATAAAACGTAATTTAAGATTGATTTTGAGCATATATAATAACAACATGCCCGCACGCATTTGCATCCGGTTGCAGGACTAATCAAACTCTACGCAAGTAAATTTTACAATAAATAGCTATATTATTATACGCTATCGCTGAGAAAACGAATTGCTTAAAAATGTTAAAATGTATGTGGAAAAGAAAAAGGGGGACTTGGTCCTTTTGGATCGCTTGACCTATTGATGGAGACTTTACAATGCGATTTGCCAATGGCGAGAGAGGAACATGCAATTCCATTACATTGTGATAAGTTAAATTCCGTAAAAAGGGGGAGCAAGGAAGACGACATTTTTGCAACCAAACGAAAAAATGATAAAGTGAAAAAAAAGTGTTAGAAAGATTCATCAAAAAAAAGCGAACAAAATAAAATCAATTTATGAACAAGAAAAAAATACTAAAGAAGGAGAAGAGAAAAGACAGAGCTTGTTAAATTGCAAAAATGCAAATAAGTAATGGTGGACCTATCCATGTTTCAGTAATTCGCATGTTTATTGTCGGAAGTTTCTTTTTTTTCTTGCTTTCGTAATAAACAATGACAAATTTAACTAGGGCCTTTATGTCGTTTTTTTTCAACCTGAATATAGTACCCTTACTATACTTAAGACAATGCTCATATATATACATATATAGATAAACTCACGGTTGATATTCAAAAAAAATAAAACATAGAAAATTCTAGTTCAAATGTGTTAGCATGCAAATTCAGTATGTATATGTTAATGTTAATGTCTTGTCAAACAATATTCTCTACAATTCGCGGTTTCAAAATTCGATAGTGATGCTTATTAATTGGACGAACAAATAATATATAGCGTCTAAAAACTTTTCAGATATACTTGAAATGACAGTTTAGTATCTCAATTTGACCTTCAAACACCTGGTTATCTTAGCAATGCATAGTTCGAAGTCTAGGACTATAAATCTAGAATTTTTACATATGTCCATCATTTGTTTTTGCTTAGCTAAGAAACTCGGGATGCAAGTGACCGAACATGGTTTTTCAAAACCAAATTGGAATCCATGGGTCGAACGAATCCAAAACCTAATTGAAATGGGGTATGTTTATGGTTGGATCATCAGGGGCTAGTGCCTAGTAGTAGCTTAGCTAGCGCGTAGCAGGTAAATTGATAGTTTGAGATTTTGTTTTATTTTATATTGACATAAATGCATTGAATTTTCATCAGAAAAAAGGAGTAAATAGCCAAACAAATTTAGCAACTTGAGCAAACGTCTTGTTTATATTAATATTGCTAAATGCGAAATAGAAGAGAATCTTGATATGTCGTTGCCGACATATAAAAATAGAGAGCCATATCTTTGCACGTGATCGAGATGTTTTTATTTTGTTTGGACATCCAAGTGAAAGCTGAAGCTGACTCGAATAATTTTTTTTTTTTTTTGAATTATTAGGATCAGAGCATTTTGATATGGTCTAGTTCCAAGCATCATTCGATTATGTGATCTTTAGAATTTGCCATACTTTTTTAGTTGAACTCTAGGCTTAAATAATTTTCAACGAAGGCAAAATGGCAAAGAACTAGTTAGTCGTGACCATTCCTATAACTCAATTAGGGTAGATAGCTTTTCGTAATTATCCACTTAAACAAGAGTCAATTAGCTGAAAAATGCTTCTACTGTCTCTCTTTATGACGTGATAAAAGAATGTTAATGCGATGTTTCTGACTTGATTGATGATGATTCAAACATGTTCTTCATGTATTTATGGTGAAGAATCAACAGAATATTTGAAAATTTTGAAAACTTGTACAAGCTTTTGAAGATTTTGAAAAACTGTTGTTACTGATATTTTATTTATTACTTCTAGACATCTTATACCAACAATTTCCGAGTTTAATCAATAAAACTAACTACTGAACTACCATTAGTTGTCATTAACTATAGAGTCGTCAAATGAATATCGCAATGTAATATATATGGTGAGATAACCAAAAAAAAAAGTCAATGTATAGTGCTCGTTTAGTCATATATAGTATAAATTCATTTCGACCATGAACGTATATAGTATATATTCATTTCAACCATGAACGTATATAGTATAAATTCATTTCGACCATGAACAACATAGACAAAGCATAGACTCACAGTTATCCGGTATATATATTTTTTGTTCGAGACATCAAATAACGAGTTTTTTTTTCTTAATGAAACGAGTTTCTTTCTCCGCTAGTCAATTCCTTTTCTTTTTTTGGTGTAACGCTAATCAAATAATTGTAAGCTCGTAACTCATTAAAAAGAATAGCTTCATATACAAGTTCTTTTTGATCCTTAAACAAAAATTAAGTGAAAAGGTTTCTATTATAAAAATAAAGTCAACTGTGTATATGTACTATATATGATTTCAATTTTTAAGTATTCTGAACTTGCTGTTTTAACACTGGTGCCACTTTAATATACTAGTTTAACATTTGTTTGGGTTATCCAATGAGATGTTTTTTTATCCAATGAGATATTACACAAACAATCAATCATATGGTATGAATGAGTTTTGCATGCTATATATAATTGGAATTATTATGGTAATATCGTTTAAACACTTACATTGGTATTTAACGATCTGAACAATATAATAATAATAAAAAGAGTGCTTTCGACTTGAAATACATATATGTATCATAGCAACTTTCCAGATATTTTTACAAAAAAACTGGAGCTAATTTATACGTATTTGTTTTCAGTTATACCATTTAAATTTTTTATATCTCTCACTTTTTCTGCCAAATTTATTTTTCAAATAGACAGATCGATATTTCATTAAAAATGACAAAAAATGATAGGCTGATATACCATATTACTTGGAGAATTTTACAGACATATATATTTTTTTTAAATCACAATGATAAAGGGAAAAATTATATAGTTGTAGCAAGTAGCAACACTACTTTTAAAAATTAATGTAATGATCGAACAACAGTTTAATTATTGCGTGACAAAACTCTTGAATCAAGAAAAGGAAATACATGCACAAATCAAATTACTAGTTGGCAATAAGATACAAATGCGTATAAACTTGAAAACGATGATGAGTGTACACTCGATGCGTATGTGTCATGTGTCATTTTCTTATTTCTATTATGTTTTAAATTTCAATCAATTATTTTTTCTTCTTTTGCTTCGACAGTAAGCCATCACTTTTCAAGGTCGGTCTCGAACATAATCTTCATGCAGGACGTGGGCTCCTTTGCGTTTATATATATATGTCGATATCGACGATATGTACATATATATCTTTTCATACTAGCTTTCATTTCTGTAAAATACATTACCCGTTTAAACAAAATACTGTTATAAATCGTTGGATTCTTTGTCTAGCGCGTCACAGAGTAAAAACACCTGTTTGAATATGTATAATGGTTGTTTTGTAATCTAGCATTCACAAATGATTGTAAGTTTGATAGAAATGTCAAATGTTCTCAGTGTGGATTGTAGTCTATCTAAATATGGATTTTTATTATTTAAGCATTAGTTACTTATATGTACTTTAATTTGACAAAAATGGTGAATGGTGTATCATATATTTTACATTTTGAAAGCGTAATTTCATTATTTTCTATTATTTATAATAGTCATCAAGTTTTCACATTTTTAAGTTTTGAAAAAATAATGATGTTGTATACTATACTACTAACATGTTGAAAATATAACTAAAGAATAAAATATCCTTAGCTAATAATTTTTTACTATTTAGTTATTTCTAGTACTTGATTATTTCGCTATTTAACTATTCACCTCACATGTTAATTAAGTTCAAAGACGTATGTTTATATGTTTATGGATACATTGTTTTTTTTTTGTATTGGGTTAAATTATGGATACATTGTTTCACAAAATTATACAATTATTGATATTCACAAAATATGGCTATTGGCTAGTCTAAATCGTTGTTCAAAACATTTAGCGGCATTGGTAAACTTCAGATATCTGATAACCGTAAAAAGAGAAAAATTCAATAATATGTAGACGAAGTTGAACGGATTGGATTGAATAGAACATAAGACAAATTTATGAAAATTTGTCTTACTGCACAATAATATGATATCTACGGAGTTGAACAAATCTCTAAAAAAAAATGTTTATTTTAATTTCACAATTTTTCTTTTCTATATTAGCAACAAAAGTTACTTATTGGAATGATCAGCAGATCAGGTGTCAACGACTCAACGTAAACTTTACATCGAATTCCACGTTTAACCAGTAATCACTATGATTAGTGTGGATTATTGATCATGAATAATTTGTCTAGGAT
The DNA here is from genome assembly GCA_002933915.1 of Eutrema heterophyllum. Taxonomy (NCBI): domain Eukaryota; kingdom Viridiplantae; phylum Streptophyta; class Magnoliopsida; order Brassicales; family Brassicaceae; genus Eutrema; species Eutrema heterophyllum. Next base: position 69,618 of record PKMM01031110.1, on the reverse strand, counting down.
ACGAGAATATATAATAATTTTCTAAATGTCACTTAAACAAATAAAAATTTGCAACGAGTTAATTGACTCGAATAACTAATTCACTTAAACAACAAACAAAAAGTAACAAATCAGTGAGACGCCACCAACTACCAGTCTCAAAGCGCCGTCAACAAACAGGAGGATCTAAAGCGCCGAACAAATCGGACGGAAGACGACATAATTAGCCAGCGAGTGCCACGTCGCTCCTCCTTCTCTCCCGCCGACGATCCTGACGGCGTTACGGTAACGGGGATTAATTTATATTTTAATATGGCGAGTTTAATTAGTGGCCCAATAGTTAGCCCAAATTACCGTAACACCACCCACGAACAACTCAATACAGCTGGTAATGGGCCCACGTGAACCCCTCCATGCAAACTTATCGCTTGCTCTGCTTCGTTTCTTCCATCATTTTATTTTATTTTATTTTTGTATTTTTCCATCAATTGTTTTTTTCTGACTAAATCCAATAATATTTTTGTGCGTGTTTGTTGTCTTGATATTATGATCTGCCAAAAATGTGGATATTTTTTTTACGGTTACATTACGTAATTTAAAGTTTAGTATAATCAGTTTCTATTTTTTAATTAAAAACATACTATACTAATTAACTTCTAAGTAACTTCTAATTAAAAACATACTATACTAATTAACTTCTAAGTAACGATTTCTGTTGTACTCTGGTTTAGTTTTCCAAACCGAGCCCATCGGGTTTGTGGTTCGGTTCGTTATCCGGTTTACTAGTATGTAAAAACAAAAACAAAAAAAAACCTAAAAATTTTCAATACGAAAAGGTTCAAAAAAAAGAAAAAAGGAAAGTAATGATTTGGATTATAATCAAAGTATGCAAGATTCATGAATCATGATACATTTGTGCTTCAACAAGAAAAAATAAATTAAACAAAACCATAAAAATGACCAAATAATGAAAATGATTATTTGTTATTTTTATTGTGCCGCCGAATTTCCCGCGATAAATAAAAATGGAAAAATACGGCCAAGAAACAAATGAAATGAAATTATTGCTAGAGAACCTCTGGGCCCCCCACTACTCTAAAACGAGAACCAGCAAGAAGATGACGAGCTCCAACGAGAATCATGAAAGATCAACTGATTCCTTCTTCTTCAAATTCTCTCTAACTATAATCTCTCAGATTCACGATTTTTTTTTTTAATTAAACTCGAAAGATTGATTTGTGATGGATCCATGTCCGTTTTTACGGCTTACAATAGATTCTCTAGCTCTGAGACTACCGGAGACAACGACGAACAAGCAAGTCGGCGGCGAAGTACATCCCTCTGCGACGCCTTGTTACTGCAAGCTCCGGATCAAACATTTCCCTTCACAGAAAGCGCTTCTCCCTCTCTCCTCCTTCTCCGACGCTTCTTCTCCGCCGGAATCATCCACTTCGGCTCCGGGATTCCACCTCGACGCCGACGCGATCCGAAGAGTCTCCGGTAAGAAGATCTCACTCCGAGTCTCCGTCTACGCCGGCCGTACTGGCCACACTTGCGGCGTCGCATCCGGTAAGCTTCTAGGCAGAGTCGAAGTAGCGGTGGATCTCGCGGCGGCGCTGTCTAGAACCGTCTCGTTCCACAGCGGTTGGAAGAAGCTCGGCGGAGAAGGAAACAAACCGTCGGCTCGGCTCCATCTATTGGTCCGTGCTGAACCGGATCCTCGGTTCGTATTTCAATTCGGAGGTGAACCGGAATGTAGCCCCGTGGTTTACCAGATTCAGGGGAATATCAAACAGCCTGTCTTCAGCTGCAAATTCAGCTCCGATCGCAACGGAAGATCTCGGTAAAACCTTAAATCAGTTCATGATTCTAGCACCTTATAGTGTAAAATTAGTTCAAAGGACTGATCAATTTTGATGAAATTTTGCAATTGGTGTTGAGAATTTGTTTGTGGTTGTTCTTGTTCTTGTTTAGCTCTCTACCGTCGGGATTCACATACAGTAGCAGAGGATGGATCACAAGAACACTATCAGGTGACCAGTGGGAGAAGAAACAAGCGAGAGAGAGAAAAGGTTGGATGATAACGATCCACGACTTGTCTGGGTCTCCTGTAGCAGCAGCTTCGATGATCACTCCTTTCGTGGCGTCACCAGGATCAGACCGTGTCTCTAGATCTAACCCAGGCGCGTGGCTCATCCTAAGGCCTCACGGGACTTGTGTCAGCAGCTGGAAACCGTGGGGACGTCTCGAGGCGTGGCGTGAGAGAGGAGCCATCGATGGATTGGGTTACAAGTTCGAGCTCGTGAGGGATAACAGTACTAGCACCGGCATTCCAATTGCAGAAGGTAATTAGTACTTACTCTTTAATACACTCTAATTATATATTATTATGTGGGTTACATACGGTCGGTCGGGTCACTTCAAGCTATCCAAAATACCAAAATTACCCTTAACACATAAGAAATGTGAATATCCGAATTATCCAAAACTACGCAAGTATCCGTCCATGTTTGATTTTTTATTTTATTTCACATATTCTAATATTGCATTGTATTGTAGATGTTCTATTTGGATCACTTATACACACAATACTGAAGAAGAAACCCAAATTAACTATACCTTATCAATTATCCGAAACTAATAGAAAATTATGAAATTTAACTATTAGAAAATGTCAAAAAATACTAAGTTTAGATAATTTATGAATAATCTTTAGATATTAAAATTAGTCGGATATACTACACTAATGCGTCGAATATTATTAAATTCCCAAATATCCTTAGCCGACATTACATGATTTGCTAACATAACCAATAACTCTAATTAAGGGTATGCATGTCAGAATAACGAATCTATTAAAGGAAATATAAATAAATCGGACAGGGACAATGAGCACAAAACAAGGAGGGAAGTTCAGCATCGACAGGAGAGTGAGTGGGCAAGGAGAGTCGCCGGCAAGATCATCGCCGGTGAAAGGGTTCGTGATGGGATCGAGCGTCGAAGGAGAAGGGAAAGTGAGCAAACCGGTGGTGCACGTGGGAGCACAGCACGTGACTTGCATGGCGGACGCAGCTCTCTTCGTCGCTCTCTCCGCCGCCGTTGACCTAAGCGTCGACGCGTGTCAGCTCTTCTCTCGTAAGCTTCGTAAGGAGCTTTGTCACGACGACCAAAGCTCCCTCTCGTGAAAAAAAATCAGTTAAGATTGAACACACGTACATTTTGACTTAACAAAGGCCGATCCATGATTACTCTGATGATTAATTTCAGTTTTTATTGATTTTTTTGGGATCAATTTGATATGTGAAAATTCAAAATTGAAAGAAAGACGTACAAACAACGATCTTTGTGTTGTTTGTATCATATTTATTTATTTTTTATAATTTTGTTTTTTTTTGGGTTTCAATTGTGTGTTGATTATTCATTTATTTCATATCTTTATTATTTTCATTTTATGAACATTAGGGTCAAATATTCTCTTTTTGATTTTTTTTTTGTTGGTATAGTTGTTTTTTTTGTATTTGTTCAAAAGTTACGGATCTTGGAGTATATTGATGGTGATATTTCGTCTATATTGTTTTTGCTTTAATCTTGTAATAGAAATTGATTGAATCTTACAAGTATACTAAAGATACATATATTTTGTGCATCGGTTTAAAATTTTAAAAACGAACACAAATCTTTTAAGACATGGATTAGTGATTCTAATAAAGAACACGTCATTTTGTATAAAACAAATATACTGATGCATGTTTTCTATGAAAACCTTATAATATACTAATTCTTTTAAAATTATGAAAATACATAATATTTATTTTTAAGTTTATTTATAAAACATAAAACTTTTATGGGCAATTCTACAAAATAGCACAAAAAAACTTAAAGTTCAATAATTTAGCAGGCAATGGTGAAAATTCCAAAACTAGCATTCATTAAAAGAAAAAAGACTTATTTAACCTTGAACAAATATAAATAAAAAAAAGAGAAATACCTTTCCCGACGCCATTATTCATCTCGTCGGAAAAACTTTCTCATCTTCATCTCGCCGACAAATTGTTCCCGGAGCTATCATTCTCTAATCTCGAAGCTTTCCGACGCCATTCTCTGATCTCGAAGCTTCTCATAGCCCAAAATCGAGGTATTTTATCTTATTCGATCAAAAATCTCAAATCCTCTTCCTCTAGACCTTCCTCGTATTGGGGAAACTCGACCAGTTACTGTAACTAGCATTACGATAACTAGCCCAAACTCGAAGCTTCTCATAGTCCGAACTAGATATTGCATGAAAATTTGATTCAAAACTCGATTTATAGATTTCGTTCATCTTTGTCTATCTTCGATTTTGTCTCTAATCGCATTTTAAGTGTCTGATTTTAAGTGTCTAGATTCGATTGTTGATGGAAAGAAACTTCATTTGTTTTGGGATGTCAACAATTGTTCTTCAATCGAATAAATCTCAAATTTGGGGTTTCGTAATGTTTGAGGATGTCGTGAATCTTAAAAGAGTAAGAAGAAACTCATGGATGGTTTTGTGTTCTTAAATCACTTGTTTTGATTTGATCTAATATTGGTTTCGAAACTGGTTATTATTGATTAGACCCAATTGTGAAGTTTTCCATGGAGCAAATGAACGCGAATAGAGATGGACTATCTGATTCAAAAGAGTCTTTCATATCGAAGCTGGCCAAGCTCTTCCAGACATTCGAAGATGGGTTCAGTACGATCAATAGTCGCTTGACAACAATATAGGAAGTTCTGGGAATAAACGAGAATCCTCCTACACGTCAAGAAAAAACAAATGATGAAGGTAATTTCTCACAAATAGATGGTTTGGATCAGATAAATTTTTGTAGCCAGTCTCAGGCCAATACGAATGAGCAGGTAATGTTATGAGGTTTTCGTTTCATTTCAAACTCTATCTTAGAATTTAGGAAAGATTTCTTAAAACTTCGAAAAAGCTTCCTAAATATGTAGAAAACCATACTAAACTCTCTCTATCTTAGAATTTAGGAAATACTTCTTAAAACTTCGAAAAAACTTCCTAAATATATAGAAAACCATACTAAACTCTCTCTATCTTAGAATTTAGGAAAGACTTCTTAAAACTTCGAAAAAGCTTCCTAAATATGTAGAAAACCATTATAAGACATACTGTTTTGAAATAATGGTTTTCATATTTCGTTCTTGCAGTCTAAGACAGATGGTTTGGATCAGATCAATTCATCTAGCCCGCCTCAGCCCAATATGAATGAGCAGGTAATGTTCTGAGGTTTTCGTTTCAATTCAAACTCTCTATCTTAGAATTTAGGAAATAATTCTTAAAACTTCGAGAAAGCTTCCTAAATATGTAGAAAACCATTATAAACTCTCCATCTTAGAATTTAGGAAAAACTTCTTAAAAATTTGAGAAAGCTTCTGAAATATATAGAAAACCATACTAAAGTTGTTTTACACAAAACAAAACGGATACGCCATTAACCCTGTATGAAATGTATATGCAGCCTATTGCAGAAGATCTGACTCAGATCCAATCATCTTTGGATACACCACCATATCCAAATGATTATCGGAGTCATCATGTAAGTTTGGAAGATTTATCTATAAATCAAGAAGTTGTTGTGTGTCACAGAGGCTGCTGGCGTAGAGGATCAGTAAATACGATTATTAAGAATGGAAAAGTCTCTGTCCTCATTAAGCATACACTAGAAATCTTCCAATTCAACATTGAGGATATATTGGTTCATAGGGAATGGGTAAAACAAACAAATTATGTGATCCATTATTCAGAATAGTGTTCGAAAATTCTGTTAGCCAACAGATGGATCTCACTGTCTCAATCTATGATTTTACAAACTTTAGGAAACACAAACACAGAAGGTGCCTCAGACACATGATTCGACCAGACAAGGAGATTCACCTGTTGATGTAAGATTTCTAGGTTGTTTCACTTGTATATTAAACGCAATTGGTCGAATCTTCCTTAACACATATGATTTTAATGTTCATAAAACTGTTTTGTATTTGTAGTCTGATGCAGATCCATTGGCTCAGAACAGATCCTTTTTTGATACACAATCTGAGACTCACATACAAGTGGGTGCTCATGTGGAGGTAAAATCTAAAGATGGCGGATGGTTTCCAGCAACAGTAACAAAGAAATCAACAAACGAGGGTGTTGATATATATACTGTAGAGTACTCAAAACTTTTTGTGGATCAAAAGACGAAGCTGAAAAAAATCATGGAGAATGTCAGCAAGGAACATATTCGTCCTCCATTGCCGGATACTGAAGGAAGTTGGAAGTGTCCACAACTATTGGACTACGCCTACGTCTTTTTTAACGGCGGCTGGTGGAAAGCCAGAGTGATGAAAATAATGAGCGACAGAAGATACAGTGTTAGAATGTTCTTGTCTCAGCAAGTCCGAGAATTTCGGCTTGAAGAAATCCAGATTTACATGGAGTGGGTGAATGGTGCCTGGGTTTCTCAAATAGAGGTATTGTTTCTTCAAAACGTTTCCTAAAACATTTATGTAACGATTTAGTAAGCTTATTACATAGTTATGAAGGCATTCTTGAATCGTCATTAACCATGAATTGTGGTATGCTATTAATTAATTTTTTTTTTTATGTTGGTCAAATGAGAAGGAAGAGAAGGTGGATGAATCAAAGAGGAAGGCTGGTGTTGCTCCTAAACAAAGGAAAAAAGCTGAAACAAAAAAACAGGAGAATACTCGGACAACAAACAAGAATGTTCTTGTTACTCATCAGAAAAGGAAAGGAGATGAAACTAAAAAAGATGATGACCTCTTGGTTCGGGCTAAGAAAAGAAAGGCGGCAGCGAGTCCTAATCCTTTACAGAAGTTTGATGATTTGCCAATAGATAGGCTTGCGTTTACAATGCGGAATGATCGCAAAACGAAAAGATCTCATCCTAAGAGGACTCCGTATCACGCATCAAGCAACCCGTCGTTATGTGTAACACCTCCAGTACATCAGGTAATAGATCCATTTCTGACTCCTGAAATCGATAAATTTGAAAGGATGGATGATTGGATGAGAAAAAGGGGAGAAAGGTTAGTATTTATTTCACCTTTCCATTTGTTCAAATCTTAAAAACTTGTTACTCCCTAACTTGTTTCATTTAATTTATGCAGAGTCAGAATCGATGGCCGTGATGTATTTCCATCATGGTTTACTTTTTTAGAAACTTCATCATGGTCTCTGAGCGAACAGGTGATCATTAGTTAGTGAAAAATTGTTTACTTGTTTTGGATTTAAGAAAGCATTCCTAAAATGATCGTGATGTTTTCCTAAAATTTCAAAAAGCCATATTTCCTGTTATGCTCAACGTTTATGCAGCAAATAGATGCAACATTATCATTGTTTGCTTTGAGAAGGCATAATTATGAAGCATACTTCCATAAACACCATCTCCCTCGAGCTGCATTCATCAAAACATCGTTCTTCAACGCGCTGTCGTGTAGCTACGATAGATTCAAACGTGAGCCGAGTCCCATATTTATTGGAGGCTGTGTTGAAGTCGTAAATGGGAAAGATCATCCAAACAAAGCCTGGGGGACAGATGTTGAAGTCATCTACGGACTTACCTTTGAGAAGAAAAGCAGGCATTGGATTGGAATGGTAGTCAATGTGAAAAAGCACACAATCACTAGAATCAGTTGTGGGCATCCAACATAGCAAGCTGATTCAATCCTTACTCATGTGCAACATTTCGCAGGTAAATATTTAGGCTTGTTAATCAATTGTTAGTTGAGAATTTTTTATATTTAAAAGGTCCTAAAAAACGTTTTTAAAATGGTGCAGAGATGATACCCGTTCTGATGTGTGTTGCTGCAAACAAAGCAGTTACTGACAATGAACGAGTTGCTTACAAAGTTGACAAACTAGAAGGGAAGAGTATCCCTAAGACCAATTATGTGGAGAATTGTGCTCTTTTCGTGTTGAAGATGATTGAATGCCATTCAATGGGGATTACAGACATGTCAAAGCTTACTGATGATACTTCGGATGACATAAGAAGCAATCTGGCGTGTGATCTCTTTGAAGAGTTGGGTGGTGATAAAATCTCAGAATCTACAGGTCTTCCTATCTGAAAATAGTGAATTTAGAAATATACAATTCATTCTATCGATAAGCTATCTTAATTTTATTTAAAGACAATATGAAGACTTGCCTTATGACAAAGCAAAATGTTGAAATGATCACTTCCTTGAAATGAAACATATTTAGGAACCATTTCGGAACATATATGATTAATTTAGGAAAGCCTTCGTAAATGAACAAGAAACAAGAAAAAACTCTAAAAGACTATATTAACTGTTGATTATCATCCGTAAATGAAGCATCAGATTATCAGAACATGTGTTTTTGTTTTGGCTACGCAAAGAAAGAAAGATACAAATGATGAAAAATGATCATTTCCTTGAAATGAAACCTATTTAGGAACCATTTCGGAAAATATATAACTAATTTAGGAAAGCCTTTGTAAATGAAACGTATTTAGGAACCATTTCGGAACATATATAACATATTTAGGAAAGTTTTCTTAAATGAACAAGAAACAGAAAAAGTATGATTTCACTTAATTCATGTGTTTTGTTTGGCTACGCAAATGTTGAAAAATGATCATCTCCTTGAAATGAAACGTATTTAGGAACCATTTCGGAACATATATAACTAATTTAGGAAAGCCTTCGTAAATGAACAAGAAACAAAGAAAAACTCTAAAAGACTATATCAACTGTTGATTATCATCCGTATTTAGGAAAAGTCTTCTTAAATGTACAAGAAACAAGAAAAAGTATAATGCAGAGACGAATTATAAAAGTACCATTTACAGTTCGCGACGCGTTTGTGTGTTGGGTTTTCTCTACTTCACAAATCTCTTCATTGCATAAAATTCTTTGATTGAATGCTGCAATCAAGATTCGCATGAGCAAGAATGTTGCATATGTCAGTCACCTGAACAAAACAAACTATAAATTTATGATTTCCTAGAAATGCAACGTATTTATGAATAATTTAGGAAAGTTTTCGTAACTCGAGATAAGTTTTCTTGAAATAAAACATTTTAGGAACATATATAATGTCTTTAGGAATTCTTTCTTAAATCGACAAGAAAACATAAAAAGACTGAACCAAATGACCCCTCATTTAACCGTTGATCTAAGACTATTGAAAAACCCCAAAAACCTTAACTCCCGATTAAAAAACACTTCCTCCGACGAAATTCTTCATCCTCACCGAAAGTTTCATATCGGAGATATCATCGCTCGATATTCCTTCGTCTTATCTCGAAACTTCTCATATTCCTTGGTCGGACTTTGACGGAATCGAAGTTTCTCTTTTCTCGAAGTTTCTCATAGCCCAAACATCGAGGTAGATTTTCGTATCATATCATTGGGGTATTTCGTATCATATCATTCGGTTTTTTCGTATCATATCGTTAGGTTTTTCGTATCATTAGAGTTTTCGTTATATATGTTCCGAAATTAGTTATATATGTTTCGAAATTTTAAGATAGAGAGTTTGAAAGGAAACAAAAACCTTTTAAACATTAGTTATATATGTTCCTAAATTAGTTATATATGTTCCGAAATTTTAAGTTAAAGAGTTTGAAAGGAAACGAAAAACATTACCTGTGTTAATTCATCTGAAAAAGCTTGTTGATTGTTATAGGAATGTTTTATGAGGAATGCCTATTTTTTTTGTTTTGACAGGTGAACACACAATGAGTTCGTATACTCATAGTATCACGCTGCCTAAGCTTCATTTTGCCATAAATAGTGAGCCAAATCAGACTCAAGGGCCGGATATAAACTAGTTCGCAAATCTCAAGAACATCGATATAGTTGAAAAAATTCTCGGGGATGTACAGTTCCAGAGGATAAAGCAAACGTTTTTGGGACCAATTCTGAGATTCTGTTCAAGAAAACAGCATATGTCAGGGAAACTTCTCCACGTGATACTGACGAGATCATTAATCACGAAGAAAAAGAAAGAGTTGTGGTTCCACTTCGGAGCACAACCTATGAGATTCTCAATAAGGGAGTTTCATATGGTCACAGGCTTGAAGTGTAGTGAGTGGAAACCAGAAGAAGAAGCAGAAGAATCCGAACAGTGTGAGTATAATTGGGGAAATTTTGAAAACGGGCATACAACGAAACAACTCATTGATGTGCTGCGTGAAACTGACGTGGATTCAGTTGAGGAGAGGTTCTCTCTCGCTATGTTGATTTTGATTGAGAGCCTCCTACTTTAGAAATACAAGGCGTACAAGTTCACAAAAACATTAATCGCCAGAGCACAGAATAAGAATGTTTTGATGAATTATCCGTGGGGTAGAGATGCTTTTGATCTACTGCTGGAGCAGATCAATAAGCGTGTTCCATCAGATCTGATCAAGACCTGGTACGATATACACGGATTCCCATTTGCTTTTCACATGTGGATTCTGGAATCTGTGCCTTCATTGCAGATTGCCTTCAGCACAGTAAGAAATGAAGGGCTGCTGTCCCCTTTCCTCTGTGAGAAATACATTTATACATCAAATCCAAAGATTGTTCAAGTTACGACCGTTGAAAAAACTCGAGATGTAAATTCTTTATTTTATTAGCCAAATCTTTGATTTAGTTTCGTATTTTAGCTTGTTCACCTCACTGGATTTCTCAATTTGGGAAGTCTTCTTAATTTCCAGGAAGGATTCATAGTAATTTAGAAAAGTGTTCATAGACACTCAATGATGCAGTGTTTTTTGATTCTCTGTTGTGCAGCTGAAGGTCCACTGCATTTTACCTCCAATACCAGAAGATCCAGAAGACAATGTCTCGTTGGAAGACAGTGACGATGAGGATTTGTATACAATGGTTAATGCTATCAAGAAGGGCTACAGGATGACCGCTAAAGACTGGATGAGAGGAACTCTGGATTTTGTCGAGGCGATGGATCAAATCAACCTGATATCTTATCAATTTTCAGACACGGAGACAGTTGGACCATCATCTGATTCGGGGGAGTGTCTCATGTCAAAGTTAAATAATCTCTGCAAGATAGTTGGCGAAGGTTTCGATAAGATCAATAGACGCTTGACTAAAATAGAGGAAGTGCTGGGAATAAACGAGAATCCTCCTTCACGTCAAGAAAAAACAAATGATGAAGGGAATCTGAATCATAACGTAAGCTCACAAACAGATGGCTTGGATCAGATAAATTTCTGTAGCCAGCCTGGGGACAATACGAATGAGCAGGTAATGTTCTGAGGATTTCGTTTCCTTTCAAACTCTCTCTATCTTAGAATTTAGAAAAGACTTCTTAAAACTTTGAAAAAACTTCCTAAATATGTAGAAAACCATACTAAACTCTTCCTATCTTAGAATTTAGGAAAGACTTCTTAAAACTTAGAAAAAGCTTCTTTAATATGTAGAAAACCATGATAAGACTATTTTGAAATAACGGTTTTCATATTTCGTTCTTGCAGTCTAAGACCGATGGTTTGGATCAGATCAATTCCTCTAACCCGCCTCAGCCCAATATGAATGAGCAGGTAATGTTTTGAGGTTTTCGTTTCCTTTCAAACTCTCTATCTTAAAATTTAAGAAAGACTTCCTAAAACTTCGAGAAATCTTCATAAATTTGTAGAAAACCATACTAAAGTTACCCGTTAACTTTTTTTTTTTTTTTTTTTTGTAGCATCATGACACAGATGGTGATATATATCCATCTATAAATTCTCCAACTATCCTACAGACTGAAACGGAGGAATTGACCCATACACATGGTGATTCAACTGTTGAGGTAAGGTTTTTGGGTTTTTGACATATATTTTATACATTTAGTAAAATTTTCCTAAACGTCTTTGAAAAGTTCCTAAAAAAGTTATGTTTTTGCAGATAGAAGAAGACAAGCAATGCGAAAGCGAGTTAAATCCTGATGACCAAACACAAGAGATCAAACAAACAAACGATTCAATTGTTGAGGTACAATTTTTGGTTTTGCAAAAAATAGAATTTTAAAACATCTAAAACCTATCTTGTTACAATTTCTGTATTTTTTTAAATCTTTAGGAAACACAAACAGATAAAATTCGTGCCGATGGCGGAACCCAAACAGACGAGGTGACCCAAACACAGGATGATTTACATGTTGAGGTAAGGTTTCTGTGTTTTTGAAATGTATTTTAAACATTTAGAAAAGTCTACATAAAGGTGTATGAAAGGATCCTAAAACCGTTATGTGTTTGTAGACTGGTTCAGAGCATGTGTTTTCTCCGATACAGTCCTCTTTGTTGAGTCCATCAAAGGATCAAACTCCATTAGAGGATAGTTTTTTCTCTTGTCCTGATGGAAAAACCCAAACTCCATCAAACGACCAAACTCCATTAGAGGTAAGATTACTGGGTTTTTCACTTGTTTTTTAAAACATTTATTCAAATTTTCACAATTTCTGAATTTTTGTTTTTACAATTTCTGAATTTATGTTTTTACTATCTTTAGGAAACACAAACAAACAAAGTGACCCAAACACAGAACGCTTTACCTGTTGAGGTAACTCTACTACGTTATGTTCTCTATCTCACTTACATTCATATGTGTCAAAAAAATTCACCAATCTGTATGATTTTCCGGAACAGATTGGGTTAGCAGATGCCAGATGGCAGCCAGAACAGATGGACATGGACATGGCCGATGGAATTATCCTCAACACCCTCAAAGATATGAATGCTGACCAACCTCAGAATCCATCAGAGCCTGTTAATACCATATTGGGCACATGTCTTTAGAATGAAGCTGGTCAATACAATTGCTTTTTGAATGTTATCATACATGTAACCTTCATATCATAAACTGATTGGTTTCTTGGGTATCAATGTCTATAATATCCAGCTTAAAAGATTTCTATTTGCTGAATGCTATATTTTTTTTTGTGTGGATATGAGTCGTTATGGAATCTGGAGATGTTTCAAGCTGAGTTCTTGCGGAGTCCAACAATAGACCACCTTCACGTGGGAGATCCTTGTGTTATCTGCTCATTGCATGGAATTTTTGCTGCTTTAGACGCTGGTTCGAGCAAAACACAAAAAGAACCTGTGGATCATTCATCTCTCAGGATTGCTTTGAGTAGTTTGAGGCCAACTTTCTTCGAAGAGGTAAAAAGAATTGATTTCTGGTTTTAAATGTTTATCCTAATATATAGTAGAGTAAGCTTTTGTTTATATCAAGTAGCCTAAACTTGTGCGTCATATGATGGACAAACTCAGATGAATGATGCTTCAGAAGTATTGGATTTCATTTTCAAGTGCTTTCATGACTCATTTGCTCCGAGCTCAAGCGTGTCTGAACCAAAATCTTTGGAGAGCAACTGTACGGGTTCATGGGACTGTGCCACCCGCACATGTATTATCCATTCTCTATTTGGATTGAATATTTTAGAGCAAATGATTTGCGACAGCTGTGAGCTGAAGTCCAGGCGTTTTAAGTTCACTTCCTTTTTCCATCACATAAACACTATTGCCCTGCAGACCATGAAGGTGTCATATGAGTGTTCAATAGACTTCATTTTTCACGTAATTTATTGGGTAGTTAACTGTGGTTTTGCCGCACTTTATTATTAATAGGTTAAACACGCTAAGAAATCATTCGAAGAACTTCTGAATCTTGTGGGTACAGACGATCCACTAGCATGTGATACTGAAGCTGGTGGTTGTGGGAAACGCAACCATGTACACAAATTTCTCAGTACTCTCCCACATGTTTTTACTACAGGTAAAACTCTTTTTTTTAGGAGTCTGATGATTGGAAACCTATTCTAGATCACTGCTATATGTGTCTTAACGCTCTATTTATATTGTGGCTGGCAGTTTTAGGTTGGCAAAAAGAAAACGAGAGTGTAGAAGTCATAGCAGCTACTCTTGCAGTATTGAAAACCGAGATTGACATCATCATCATGTACCGAGGTCTGGAGCCTAAAACCACATATAGCTTAGCTTCCATGGTACGTGTTGTAAGTACGTGTTTTCGAACTTCATTTGTGTTTTCCGTCTGGACGTTGATCTTTTTGCTATTTCTCTGCAACTCCAGATTTGTTATTATGGAAAGCATTATCAATGCTTTGCATATAGACATGAACACGGGTTACGCGATCAATGGATCATGTACGATGACAAAAACGTGAAGGTAATAAGACTATTTGAAATACACTTTGACTTTGAAGTCAGATACACTATTCCCACTCATTTTATGTAATATCTTCAGGTGATCGGTGGCTGGAATGAAGTACTTTCTAAGTGTGAGAAAGGACACTGGCAACCACAAGTTCTTCTCTACCAGAAACGTGATAAGGCACATCAGCCTGTGACTGGTGTTACAAAAAGGAAACAAGCTGAAACCAAGAAAGAGGATGACGCTGTGGAAAATGCTAAGAAAAGGAAGAAGACAGATCAGCCTGTGACTAGGAACATTTTCTTAAGACGGACCACTCGTGAAGTCAAACAATCTAACGCTAGCAAGACTCCATATCGTGCTCCAAAAAACCCGGCGTTACAGATAACTCCGGTGGTAAATCCATTATTAGATCCCTTCCTCACACCTGATATGAAAAAGATTACAAGATTGTTTGATTGGAAGAAAAAAAAAGGACAAAGGTTGGTACATCTTTAAAACTTATACATCGATAATAAGAAATTCTTAGGTGTTACTAACTGGTTTCAACTAATAAATACAGAATCTTAATTGATGGAAAGTCTGTATCAGCATCATGGTTTACTAAACTAGAGAATCCGAAAAATCCTATGACAGATGAGGTAATTACTTTAAAAACTAGTTTTACGAAGGCATTCCTAAATGCGTAGGACTCTTTCCTAAAGTATCAAAATGCCATAGATTTTTTGTTCTTAAATATTTATTTTGTATAACTTTTTTTTCCATGTACCTTTATGCAGCACATTTCGGCAACACTATCAATGTTGGCAATGAGAAATAATAACTATGCTGCATACTTCCACAACAACCATCTCCCACGAGCTACATTCATCAACCAACAATTCTTTAAGATACTGTCATCAAGCTATAAAAGCTTCAAAAAAGCTAAAAATGATCAAAAAAATCATGGCTTTAGATATTGTTCGAGTCCCGAATGGGATGATGCATCCAAGTAAAATATGGGGAACCGATGTTGATGTTATCTATGGCGTGACTTTCAAGAGCAATCATTGGATAGGGATGGCGATAAATCTGAAGAAGCACAAAGTCAGGATAGCAATGTGTGGCCATCCGACAGAGGAAACAGATATTGTTCTTGATCATCTGACACAATTTGCAGGTACTTTATATCAATTAGGTTTATCTTGGTTTAATTTTTATTTGTTGGTCATGTAATTCTGTATATAACTTTGTTATTTGTGCATAAATGATTCCAGTTCTTATGTGTGTTGCTGCAAACAAAGCTGTTATGGATGAGGATCGAGTTCCTTATAAGGTTGAGGAACTCAAAGGAAAAGATATCCCTAGGACCAATGTTGTTGGCAACTGTGCTCTTTTCGTGTTGAAGATGATTGAATGCCATTCAATGGGGATTAAAGACATGTCCAATATTACTGATGCAAATGCGCACAACATAAGAAGCAAGCTGGCGTGCGATCTCTTTGATTACTCCAAAGCTTCTTGAAATGTCGGTGTTATGAAAGCTTCTTACGATATCATTTTGTAATTACGATACATATATATATATAACGTATTTAGGAAAGAAATGAAATGATCCTTTCTTGAAAATGAAAGTGCAATCTGCATCTTTATTGTCTTGATTTCCATTTAGGAACATATATAACGTATTTCGGAAACCTTTCGTAAATGAACAAAAACAGAAAACTATAAAAAAACGATATTTCCTGTTGAGTAAATGAAGCATCCGAATAAATGTGTTGTTGTTTTGGATACAGAAAGAAATAAAGAAAGATACAAAATGATGAACACTGATCCTTTCTTGAAAATGAAACGTATTTAGGAACATATATAACGTATTTCGGAAACCTATCGTAAATGAACAAAAATAGAAAACTATAAAAAAATGATATTTCCTGTTGAGTAAATGAAGCATCCGAATAAATGTGTTGTTGTTTTGGATACAGAAAGAAATAAAGAAAGATACAAATGATAAAAACTGATCCTTTCTTGAAAATGAAATGTATTTAGGAACATATATAACGTATTTCGGAAACCTATCGTAAATGAACAAAAACCGAAAACTATAAAAAAACGATATTTCCTGTTGAGTAAATGAAGCATCCGAATAAATGTGTTGTTGTTTTGGATACAGAAAGAAATAAAGAAAGATACAAAATGATACACTGATCCTTTCTTGAAAATGAAACGTATTTAGGAACATATATAACGTATTTCGGAAACCTTTCGTAAATGAACAAAAACAGAAATCTATAAAAAACGATATTTCTTGTTGAGTAAATGAAGCATCCGAACAAATGTGTTGTTGTTTTGGATACAGAAAGAAATAAAGAAAGATACAAAATGATGAACACTGATCCTTTCTTGAAAATGAAACGTATTTAGGAACATATATAACGTATTTCGGAAACCTTTCTTAAATGAACATAATCTTGTTTTAGGATGATTGCATAAAAAAATAGTAAAGTCTTCCTAATAAGTATGTAAAGTATACTAAATCGTTTGATAACTTTCATAAAACTATCATATAGGTACTTTGCACGTACTCTTGTTGTGCCCTCCTCTGCAACATCTGCTGCACTTGTGTCCTTGAGACTTTGAACCGGGTACACCAAACTCTCCCGCTGATCTCTTTCTCATTTTCGGAGGTCTCCCACTGCTTGGCTTAGTAGTAGGTGGTGCACATGAATATTCAGATACAGAATCTGGAAAAACACAGGTCGATAAATCTCCACACGGATGTATGCTCTCAGCATATGCTTTAGCCCATGTTTCCGTCAAGTACATCTCATCAACGTACTTGTTCTCATCCTTTTTTGTGCGCTTAGCAGCAGCAATAGCATGAATACAAGGAATCCTGTCAATGTCAAAAACGTAGCAAGTGCACTGCTTGTTTCCCAGGTGAACAATGTACTTCCGGGTTTCATCCTTGACCTCAAACTCATACCGGTCCACTTGGAAAACATCAATTTTCATTGCAACATCATACCTTCCTAACATCTCCTTCACTACATGTGGTGTGACAAGATTTTTGTGTTTAGAAGCTTTTTCCCGACGTTCATGAAACCACGTTGTCAGAGTTAACATAATGGTCTCAAGGAGAGAAATTATAGGCAACTCACGAGGCAAGTTCAACATCGAATTCAGCGACTCTGCAATGTTGGTTGTCATAATATTGTACCGGTTCGCAGGTGCATAAGAGCGAGCCCACTTTGCAAAATCAGAACCTTCTAAATAATCAGCTAATTTTGGGCTTCTTGTTCTTATGTCACTGAAGATTCCACAAAACTCATGACGAGTATAAGCATCAGCTGCAGCTTCTACAAGTGGCAACAATCCAGTTTTCCCAAACTTTGGTTTAATATTCCTCAAGAGATGAATTCGACAAATACCGTGATATGCAAGTGGATAAATCATTGAAAGTGCTTTTGCAATGGCTGGAGCTCTATCTGAAACAAACACCAAATCAGACGCATCTGGGATCACACTCTTGAGCCCTCTAAAAAACCAGATCCACGCGTGTTCGTTTTCTGAGTCAACTATCCCAAATGCTAGAGGGTATAACGAAAAATTACCGTCTTGTGCACTAGCTCCAAGCAACGTTCCCTTAAACTTTCCCTTGAGGAAAGTACCATCTACAGCAATCACTCTTCTCATCAGCTCAAAACCTCTTATCGATTGACCAAAGGCAACAAAGGTGTATTTGAATTTTCCAGCATCATCCAACTCAACATAAACCTTTGATCCAAGGTTTTTCTCATTAACCTGAAATAACCATTTCGAGAGGTTGTAATAGCTATCCTCGGGAGTCCCTCTTATCAAATTCTGGGCGTACTCTTTCACTTTCCAAGCTTGTTTGTAGTCAATGTGTACGCCATGGTCAACTCTGACTTGCTCCATAATTTGTTTTGGTTTGAGTCCATATTTCTTTTCTCCATAGTTTCTATAGAGTAAAGAACTTTGGCAGAGGCTTGCCTATGGTTGGCGTGTATGTGTGTCGTATCACATGTATGTTTATGATTATACCTCTTCACCACAAAGTAATCAGAAGAAGGGAGCTTTGTTGCACACATCTTCCAGGTGCAATTACCATCAACACAACCTAATATCGCCTTTGTCTTGTTTGACCAGAGAGACATGAACTCAAACTTCCACTCTAATGCCCATTTTCTCATGTGAAGCATTAACTCATCTTTGTTCTTAAAGTGTCTGTTCACGTATAAATCATCAGAACCTCGAGTGGAATGTGAAATACCTATACTAGGAGGAGAAAGATCTGGAGCAGGACGCAAAAGATCAGCAGTTGAACATGTGCTTTTGTTTGCATCAGATGTTGAATTGTCACTTCCATTTGATCTATGAAGTGCCTACACAAAGAAAGAAAGAAATTTGATATAACGTATTTAGGAAAGTCTTCTTAAATGAACAAGAAACAGAATGCAGAGAGGAATTATGAAAGTACTATATTACCTGTTGATTTCCATGCGTAAATGAAGCATCCGAACATGTGTTGTTGTTTGGCTACACAAAGAAAGAAAGAAAGAAAGATACAAATGATGAAAAATGATCATTTCTTGGAAATGAAACGTATATAGGAACTATTTAGGAACATATATAATGTATTTAGGAAAGTCTTCTTAAATGAACAAGAAACAGAATGCAAAGAGGAATTATGAAAGTACTATATTACCTGTTGATTTCCATGCGTAAATGAAGCATCCGAACATGTGTTGTTGTTTGGCTACACAAAGAAAGAAAGAAAGAAAGATACAAATGATGAAAATGATCCTTTGTTGGAAATGAAACGTATATAGGAACCATTTAGGAACATATATAACGTATTTAGGAAAGTCTTCTTAAATGAACAAGAAACAGAATGCAGAGAGGAATTATGAAAGTACTATATTACATGTTGATTTCCATGCGTAAATGAAGCATCCGAACATGTGTTGTTGTTTGGCTACACAAAGAATGAAAGAAAGAAAGATACAAATGATGAAAAATGATCCTTTCTTGGAAATGAAACGTATATAGGAACCATTTAGGAACATATATAATGTATTTAGGAAAGTCTTCTTAAATGAACACAAGAAACAGAATGCAGAGAGGAATTATGAAAATACTATATTACCTGTTGATTTCCATGCGTAAATGAAGCACTGACATGCGAATAACCATTTACAGTTCGCGACGCATTTGTCTGTTGGGTGTTCTCTACTTCACAAATCTCTTCGTTACATAAAGTCTTTGATTGAATGCTGCACTCAGGATTCTCATGAGGAAGAATGTTGCATATGTCAGTCACCTGAAGAAGAAAACAAAAGAAAACCTTAGATTAAAAGTGTTGTAACTGACCTAAAAAGTATGAAGAGAATATTTATAACGAAGCTAAGAAGTAATGTACAAATATTTTTTTACTAACCGTTACATACAAAGGAATCAGTTCAGGATTCCCTTTTATGTTGTTGATGAAACTTCTCAGTTGGCGGTCGTTTTTAAAAAACACAGGAGGAGATTTCTCTACCATAAACCTCATCTTCAATGGGAGTCTATAGCTAAGTGTAGCATTCCTAATTGAAAGGTCAACTCAAAGTCTTCAACAACCATCTCAAACAAATCATTGTAATTGAGATTTTCATCAAACTCAAATATTGTTGATCCTCGTTTTGTATCCAATACAAAATCCCACTGAAGATTTTCGTTTGTTCTCCACTCTCCACAGACACAATAAATCTCAACCATATTTCACAAGCGCAATAGATCCCCTTCCTTAGCGTATCAACAATGAATTTCACACCTGAACTCCATCAAAACACAAAGTACACTGAAACTTTCAGTCTCTACAAAGCAATGAGACAAACAGAGCATTCTTCCTAAGGAACAAATCAAAAAGCACACTGAATCTTTCAGATTCAATTTTGAGAACAAATCAAATTCCCAAATAGTAAGGAACAATACTAGCTAACTTAAAAACCTAAGCTAAATTTGATCTGATACAACTTAGCTAACCTGTAAACTCAAAATTTTCGCAATAGCATTTGATTTGTTCATAAAATGAGCTAGTATTGTTCTTTACTATTCAATTCCGGCAATACATTCCAATTCGATTTCGCAGAAGCATTATACAAAAGAAACCGAGAATCGAAACCATAAAATCGAAACCGAGAATCGAAGCCATAAAATCAAAACCGAGAATCGAAGCCGAGAAAGACGAAATAGTCAAAAAGGAACCTGCGATATTGACGGCTGAGGATTCCGGCAACACAATCTTCGCCGATAAGCTGATCGATCGCCGGCGATGAAATCGTCGGTGATGATTAATGAATTTGTCTCAAATGCTATGAGCAAAGTTGTCTTTTTCCCCTTTAATGAATGCTAAAAATGAGACTTTTTTATTAGGCTGCTAGTTTGGTCAGAAAATTTTCAAAAAATGCTATTTTGATCAATTTCTCAACTTATATTTCTCAAATGGTACTATTTGAATGGTAAAATAAATGGATACAAATTTCTAAAATAAAATGGATAAGGAGATCGAAGTATATATATTTAGCATTTTATGTATAAAGACGTAGGATAGAATTATATGACAGTGTTCAAGAAAGTGGCCTAGGCGACCGCCTAGATTTTAGGAAAATCGGCTTAATTAGGTGGAAGTGGAACTCGGCGGCTGTTAAGTGAGCTAGCCGGAATTTTTTAATATTTTTTTTTATTTTTTAATATTTATTTTTTAATCTATCAAATATGCGATTAGAATCATGTTTATTTATATTTAAAAACTCTAATTTTTTCCATTCTTTCTTTTGCTTTACTTTGAAGTATGAACTTTCATTTATTTTTTAATATTTGAAATATTTTACATTTTTCTACATATATGATTCATATTATTTTATTATGTTATAATATATATATATATATATATATATATATTTTATAATAAATCGCCTAGAATCGCCTAGGCGTTCTAGGCGGAGGGTCGTCACCCGCTTAACGCTTTTTTGAACACATGATATGATGTTATATATAGAAGAAATATACTGTTTTATTTTCTTTTTTTGTCATCATTTTGGGTCACAACAAACCGATCCAATAGCCAAATACCCCACATGGAGGACAGATGGAGTCGAACTCGACACCGATAAGATGGCAGCAGAGGTGTGGCAATCACTGGCCCACTTGCTCCTTTTTTTATACTGATTACTTAGAATCACTTATTCATTGTTTTGAGAAATATTTGTCTGTTTTTAAAATTCAAACTATGGCATATACGTAAAATCTATGTTTTCTTCTAGTCGAATCACAAACTTGAATCAATATTTCTGCAAAATCCAAAACAAATATGTTGAGATAAAGTAAAAAAAAAAAAAAGAGAAAGAGAAGGAAATAAAGAAGGCTCACGTATACATATGTGTGCTGCTTTGTGTCAACAAGGACATGTTGGTGTATATTACACATTATACAAAAAAAATATCATAGCTATGTTTGTGCTATGGTTAGTTGGCTAACTATAGTTTTTATTTGGTTACTCTTACCAATTGTTTTTTCTTAATAAAATTTTATATGTATAAGACTCAAAATATGTTGACAAAAAATCATTGAATATAAGGTTGGATTATATTTATTGGGCCATACAAATCGTTGAACCTGGTTTCGTTTCTAATTGCATAACTTAGCTAGAAAGTTGGTTTTGAATACACACATCAATCATGTGCTTGAAAACCTTGAAATTTTTATGTTTATTGAGGTCAATATTTCGATAGATCTATTGGTTTAGACGATCTCGGAAAGTGTTACAACTGATCAAAGTCTCAAATACAAATTTTGTGCACGCCAATTTTTTCATGATTCTACTTTGTAAAAATCTTAGGGTCAATATCCATATAGAACATTTAAGATTCTAACAAAGTAAATAACATTCCACAAACTATATTTAACCAACACCAATATTTCTGATCGTTAAACCCAAAAACCAAAACTAGTTATGGATGTCACTATCTCACAGAATACAGATTTGCCAATTGGAGTGACATTTAAAAAGATCAAAAATGTCCATGGTGAGTTGTAGTTTCTTGTCACTATCAGCAATCTCGGCGTCAACTTCCACTTTTATCAGTTGAAGAGAACCCCTTGGCACAAGAAACACTCTAGTTGTCTTTATTCTTCACTATTTCCTTTATAAACCGCATATTTTTAGCACCTTCGCTACATTTTTTATNAAGGCTCTTAAGCCAAGCAATATATATATATATATATATATATATATATATATATATATATGCCTAAAACCGACCAATTCAAATGGATGGGGAAGTTTGATATTGTAATAGATGGAGATAAATGTCTCAAATTTAAGCCCATGCCTAGAGAAAACGAGTTCTGGGGATTGCACCGGTATTTGCTTACTGGTAACCAAGACAAGACAGTATATATTTTGTGCCACGCAGTCGTTACTGCAAAGCCATCATATGAGAAGAGAAAATTGGTGGTAACTGGAGCAGCAGATAGTAGCGAAAAGAGACGTACTAAAAAAACGAAAAGGCATGGAGCAGGCAAGATGATAAGCTCGATCAGCTACATTAGAAAAGAGGAAGAAGAGAGAACAGAGGAAACAAAGCCGTTAAAATCACAAGATGAAGCTGAGCTGGATCGTGACCAATAAGAAGAGAAGGAGATGGAATAAAACAAAGACTATATTCCTATTAGAGGCTTTGCTGTTATATGTATTGTTGCTTTTAAATACAAGAACGACTTTACTTTTACACTTAGCTTTGATTTTGAATTTGTGAGAGACACGTGAGTCTTGAGGCGATACTCATCTTGATGATTCGTGAGTGAGAGTTGATCGGATCTCTGAGTTGTGGAGATTCCGATATCTCTTGAGTTTTCACAGATTCAAAGTTGTATTTCTCTTCATCATATCAATATATTGCATTATTCAGGAATTGAGAGTTGAGATTGTTTTACAGAGACTTTCGTAGATTCAATCTTAACCTCCTATCTTCTTCCCTTTTGAAGAGTACATTAAAACAGAATAGATTCAAACTGTTCCTATAGCTCAGATTTTCCGGATTTAGGTTTCTTTGAATAAGACGATCTAAGTCCTTTCCACAATCTCCGGACCCGGTTAGACACTTTCGTGCCTTTTGAATTTCGTTCCGTAGATTCTGATTCCGTAAAACATATACTCAATAAGCCATTTCCGTAGATTATTAACTCACAAATTAGAGTTATAATATTTAAGCCATATGTTTTTGGCTACTGTCTTCTTAGACTTTAGCGGATTTCTCTTTCCGACTAGCTAAACAAAGATTGCTAAAAGTGAAGACACATGTGACATGAGTAGTGGTATTATAATATCACACGCTTCATAGCTTCGAGAGATTAAAGAGAATGACGAAGCAATCTAATATCAGAAAGAATCTAAATTTGGATAGGTAAGAGAGTTAAGTGGCCACAAATCACTCTCTCCTTCCCCCGTCGCCGGAGACGATCCTATTTGGATCAATCTAATTGATCCATCAACTTTAATGGGTTAAAAAAAAATAATTTTAATATGTTTTTTTTGGTAAACTAATTTTAATAAGTTGATGAGTCAAATAAATTAATGGGTCAAATAAGTTAGGTTGAAATGGATCAAATTAAAATGAGTCAATGGATTGAAATGGTTGACCTATCAACGTAGATTTGAGGTTAAAACTTAAAAGTGTAAAAGTTTAGACCAAACAAAAATACGTAATAATTATATATTGAAACTAAAGAAGTAAATTAGAATTATAATATTATTTATTATTATTTAAATCATTTAATTATATTATTTCCATAATGCCTAGTTTTTTAAATAAAAAAAAACCTAAAACCTTTGGACCATCTATATTTAACTACATTACATACACCGATCAATTAGAGACACTGATTTATTTTTCCTACAATTAGCTAATGATTTTTTCAATAGTCAAAAGCCTATTTTCTGGTTGACCGATAAAGGCAACCGTACGTTTTTCAAACGTTTTTCACTTTCCATTTATAGTATATTCTCATTTATGCGAACATATTTTTCCTTATATGATAACAAAGAAGAAAAGAGCACCATACCTGACTACTAGTATATATAACATACATAAACATTACTACACAGTCATTAAAAAAAAAAAAAAAAAATCAAACAAAGACAACTTTTCCTTACCACCTCTATTTTACAAAACATCAATAGCTTTGTTTTGCTTCAATATTGATCATGGCCAAGTTATCATTTTCTTATTTCCTCGTACTCATGCTTGTGTTCTCAGGTAATTTCATATTTTCCATTGCAAAACATCTGAAAAATTTATCATATATATATATATATATATATATATATGTTCTCATATCATATTTGTCAATGTCTTACTTCTGTAGCTTGTTTAATGGTTGAAATCACTGAGGGAAAGCGATGTCATTTGACCATTGATAAAAGTACTCCATGTAACCTTGTCGATTGCCGTTCAAGCTGCTATACGGGGTACAACGGCGTTGGAAAATGTTTTGACGATCCTAAAGTTCCCGGACGTGCTAACTGTGGCTGTCTCTATAATTGTTAGAGGGATGATTTCTACAAAAAAATGTGACATATGATTAAAAATACGTTTTCTTTATTCGGAATAAAAAGTCACAGAGATTTCAATCTCTTTAATGTTATTTTCTCTTTTTCTTCATAATGAGATTCATTATAAAAATAATTAGATAAATTATCTTTGAAATTTGTCTGTATTTGATTTATATATCTACAGTATCTTTTCTCTTTAATTTCTGTACAAAAACTTTGTGAATACTAGGTTGATGAAATATCATATATTTTGAAAATTTATTCAGCCACATTGCTAAACCAAATTGGATTAAGAATGATAAAATCGATAATCTATAAGATATATGAAAATTGGGTTAGCATCAAGAATCATTTTAGTATAATATTTATTAAAATCGATTGTTCTAACTTCTGTCAACGAGTACAACTAAAAGGGTTGGATAACAAGGCCGGAGAGTTCAAGGCCCCAATGTGAAGACTTGTCACTTAGATAATGTTCTCTGAAATGTGAAGCTGTCAATATTACAATAAAGCATAAACCATTATGAGATGTGTCTTTGTCCTAAACTTGGAATGTACTTAACTAAGGAGAAAGTCAATTTTGTAAGCAATCCATAAGAAAATGGTTTGAGGAGATGTTTTTATCGATCCTTTGAGATCCATAGTCCTGAAATTGGAATGCATCAAATATATATGGTATTTCTTATTAGTTCTTTATTTTTATTCTTCTTCCACGCCTTATCATATGATTTGTTGATCGGAGAAGAAATTGAGGCATATGCGGGAACACTTGGAAATAAAGATATAGTGGAGAGGGTTTGACGTTTGATTTTCTAAAAATGACATGGCGATTAATTGAATTGGTGTTCAAGAACATTGATTTTGTGGGAAGATGTGTCATCGCTTTTTGGAAGAGTATCATTAAGACTTTTGGATAACCTAAATTTCGGTTTACCTTGGAGAAAGAAGATGTGTGGTTTCTTTTATTTGGAACTCAAATATCCATGTGGACCTGGTGATCACAATTATGAATTTTTATTTTAACCCATTGATGATGATTTAGTGGGTATGATATGTTGTACAAAGTGATGTGTCATTTTTCTAAAGTCTTATTGACTGATTATTTTAGCCCAATATTTTTGCTCATGTGGAGGCATGGAGAAGACTCATAATCTTGCCCTTTTATATAATGGAGATTTTCTCATTTCAGCGAAGATATCTTATATAATAACAAATAAATAAAGAACAAGTATATATATATATATATATATATATACATAAGCATTACTCCACAGTCATTACAAAACAAAAAAACAAACAAAGAAAATAACTTTTCCTTATCACCTCAATTTTACAAAACGTCGGTAGCTTTGCTTTGCTTTAATATTGATCATGGCCAAGTTATCATGTTCTTATTTCCTTGTACTCATGCTTGTGTTCTCAGGTAATTTCATATTTTTCATTTCCAAACATCTGAAAATATTAGCATACATATAATTTTTGTTAGTCAATGTTTTACTTTTGTAGCTTGTTTAATGGTTGAAAGAGCTGAAGGAAAACAATGTCATATAACCATTGACCAAAAAAATTATTGTAACCTTTCCGATTGCCGTTTAAGCTGCTATACGGGATACAATGGCGTTGGAAAATGTTTTGACGATCCTAAAGTTCCCGGCCGTGATAACTGTGGTTGTCTCTATAATTGTTACAATACAAGAAAAGATGTGAATTTCCGACGACATTTTTGGTCGGAAAAATTCCGACGAGATTACAACAAAATTCTGACAAAAGAACATATTTCTTGGAATTTCTTCGGAAATTTCCGACGAAAATCAGTTCCTCGGAAATTGGTAGGACATATCGTCAAAATATTCTCGGAAATTTTCGACGAAATTTTTTTCTCAGAAAGTTGTCGGAATTCCCTCGGAATATAGTCGGACCATTCCGACCAAACATGTTAGTCGGAAATTTATCGAATACTTCGTCGGAAAATGATCAGAAATTTTATTTATTTATTTATTTTTTAAAATCGTCGGAAATTTGTCGGACATATTCGATGATTTTCCGACGAGATTAAATGCGTAAATAAAAAACTGATAGTTAAATTATTTTTTTTATTTAATCAATGTCATCGGAAATTCGTCGGAAATTTCCGAGGAATTTCCGACAACATTAAAAAAAATAAAAAAAAATAATTAAATTTATTTTTTATTTATTTAATAAATGTTGTCGGAAATTCATCGGAATTTTTCGATAAATTTCCGACGATAATAATGTTTATTTATTTCTTTAATTATTTAATATTATCAGAAATTTGTCGGAAATTTTTTCGAAATAATTTGAATTTGGTGTTTTTTTTTCAGATAAATTTCCGACCAAGTCTTTTATCGGAAATATTTCCTATATAAAGAACTTCTATTTTCTACCCATCAAACATAATATCTCTCAATCTCTCCAAATCCTCTTCCAATCTCTCTCAACCATTTCTCTTTTAATTTTAAATTTAGTTTTTAAATTTATTTAAAATCTCTTAATCTCTCTTATAAATTCTAATCTCTTTGAATTTTATAATTTTTTTAGTTTTAGTTTTACCCTTTTCGGATTAATCTCTCTTATAATTTTTATAATCTCTTAATCTCTCTTATAATTTTTAATTTTACCTTTATAATCTCTTAGTTTCGGATTAATCTCTTAATCTCTTTAACTTTATAGTCTCTTAATCTCTCTTATATTTACCCTTTTCGGATTTTTTGTTTTTTTCAATTTTTAAAACATTCCGACGAATTTCCGAGAAAACATTCCGACAAATATTATTTTATTATTATTTTGTCGGAAATTCATCGAAAACTTTCCGGCAATTTTCTGATCAACTTTGTCGAAAAGTTACCGGAAAATTTCCAAGGAATTTTCGACAAAATATTATTAAAATTATTTTCTCGGAAAATCGTTGGAAAATTTTCTAGAAATTTCCGACAAACGTTCCCAGCGACTTTCCGATAACTTCGTTTCCGACGACTTTCCGACTAAACTTGGTTTCCGAGACTCGCATTCCGACCAATACGTTATTCGTTGGAAAGTCGTCGGAAACATCTGTTTCCGACGAATGTGGTGGTCGGAAATCTACATGTTTTCTTTTCTTGTTAGAGGGACGATTGCTAAAAAAGAAATGTGATATTATAATTATATGTAAGAATAAAAAGTTAGGACAAAAGGTATTTAATTATTTGTATAATGAATATCATTATGAAAAAATAGAAAATAACAGTAAATTATCTATCTAGATTCTGTGTTTGAATTTATATATCTGCACAGTATCTTTTCTCTTTTATGATTTATTCTAAAAAACTTTGTGAATACTAGATTACTAGGTTGATGAAACAGTTTGAACATTTATTCAGCGACTCTGCTAATCAAAACTGGATTAAAAATGATAAAGATCTACAAGATATATGAAAAGTAGGTTAGTATCAAGAATCATTTTAGTATAATTACATTTATTAAAATCGATTTTCTAACTTTTGTCAACCAGTACAACTAAAGGGTTGGGTTACAAGGCCGGAGAGCGCAAGGCCCAAATGTGAAGACTTGTCACTTATAATGTTCTCTGAAATGTGAAGCTGTCAACATTGATATAAAGCATAAACCATTATGAGATGTGTCATTTATATAGTGGTTGATCATGGACATTGATTTATTTTTTCCTCTACGTTGACCAATAACGGAAAACCCCAACAGTTTTCAAACTTTATTCAGTTCTTTTTATTGTATATTTTCTCATTTATGTTTAGATAACAGTATATATATACAAAGACAATAGCTTTTCCTTATCACCTCTATTTTACAAAACATGGGTAACTTTAGTTTTGTTGTAATATAGACCATGGCCAAGTTATCATCATGTTCTTGTGTCCGTGTACTCATGCTTGTGTCTCAGGAAATCCATGTGATCTTGAATTGCCGTTTATTCTGCTATACGTGGTATAACGGAGTTGGATAATGTTTTGATGATCCTAGAGTTCCCGGACCTGCTAACTGTGGTTGTCTATATAATTGTTAGTTAGAGAGATACTTTAAAACGCTGTAACAATATTATCGTTAAATGTACGATTTATTTTAATCGATATGAATTAAAATTCGAGAGATCTCCATCCTTTCTTCCCTATGATTGTTGTCCCTTTACCGTTTTTACAATTCTAAACCTAAACAATCTAAACCTAAAAGCCGGGTAACAAGGTCAGCTCATGGCACGTATATACTCCTTTTTTTTGTTTTTATCGAAACACTCTTTATATATTAGATTAGCGATCAACTTGATGAATGGAAATGAATAGTAGAAGCACCGAACACGAATAAAGGTGCCTCTCTTATTGCCAGAAGCATGACGAATGAGGATCGATGACAATCTTATGTATAGCTTCCGGTGATCCAGCGTGGTTGTAAAGTGACTTGTTGGGCTCTTATGTGGCTGATCGTTCCTTCAAAGTCCCAAATCCCATGTACTATATTTTGATCGCTTACACCACTGAAACCAACAAATTTCCCTTTTATGTATGAATAAGATTTTATGAATCTATTTCTGAAATTTAACGTGCGAATCTAAATTTGTAATGTAAGGTGCATGCAGTTTATGTATGCATAAGATGTTATGGTTGTATTTCCTAAATAAAGATTATCGTTTATGTATAAATAAAATAAATAAATAAATAAATAAAAAGAAAGACTTATGATAGTTTTTCGTGTTTCGTTTCCAAATTAAACGAAAATTTAAGTATTTTGTAAATTACAATGTCGGGGGTAATTTAGGTATAATTAAGCAACATATGGTATAATTTATGAATTTCATTGCTAACTTAGGTATGGTGGAATGATTTTGTGATTCCGAAGCTTTTTACCAATAATATTTTTAATCATTTTTTGCAATTGCGCAAGGTTACTGAAAATTATGGTTTTGATCGGTAATATTCTTGAATTTGCGGTACCTCGATTCGATGGTGAGCCTATGGGAGCCATATATTGAGTTGGGATGAAAACAAAAACCTAAATGGTTGGACTTGTAGTTTAAATGGTACAAAAATGTTCAACTCCTTCGGCATTCAAAATATAACATTATGGTTTTGTATGATAGAGACCTTCTTAGAGTAATAGTAAGATTTATATTACTCTGTGTTTTGTTAAATAAAATGTCAATCAGAGTAATTAAGCTTGAAAATAATTCAGCTACGTACTTTAAATAAAAATAGGTAGAAAATGTTTAGTATTTTCCCACACGTTTTATTAGAAAAGATCTTTATTCATATGACAATATGGTCCATATCCTCCAAGTACATGGGGTCAAGGTAATTTATTAAGGCACCATACCATTAAATACTTTCGGTCTAGTTTAAGCTTAGCAAGTGTAAACGCAACTGCAAATACTGTTGTTATCTCCTAGACAAACGCCATTTCCTTTGTACTTTTGAATACAAAGTGGTTGGCATTCCTGAAAACTGCATGGCTTGCTAAGCTTCAAGGTCACACTACATGTTCTTATATTCGCTCCCTCTGCACTTGGCAAAGCCAAAAAAGCTATATAAAAAAAATAAAAATAAAATTAAAAGAGCGTACAAAAGAATTAAAGTATATTAAGCCCTTTAACCAAAAAAAAAAGAAAGAATTTAAGTATATTAAATAAACGAACGAGCATATATTTTTGTTGAAATGATTAGTTGAAACTATATAAACCTATAAAAATCAGACAGAAGAATGACTTGACTTTACTTTAAACGGTCGAGATGCATCGATTTCAATAATTAGTATTTGATTTTTATAACATGTTCTGTGAATACTGTACGTACACGCCATACGAATTCCTACCTGAGAGAACAAACATGGAGATGAACAAATACGAAACTAATAGTTTTGCCATGACTTGTGAAACAATTAGAGGATTATCAATACAATGAGTGTTTGTTTGGAGAAACTTTTTGATACTGAAAATGTGATAGAGAAAGAACGTTTATATAGACTATTATTGATGAGAGAAACTATTTCTAGGAAACATATTTCAAAACTATAATGTGAAGAGAATCAAAATAGTTAGTTTTTTTTTTGACTAAACAAAACAGTTAATTTACATAATCGATATAGTAAAAAATCATACATTTTTCTAATATTCAAATATATTTTCTATATTTAATTATTTATAAGCCTGATTATGCTTAGATATTTTACTTTATGAGAACATCAAAAAGAAACAAAACTTGGTTATAAACCATAAAAGAAAAAAATTCACTAAAACCTTTGAAAAACAACAGATCTTATTCCTTTGAATTGGATAAGAATAGGATCAATGAGATATACTGACCAGTAGAGCATCTAAATCCGGAACCGTAGATAATTGTATAAGATAAGGTCTTGTGCTCTACTGCTCTTCTAAAGTTCTACACAAATGTTGCATGCATAATTGTTTTAGCCCATGCAAAACATGCGCCTTATTTACATAAGGATGGTTTCTCAAATAAAATGAAGTTTTTTTTTAGTCAACTAATTTTAGTTTTTATTTATGCCAAAAAAAATATTCAAAATATAGAAATATTTTATTTTATCAGAATAGTGTATTTGTTGTGTACAAACTTTATAAATTACGTTAAATAATCATATAATTTGTTGGGGGTAAATAATTCTTCGTGAGATAGGCGAATCAAAAGGTGACACGTGCCGTGATAGAATAGACGTTCACTCAACCTAAAAGTGCACCATCTTGAGAGGTGCAATTACAAAGTTAGGTGATCGAACCCTATGTTAAAACATGGTACATGAACGTGTCATCGTAGCTTAAACGACCACTTGACCTAAAAGCGCGCCACTTTAAGGGGGTGTGGTTACGAGGCACAGTGGTCGAACCTTAGGACATGTTAGGACATGTATTTGACCTCCACCTTCTCTTAAAACCATTCTCGACTAGCGGGAGTGGGAAGTAAAGAGATGAGTGGACCCAAGGTAATACGGGGTTGTTGGAGGTGAGTTTAGCACTTCCCGGTTTGAACCGGTTTGAACCGAGACCGGCCCAATTGATCCTGGTTTACGACGGTTCGAACTAAGTAAAGGAGGCCCATGATCACACTCAACGGGCCTAGCTCGGTCTAAAACCCAACTCGCTGCCGAACGCGCCGACCTCCGAGATTTACATAATCTTTCCCGATTTCGTTGGGAGAAAAGGAAGTTTTCTTTATCCTGATGGAACTAGGAAAAGGAAATCCTCTCGATTTAGACCGACTCAGAACCTTATAAATAAGGAGGCCCTCGCCACAATTCAAGACATTCACAATCATCCATGAGACCTAACGAGATTCAAGAGCAAGAGAACTCAGCTTTTATCTTCTTAGTTCTTAAGTCCCTTTTATGATCTAGCAATCTTGTAGCTCCACCGAGTTTAATCAATAAAACGAGTTTCGATCCATTGAGTTTACTGTTTTACCCTTTGTGTGATTTTCAGAATCAACATGGGTCACCTTTTCCTGAACCCGCCAACTCGTGCCAGGTTACCTGGAGAGTGCGGAAGTAAGGAGTCGAGTGACCCGAACATGTACATGTCATGATATAAGATTGAATCTCACAATCTTATGGACACGTGATGATCAAGAGTTTATGGCTTGAAATGGAAGATGGGACGTTGGTGAAGATGGAGATGGAGTTGTATTTGATTAAATCACACAAATCAACACATGAAAGAACAACTTAAATCTCACAAGTTATTATTCCACATGAACAATAGAGTAAAAAAATCGCACACAATACTCTAATGATCAAAACACTTGTATTTTAGAATGAAATCCACAAACTAAAATAGACAAACAAAACAAAACACAAAGCTTTAAGAGGAAAAATCTCTCTTTTATATTCCAAAAATTTCTATATATCTTTACAATAGAACAATTGGACTTTTTATAGCTCTTACAATGTGATATTTACAATAAATTACATTAAAAGAAATTACTTATATTTAAACAAAAGGAGGAAAATTAGCTAAATAAAAAATAGTCTTCTTGCCACCAATTTAACCTTTGACATTGAATATGAATCCTTTGATTTTTGTGTGAAATTACGAGGATGAGATTCTCATAATAGACCCATATTGAAGACCTTGATTCACACTTTATGATATTGCATCATTTTCTCCCTCTTCAAATGGTAGGAGCCTTTAGCTCTGATACCAAATGATATAAGATTGAATCTCACAATCTTATGGACACGTGATGATCAAGAGTTTATGGCTTGAAATGGAAGATGGGACGTTGGTGAAGATGGAGATGGAGTTGTTGTTGATTAAATCGCACAAATCAACACATGAAAGAACAACTTGAATCTCACAAGTTATTATTCCACATGAACAATAGAGTAAAGGAATCACACACAATACTCTAATGATCAAAACACTTGTATGTTAGGATGAAATCCACAAGCTATATAAAATAGACAAGCAAAACAAAGCACAAATCTTTAAGAGGAAAAATCTCTCTTTTATATTCCAAAATTTTCTATATATCTTTACAATAGAACAATTGAGTTTTTTACAACTCTTACAAGCTGATCTTTACAATAAATTACATTAAAAAAAATTATTTATATTTAAACAAAATGAGAAAAATTAGCTAAATCAATAATAGTTTTCTTGCCACCAATTTAGCATTTGATATTGAATATGAATCTTTTGATTTTTGTGTGAAGTTATGAGGATGAGATTCTCATAATAAACCCATATTGAATACCTTGATTCACTCTTTATGATATTGCATCAAGTCAGAACGCGTGGCAGAGTATAAACCGCCGAAATAGCACGGACTCGGCGCAGCGCATGCACCCTGCAAACCGCCTTGTCGGGAGCACATACATAAGTGACAAAGAAGATGTGGAGAAAAAGCACTCGAGTACCCCATACTTAACCCGACGAAGGATCCAGAGTTCGACCCGTCCGAACCAACGCAACCCGGTATAGTAACCCGAGTCAGGTTTTCTTATAAATACAACCCTCACTCCCTGAGAGAAGGGGATCCAATTTTTCAACTCTCGCTTTGGAGATTCTCTCTCAAACACTTAGTTTTTCCTAATTTTCGAGACATAGTCTCACCTCGATTATGGGGGATATTCAGTCTTGTGGCTTGAATATTCCGACCAAACTTCCAATTAGCAATCACATAAAAACTGTCCAAAAACTCCGCTGATCCATCCATTCTCAAGGCCCAGAATCACCATAACTTTCTCTCTTTCACGTTTTCCGATTTTTTCGTTTCCGACGCCAAAATTTGTGGTCTTTTTTATTCGTTTCTGACTTGAACGTCGGAGAGTCATCAAAAAACACTTTTATCGTGTTTTCTGACTTCTGACCTCGCTTGCTTTGTAGGACATGAGATTAGCCCCCAAAAAAACAAAAAAAACTCCGAAACATAATTAATAATAATAATAATAAATGCGTTAAAAAAAGATAATGACAATAAATACAAAAAAAAAATCAGTGGTTCGAAATTCGAAGTCCAAGACCGAATGAAATCTGTAGTCGGATCCTGAGGATCTCCAAGTTATGGTCCAAAAAACAAAAAAAAAAAGACAATTGCCAGCTGTTGTAATCTATCTAGATTAAATTTTGCATGTAGTGTTTAACTACTTTTTTCGTTTAAGTTTTTAAAAAAGATGTTTATTGATTAAAATTACATTTAATAAAAAATTATTTAGTTCCATGGATATAACTTAAAATCCATTAGCAAAACTATATTGGTTAAAGCTAGTTGGCGTTTTTTGGAAATAATTTGGTTTGACATTTTTTATAAACATTGGCTAGTCTTTTGGAAAAAAACGAGTTGAGTGAATTGGAACGAAGATAATCTATATACATATTCACCCATACATGCTCTCCAATGAACATTTCTATGAACTTAGTAAAAAGAGCAGTTCTAGTTACAAAAAAAAAAAAAAAAGCAGTTCTAGTAAGATTTAAGGTCTTCTTCTAATAACTAAATACACTTATGAAACGATTCTCACATATATAATTTCAGGAACGAAGAGCATGTTATCATATTTTTATTTCCTCGTACTCATGCTTGTGTTCTCAGGTAATTTCATATTTTCCATTTCTAAACATCTGATAAATGTATCTTATTATATAAAACTGAATGTTTCATCACATTATCGTGACACGTGTCAAATTAATCGATCAGATTCTAATACGTACCAAAAAAATTAATAAATTTATTATTGATTCCTAATTCTAAAAAGTAAAGCCAAAGTTAATAAAAAAAATCAAAAATCAAAAATTAATAATGGAAAAAAATAATCTCGGTTAATAACCTATTAATTAAAAAAAGAAAAACATAAAATTCGGAAAAATTAATAACAAATTCATAATAATGTTACTAAACAAAAAGGAAAAATACAAAATTTAAATTTATCTTAAAGGCAAAGTTAATAAAAAAAGGGAAAACAAAATCTTTAGTTTTTTCATTTAGATTAAAGAAATTAAACAATAGATTATTACTAATCCTAAAAGAAAAAAAAGTTCTAATTTCTCACCTCTATATAAACAATTTGGTAATATGTCAATTACATACCAAAAAATCAAAAGTCCAATTGATGATTTAATTTTGTTTTTCATTTTTTCGTTTTTAATTTTTTCACGGGTTATAAAATATTAAATTATAAACTCGCATATATGCGGATCATAATCTAATCATATATATGTTATCATGTCATATTTAACAATGTCTTACTTTTGTAGCTTTTTTTTTTTTTTTGATTAAACTCGGAATTAATCCCAAGCCCTTAACGGGCCCGGACTAATCTCTCGAGCGGGAGTGACACAACCCATTTATGATCTTCCACTTGGCCAAGAGTAAGTTTGAGAATTCCGCACCCGGAGAGACTCGATCCCTGGCCTGGACCAACGGGATCGAATCTTCCCCGGATGTCTTACTTTTGTAGCTTGTTTAATGGTTGAAATCGTTGAGGGAAAACGATGTCATACGACCATTGACCGAAGAACTCCAGGTACAACGGCGTTGGAAAATGTTTTGACGATCCTAAAGTTCCCGGACGTGCTAACTGTGGTTACACCTATAATTGTTAGAGGGCTGATTTCTACAAAAAAAATAGTGACATTATGATTAAATGTACGTTTTCTTTATTCGGAATAAAAAGTCACAGAGATTTCAATCTCTTTAATGTTATTTTCTCTTTTTCTTCATAATGAGATTCATTATAAAAATAATTAGATAAATTATCTTTGAAATTTGTCTGTATTTGATTTATATATCTACAGTATCTTTTCTCTTTAATTTCTGTACAAAAACTTTGTGAATACTAGGTTGATGAAATATCATATATTTTGAAAATTTATTCAGCCACATTGCTAAACCAAATTGGATTAAGAATGATAAAATCGATAATCTATAAGATATATGAAAATTGGGTTAGCATCAAGAATCATTTTAGTATAATATTTATTAAAATCGATTGTTCTAACTTCTGTCAACGAGTACAACTAAAAGGGTTGGATAACAAGGCCGGAGAGTTCAAGGCCCCAATGTGAAGACTTGTCACTTAGATAATGTTCTCTGAAATGTGAAGCTGTCAATATTACAATAAAGCATAAACCATTATGAGATGTGTCTTTGTCCTAAACTTGGAATGTACTTAACTAAGGAGAAAGTCAATTTTGTAAGCAATCCATAAGAAAATGGTTTGAGGAGATGTTTTTATCGATCCTTTGAGATCCATAGTCCTGAAATTGGAATGCATCAAATATATATGGTATTTCTTATTAGTTCTTTATTTTTATTCTTCTTCCACGCCTTATCATATGATTTGTTGATCGGAGAAGAAATTGAGGCATATGCGGGAACACTTGGAAATAAAGATATAGTGGAGAGGGTTTGACGTTTGATTTTCTAAAAATGACATGGCGATTAATTGAATTGGTGTTCAAGAACATTGATTTTGTGGGAAGATGTGTCATCGCTTTTTGGAAGAGTATCATTAAGACTTTTGGATAACCTAAATTTCGGTTTACCTTGGAGAAAGAAGATGTGTGGTTTCTTTTATTTGGAACTCAAATATCCATGTGGACCTGGTGATCACAATTATGAATTTTTATTTTAACCCATTGATGATGATTTAGTGGGTATGATATGTTGTACAAAGTGATGTGTCATTTTTCTAAAGTCTTATTGACTGATTATTTTAGCCCAATATTTTTGCTCATGTGGAGGCATGGAGAAGACTCATAATCTTGCCCTTTTATATAATGGAGATTTTCTCATTTATGCGAAGATATCTTATATAATAACAAATAAATAAAGAACAAGTATATATATATATATATATATATATACATAAGCATTACTCCACAGTCATTACAAAACAAAAAAACAAACAAAGAAAATAACTTTTCCTTATCACCTCAATTTTACAAAACGTCGGTAGCTTTGCTTTGCTTTAATATTGATCATGGCCAAGTTATCATGTTCTTATTTCCTTGTACTCATGCTTGTGTTCTCAGGTAATTTCATATTTTTCATTTCCAAACATCTGAAAATATTAGCATACATATAATTTTTGTTAGTCAATGTTTTACTTTTGTAGCTTGTTTAATGGTTGAAAGAGCTGAAGGAAAACAATGTCATATAACCATTGACCAAAAAAATTATTGTAACCTTTCCGATTGCCGTTTAAGCTGCTATACGGGATACAATGGCGTTGGAAAATGTTTTGACGATCCTAAAGTTCCCGGCCGTGATAACTGTGGTTGTCTCTATAATTGTTACAATACAAGAAAAGATGTGAATTTCCGACGACATTTTTGGTCGGAAAAATTCCGACGAGATTACAACAAAATTCTGACAAAAGAACATATTTCTTGGAATTTCTTCGGAAATTTCCGACGAAAATCAGTTCCTCGGAAATTGGTAGGACATATCGTCAAAATATTCTCGGAAATTTTCGACGAAATTTTTTTCTCAGAAAGTTGTCGGAATTCCCTCGGAATATAGTCGGACCATTCCGACCAAACATGTTAGTCGGAAATTTNAAAATTTGATCGATTAACTTGACACGTGTCGCGATCAGGCGAGTTAGCAACTTTGAAACATTCTGCTTTATATAATAAGATATATCATTTTTTAAATGTAAAATTATTAAATCAACAAAAGAAAAATATTTACACAATTTGGAAAGTTTTAAAAGAGCCAAAGCAATAAAACAAAGCAAAACAATAAACTTACAAAAAACAGAGCCGAAATTTTATTTTAAAAACATAGCATCGGGTCTTCTCATCCACCAGAGAGAGAGCACAACTTTTTCCAGCGAGTGAGCATGCCTGGTTCATGATCATCTTGTTGTGGATGAAACGAGATGATACGGCTTCGAATCTCCTTGTCAATTGAAGTGGCGAGGTTACGAGGAGCGCGACACCGTCGGTGGTGGCGTCTTCCATTGCGTTCTCTCGTAATAACTTCGTATAGCATACATTATACGAAGTTATACGAATATAATTGTCTTTTAGAATTATTGATGAAATTATGGAAAGTATTTATTTATCATTAAAAAGGTTATTTACTATTTAGTTTCTTAAATATTTTTAATATTATATATATATTTTAAATAATAATCAATCCATATATATTCAAAGAAAAAAATATATTCGAATTTTTGCTATATTTTTCACTATAACTTATTATATTTTATTTGAATATATATCAAAATAAAAGTTGAAAAATATTTTACTAATTTTATAAAAAGTTAGACACAAGAAAATTGTTTTTTTTGTTTTAAGAGTTCGTAAACTAACCATACAACTAGAGTCATTAAATTGTGCATATTAGAGTTATGTTTTCAATAATATTATATGTTTTGCGGGTTAACCCAAATAATATTTTAGTCCACTGCAAAACGGGTTAAATAGACAAATTATTCCGTATGACAACTTTATCTATAATCATGAGTTTGACATATTATAAAATTCAAATAAAAAAAAATTTCTTAAATTTCAAAACAATTTCTTAAAAAAAAATTAGTCCGCTGATTAGCACGGGTTAAGTCCTAGTTTTGAACATTTATTCAGCCACATTGCTAAACCAAATTGGATTAAGAATGATAAAATCGATCATCTATAAGATATATGAAAAGTGGATTAGCATCAATAATCATTTTAGTATAATATTAATTAAAATCGATTGTTCTAACTTTTGTCAACGAGTACTACTAAAAGGGTTGGATAACAAGGCCGGAGAGTTCAAGGCCCCAATGTGAAGACTTGTCACTTAGATAATGTTCTCTGAAATGTGAAGCTGTCAATATTACAATAAAGCATAAACCATTATGAGATGTGTCTTTGTCCTAAACTTGGAATGCACTTAACTAAGGAGAAAGTCAATTTTGTAAGCAATCCATAAGAAAACGGTTTGAGGAGATGGTTTTTATCGATCCTTTGAGATCCATAGTCCTGAAATTGGAATGCATCAAATATATATGGTATTTCTTATTAGTTCTTTATTTTTATTCTTCTTCCACGCCTTATCATATGATTTGTTGATTGGAGAAGAAATTGAGGCATATGCGGAAACACTTGGAAATAAAGATATAGTGGAGAGGGTTTGACGTTTGATTTTCTAAAAATGGTATGGCGATTAATTGAATTGGTGTTCAAGAACATTGATTTTGTGGGAAGATGTGTCATCGCTTTTTGGAGGAGTAACATTAAGACTTTTGGATAACTTAAATTTCGGTTTGATGACCTTGGAGAAAGAAGATGTGTGGTTTCTTTTATTTGGAACTCAAATATCCACGTGGACCTGGTGATCACAATTATGCATTTTTAGTTTAAACCCATTGATGATGATTCAATAGGTATGATATGAAGGGGATTATTCTGATAGGTTGTACAAAGTGATGTGTCATTTTTCTAAAGTCTTATTGTCTGATTATTTTAGCCCAATATTTTTGCTCATGTGGAGGCATGGAGAAGACTCATAATCTTGCCCTTTTATATAATGGAGATTTTCTCATTTATGCGAAGATATTTTTCCTTATATAGTAACAAATAAAAAAAAGAACACCTATATATAAATATATACACACATAAGCATTACTCCATAGTCATTAAAAAACAAAAAAAAACAAACAAAGGAAAAAACTTTTCCTTATCACCTCTATTTTACAAAACGTCGGTGGCTTTGCTTTGCTTTAATATTGATCATGGCCAAGTTATCATGTTCTTATTTCCTCATACTCATGCTTGTGTTCTCAGGTAATTTCATCTTCTCCACTTCCAAACATCAAATAATAATATATAATTTTCAACATTTACATTGAATAAAATATTTAACCGCGCACATATATATTAGGGTATGATGTTTTACCTTTGTTGTATTTTCAGTGGTTCAGAGAGCTAAGGGAGATCAATGTACTGAGATCATTGATCCAAAAACTCCATGTGACCCTGTTGATTGTCGTCTAAGCTGCTATACAGGGTACAATGGAGTTGGAAAGTGTATTAAAGATACCAAAATTGGTGGAGATCCTAGTTGTGTTTGTACTTATAATTGTTGAGAGGCAAACTTTTTAAAATAATGTTATATAATTAAGAAAATAATTTCCTGAATCTATATGAATAAAAATTTGGAAGTTCTTCTGCCCTTCTAATTATGATTGAACAATCGATTTTGGAAAAAAAGAAAAATCAGCAGATTTCAGTCACCTTAATGCTATTTAATAAACATAACGGCAAGATTTAAAATAAAAAGAATTAAATGAAGTTTTCTTTTTGTTAAAAATAAATATAGTTAAATGTTTTTTCAAAAAAAAAAACCAGAACTAGTATAAGAAATAAAAATATAATAATGTAACAATATTTTTTAATATAAATTAATTTATGCAGCGGGTAAAAATATTTATTAGATTCGCCACTAACCTTCTCAATAGAGCTGATCAATTAGGGTTGATTAATGGCATCCAGTTCTCTCCCACAGGCCATGTGATAACCGTGTATTTTACCATTTTGAATCTCATATTTTCTTTTGTTTTCTATGTGTTTTATGTTGTTTTCATTGTATTTACAATGCATTTATGTCCAAATTGAGTCTCATTGCATTTTAGATATCCTAGGTTGTCTTTGCATTCTTTTTGGCTTGGTTGAACCATTTTCAGGTGTTCTTGGAGTCAGAGGAGTTGGAGGAGTGAAGATAACCATAAAAAAGGTCATTGCGGAATACAGAGATACATGATCAGGTTGAAGCGTCAGAAGTTTGGCATTGGATGGAGAACTTTCCACCGATGGATTGAGCTCATATTTTAACACAAGCTAGATAAATTGATTATCTTTCATTTGAAAGTTGTTTTAGGACATTCCAACGGTGCGATAAAGAGTTATGCCAATTTTCGTGACGATGGTCTAGTCTGGCGAGCAAAAGAAGCAAGAGGAGGAAGGAGACCAGATCGATCGATCCACAAAGTTGGATCGATCGATCCCAAACATCGAACATTTCCCAGACCGACCTACAATGCCAGATCGATCGATCTCATTATTTTTTGGGATCGATCGATCCCCTCTGGATCGACCGATCCAGAC
Organism: Eutrema heterophyllum; assembly: GCA_002933915.1. Lineage (NCBI taxonomy): Eukaryota > Viridiplantae > Streptophyta > Magnoliopsida > Brassicales > Brassicaceae > Eutrema > Eutrema heterophyllum. Next base: position 28,297 of record PKMM01031110.1, on the reverse strand, counting down.
CCGCGACTGAAACCATCTGAAGCGCTTTAAAGATCGACTCAGAAGAACGGTTTCCATTTGGATTTAGCTTCAGTGGTCTTCATAAAAGTTGTATATATTTGAGTTAGCTTTCCAATGGAAGTGGTTTCAAGTCATTCCGATCTTTGGGTCAAGAGTTATGACCGATTTAGTGAAGACGTGTCGATCTGGTAACTTTCCACTTGACTTTGGGCCCTTCTACTTTTGTAATATATTGAACACTTTGTAGTTGTTTTTCAACAACTTACCACTGACGAAAATATCATCATTTCTGCTTCTTTTTACTGTTTTAGAGAACTTATCTCTTCTCTCATCTTGTGTTCATGAATCATCCAAGATCTACACCATTTTAGTGAAGATTTTCTTACTTTTCTTCCATCAATCTTCTTATTTTTGCTATGTCTTGCTTTTGTTCGGTTTTCTTTTGTGATTTAGTTATGTGTGAGTAGTTTCATTATGGATTGTGGGAATGGTTGATTTAGAGGGATATATGATGATCTTTTGATGTTTAGAGCAAGATTATAAAAGTTCTCATGTTTAGAAGTGGTCTTAAAGCTAGGATTGAACTAGCTACTCAATTTCTAGATCATGGTCAATTTACACTTGGAAGAGGTTTGGTAAATTGTCTAGAGGATTTCTAAACATGTTTTTGATGCTTAGCCAGGTGGAAATCGTGACTAAGAATCATTAATTGGTTTTAAAAGACTTATGTTTTATGCTTGTTGATAATTTGGTTGCAATTGGAAAATTAGCTAATTCAAATTATCAATGAAAGGTTTAGCATCATGGGAGTGAGTTAAACTATTTGTGTGTTCCTTGCCATAGAATAAGCTCATTGAGTGATTAGAAACATCATTAGTGAATCATCGAATACTCCTAATCGAATACCGTTCCCTACGATCCATATCTTTATCTTCTTGTTTAAAACCGAGTTTAGTGTCTTGTTTTCTTTAATTCTGTGTTCTTAAAACTAGCTTACAATAATTTTAGTTGTCATGTATGTTTTTATTCTCTGTCTTTTATTTTTAGGTTTTATCGTAATTAGTTCTTAGAACAAAAACCAAAAAAAAACGTTTAGCTTAGCTTAAGTAGTTTCTTGTATTCTTATTGTGTTGTTCTTTTTCTATGTGGATTCGATCCCTAAGTACTAAAACGACACACTGTTATGATTGCGGTAGTCTACACATTAGGGTAATTGATGTGTTGAAAAACGACTAATCACCCTGCCATCCACCATCTATTATTTGCAGATGATAGTCTATTCTTGTGTAAGGCTGATGAATTTCAATGCATGGCAATTCAAGACATCTTGATTACTTACGAAGGAGTTACAGGTCAGACAATTAATCTAGAAAAATCTTCTATAACTTTTGGGGCTAATGTGGATGAAGGTTTGAAAGCTAAGATTCAAGAAAGATTGGGAATTCTTAGTGAAGGAGGAGCAGGAACTTATCTCGGATTGCTTGAATGCTTCAGTGGATCCAAAATAGAGATGCTAGCCTATATTCAAGATAAGATGAAATGTAGATTTTTTGGATGGTTCGCTAGAACTCTTTCTCTGGGAGGTAAAGAAGTGCTATTAAAAGTTGTGGCAATGGCTATGCCTGTCTATGCCATGACTTGTTTTAAGCTACCAAAAAAGACATGTGAGAAGCTGACTAGTGCTATGTCAGATTACTGGTGGAACTCCATGGAAGATAAGAAGAAAATTCATTGGATTGCTTGGGATAAAATATGTCTTACTAAAGAGCAAGGTGGACTTGGTTTTAAAGATCTCCAAATTTTCAACCAGGCTCTCTTAGCTAAGCAGACATGGGGAATTCTTTAGGTACCGAATTGCCTATTCTCCCTCTTTATGAAAAGTCGGTACTTTGATGAAGATATCTTTCTTCAAGCAGAATTGGGGTCGCGGCCATCCTTTGCTTGGAGAAGCACTCTACATGGTCGAGACTTATTGAAACTAGGTTTGAGACAGATGGTTGGTAATGGAAGATCTCTGAAAGTCTGGACTAGTCTGTGGCTTAATGATGGGATTATGAGAGCTCCTTTAATGAAGAATATTATAGTGAACATTGATCTACTAGTGGAAGATCTGATGGATCACTCTACAAAATGGTGGGATAGAGACAAGCTAGACGATTTATTCTATCAGAGAGATATAGATCTGATTTATAAGATTAAACCAGTTGTATCTTCTGATGATTATTGGTGTTGGGAGCATAACAAAAGCGGAGAGTATGATGTAAAATATGGGTACTGGTTTGCTTGTCAAGTGCTAAAAAAAAAAAAGTCATGAAAGCTATTGAGTTGCCATCCTTGAATCCGCTGAAAGACAGAGTATGGTCTTTGGAAACCTCTAATAAAATCAAGAACTTCCTTTGGAGAGTTCTTAGTGGTACTATTCCAGTAGTTGACAAGCTAGCTGCGAGAGGAATGAAGATTGATTCTAGATGTCAAATTTGTGGACTAGAAGGTGAATCAGCCAACCATGTTTTATTCACTTGCTCTTTGGCACGACATATTTGGGCTCTTTCTAATTTTCCCTGTCCAGAATTTGGGTTTGAGCAAGAATCTGTTTTTCAGAATCTATATTTTGTGATGGAAATGAGAAAATGTGAGGTTGTGCCTTTAGAAGCTAGAAGATCTTTCCCCTAGGTATTGTGGATACTCTGGAAGAATCGTAACAACTTCTTATTTGAAGGTTTGAGAGTTCGTGTGTTAGATTCTATAGGAAATATTAGAGAGGATTCAAATCACTGGTTTCAGGCTCATGCAATGGAAAAGCTTGAAACATAGAGGTTTAAAGAAAGCAGTCAGAATTCGAGGAAAAAATGGTCTCCACCACCTCAATTCTGGGTTAAATGTAATATAGGATCTTTTTGGGACAAAAAAAAAAGTGTTAGTGGAGCAGCTTGGGTCCTGAGAAACGTAAGAGGAGATGTTATGCTTCATGGTAGACATTCCTTTTTGTGGAATTAAGAGCAACATAGATGCTAATTTGGAAAGTTGGAAATGGGCCTTGGAAAGCATGAAGAATTTGAAGTGCTATAAGGTCATTTTTGCGGCAGAAGCGAAGGAGTTGATTGGAGCAGTATCAAGACCTCCGGCTTGGCCATCTTTTAAGTTTCAAGGTACGGTCTTATCATCTTTTTTGGCTTCTATTCCGGTTTCGAAGGTGGTTCTTGAAACCAAAGAAGCAAATAGAAGAGCTAATCAAATTGCTCAAAGTGTTACGAGGGAGGATCGATGGCAATCATATATAGCCAAGGGTTATCCAAGTTGATTTAAGGAAGTTTTTGTTGATCATAATGGAAATGCTTTTGTGTAATGGTCCTTAATCTTCCCTTTTTGATGATTTTCTTGGATCTTGTCTCTGTTATCTTTGTAGTATCCTTTTGGGATAGTGTAACAGTTTAGTGATCAATATAATAGTTATGCAGACGAAAAAAAAAGATTCGCCACTAACCACAAACACGCAGGTTAAAAACACGAAATGTATAGCAAGTAGCAACTGGTAGTCTGTCTGGTAATGGCTTCAAGGAAAATAATGTACTAAAGAAAATTAGAGTGATGCAAAACGAGGAATTTTATATTTCATTATAGTATGGTTTATTATTTTTGGAAACGTCTTATTTATTAAAGATATTACAATATCTAATCCAGCCAGTCTATTTGGCAACATCGACGTGTTCAAAAAAATGCACATGGGACCGATGTGACATCCTCAGCAAAAGTCACGTGGTTTAATACAACGAGGTTGCATCCCCGTCAAATACACGGCCAGTCATATTCTTCTCCAATCAGCACAACACAAATACCTCCAATGGCGTTTTCTCGTAGCAGCTCGGTTTCTTTCTTCATCTTCCTTTTATTCGCCGTATTAATCAATCCGGCCATCTCTTTTCGCGTCTCATCCTTCATCAAGCCCCCGGTCGTCACCGTCCACGAATCTCGCTCTTCCTCCGTTGCTTCCTACTGCAAGAGCTGGAGATTGTCCGTCGAGACCAACAATGCCGGATCCTGGAAGGTGGTTCCATCCAAATGTGTTAGCTCCCTTGAAACCTATTACAACCGAGGCCAGTTCGACAATGACTACAATGTAGTCGCTAGTTACGCGCTCGCCTTCGCTAAAACGGTCAAGATCGGCGGAGACGGTAAGGACGCGTGGGTCTTGGACATCGATGAGACACTTCTCTCGAACCTTGAGTACTACAAGGCTCATGGTTACGGGTAAATGCTCCTTGTGTTAATACTTATTAGCCGTGTGGGTTTTGTACTTTTGGTCATCTATAATGTGTTTTATTATATCAAACGGTTATGATGATTGTTTGACTAACTTCGTTGACCATAATCAAACCGGGAGATTTGTGGAATCAGATCTGGTTCTTGGTCTAAGATTTCTGCTGCTAATTAAATTGCATTGTTTTTTCTATCGTACCAATCGGTTTGGTTGACTTGTTTCTGGTGGATTTAGGTCTGAGCCGTACAACTCGAAAGCGTTCAATGAGTGGGTGGTACAAGGTACAGCCCCAGGTTTTGATGCAAGCTTGAAACTGTACAAAGGTCTCAAGAAACTTGGTTTCACTATCATTCTGCTAACCGGCCGAGACGAGGCCCAGAGGGGTATTACCGAGAAAAATCTCGGGGACGCCGGTTATTCCGGTTGGAAACATCTCCTCTTGAGGTGAGCTATACCAAAATATTTCTCTTGTTTGTGGTTTAAGATTCGAGGATTTATCTAGTTCAGTAAGTTTCAAATCCTAAACCATTATATATCATCATTATACCAAACCGACATATATCTAGGAGTTGATTGGTTTGCGCCTGTGATATCTTGGACTCTTGATTTAAATTTTGGTTGCAAATATTTTGATAGTAATATGTTACTATCGACGTCTAAAACAATAAGAAAGAATTTGGGTTGCTAGTGGTTTTAAGATCTACTTATAAGTTGACTAAGGTTTATTTTAAACAATAATTGGCTCTAAAAACTTAGTTTACCAATCTACTAACTAATTTAGCCATCTAGACTAAAGTTACGAACCGGTTTCATCTGGAAAACAACTAAGGTTGTGTTTTGGTTAATGTAGGGGTCACGAAGATCAAGGCAAAGCAGCTGCTCAGTACAAATCAGAGCAGCGATCAAGGATGGTTAAGAAAGGCTTCAAACTACATGGAAATACTGGCGATCAATGGAGTGACCTGCAAGGTTTTGCCGTGGCCGATCGTTCTTTCAAAGTTCCAAATCCAATGTACTATATTGCTTGATCATCATCGGCTGTTGCATGAAATTTTACAACTTATGTATGAATAAGAAGTTACGAAAGTAATTTCGTGATTGACCGAAAATAACCAATCTTAATATACCACATTCTTTTTTGTGTGGACGATTTATGTTTCACTGCTTTAATTTTCTGATATATTTTATGGTCGTTATACATTTAACATATTTAGTTATATCATTTGTAAGAAAACTATCCATATATTCAAAAGTAATTATTTTTTATATAATTTATAATTTATATCATACACATGCCAGCGCAAAAATCGAAAGAGTCGTGCACTAATTAAACTGCATGGAATCGGAAACGGGTACGCAGAATCGGAAGCGTTTAGAAGTGGGGGAGCGGGTTTTTTAAAAAATTTAGGAATCGGTTTTTTTATTAAAAAAAATAGGAAGCGGATACGTGTTGGAAGGGTTTGTATATATATATATCATGAAACATCAAACATAAAATCATATTATATTTTTTTATAATTAGGTTTATCGTTTATGAAATTCTCTTAAACACAAATAGATAATGTTTTAAAAAAAAATTGCCAAACATAAATGGGTTTGGAAACATATTAAGCTCAACTAAAAAGCAACATCATAGGAGTTGATACATCATCTTCATCTTCTTCAATTTCGATATATATTTTCAGCGACGTTTCCAACTATGATGAACTCGATTCCAATTTGGAATTGTACGCTTCTTCACCATTTCCAAACATCAATTTTTCGGAATCACGATTCCCAAGCGATTCCAATTCTGTTTCCGATTCTGAAACAAAAATCGGAGCTTTCCGAACGATTCAGTACAACGTAGGTCGTGCATTTGTTGCTAACTCCTATATTTTTTTTTTACAGCAATTAGTTAGTAGAAGTATAAGCCATCTTAATCCAATTAATTATCCCAACTTGCTAATAATTTTTTTTTCAGCCATAAGAATTTTATCTTCATCCATACTAAAAGAAAATGTTAGCCATATATATATATATTATATATTTCTCTAAAATGTTTGACCTTTTTTTATTTTATTTTTTGTCAAAAATGTTTAACCAATTAGGTGGTTATGCATCACTAGCTTCAATAAAAAATCATTTTTATTTTATTTCTTAATTAATAATGAGGACAAAAAATTCTACTAACCTATAAACTAAATAACTTTTTTAATTTGGGTAAGCATATACCAATAATTCGGAGAAGCCATTTTCTCTTTTCAATGGCGTCTCCTCCTCCTCGCGGCCCTTCAATTTCGTTCTTCGTCCTCTCTTTATTCTCCCTCCTAATAGATCCCGCAATCTCTCTTCGCACCTCCGTCATCAAGCTCCCGGGAAGCGACGGATCTCGCTCCGCCGCGGCAGATACCTACTGCGAGAGCTGGAGATTGGCCGCAGAGACCAACAACGCCGGAACCTGGGATGTTATCCCGTCTATGTGCGTAGATTCCGTTTCCGAGTATCTCAACGGAGATCAATACGAATCTGACTACGGTATCATCGCCGATTATGCGCTCGCCTTCGCTAAAACGGTTCAAATTTCCGGCGACGGCAAGGACGTGTGGATCTTCGACATCGACGAGACGCTCCTCACGAATATCGACTACTACAAGGCTCATGGTTACGGGTATGCTCTCTGTTATTAACCGTTGGATTTTGCTTTTCTTAATGCGTTTTTAATCAACGGTCCCGATGATTGTTTGATCATATCAAACCGAAATCTGATGGGAGTAGTGTAACGTGGTCTCCGCATTTTGTAGATTTGGATCCGGTTTACTGTTTAAGATATCCGGTTCTGTTGTAATTGCATCGTTTTTCCTAGCGTACCGATCGGTTCGATTGTAACTTTTGTTTTCCTGGTGGATTTAGGTCTGAACCGTTCGAGACCAATAGCTTCAATGAGTGGGTGGTACAAGGTACAGCTCCAGCTTTTGATGCGAGCTTGAGACTGTACAATGCTCTCAAGAAACTTGGTTTCACTATTATTCTGCTAACCGGCCGGGACGAGGACCAAAGGAGTTTCACCGAGACAAATCTCCGGTATGCCGGTTATTCTGGTTGGGAAAGGCTACTCTTGAGGTAAGCTAATCTATACCAAAATGCTCTGTTCTTCTTGGTTTTAAAAGATTACGAGGACATCCAATTCGTGTAAATTTCAAATTTTAAACCATCTACACTAAATCTGTGAACCGGTATATAACTAAGCTTGTTGATTAAAATGCAGAGGTCCAGAAGATCAAGGGAAATCAGCTACAAACTACAAATCGGAGCAGCGATCAAAACTGATGGAGAAAGGCTTCAGAATCCACGGCAATACCGGCGATCAATGGAGCGATCTTCTAGGTTTTGCCGTGGCTGATCGTTCTTTCAAAGTCCCAAATCCGATGTACTACATTCCTTGATCGCACATTTCTGATTTATGCATTGAGTAGCAACTCATGTAAGACTAATTCTTCTGATTTATAAACTGATCAAATTGTATCAAGTCAAGATAATATCCGGCGAAATCTGTTGATTATCCTTAACAGTACAATCACTCAAATCTACTTAAAACCAATAGCTGCTTTAAATTAATTACAGTGGCGCCATATTCTTCTTATATTAGAGTTTACAAAATTCTTCTGGTTACACACACAAAAAAACGATCGGCAAGATCCGGTTACACAGAATATGACTTAAAAATTGGTTACGAAGTAACTCGTTAAGATTTTTGATTCTGGTGGAAGTCACAAAAGGATAGGTCTTAAGCATAAAAAGTTTTTAAAAAATGGAAAAAGCTTCTAACTTTGAACATTCATGGAGACGAAGTGTAATGATTGCTACTCTCTTTTAGTCCCACGCTTATCCCAGCGCAAGCCAGAGGCTGCGTCGGAATCCTGAAGCAGCTCAACGCGCCGCCGGAATAACCGGAGCAATCCGGCTGCGGCCGCTGCGAATTCCCCCCGGGGATACAGTTACCGGCGAAATCAAACCCGAAACTAATCCTGGAGCATTCGGAGCTGATCCCAGAGAAGAAATTGAAGGAAACGGTGAGATTTATCAGATTCCTCAACGAGCAAACCAAATCGGGAACCTCGCCGGAGAATCTGTTGTGCGCAAGATTCAAAACCTCAATCGCCGACAAGCAAGAGATGGTATCGGGGACATGACCCATCAACGAATTGTAGCTGACGTCAAAGACTTCAATTTCCGAGAACATTCCTACAGATTCCGGTATGCAACCGGTTAACTGGTTATTCAATAGCAAAACCTCTCTCACTCTCGATCCCGTGAGGCCGAAACTCGTCGGAATTTCGCCGGAAAAACGGTTATTGGCGAGATTGATCACCGAAGCCGGAGAGTTTCCGAGATTCCGAGGGATTTCTCCTTCAAATTGGTTATTATTGAGGAAAATCGCGTCTAATCGCTTGTTGAAGAGAGCTTCAGGGACATATCCTGAGAAATTGTTAAACCGGAGATCGAGATAAACCAGGTTGAGGATGTAGATTGTGACTAAAGGGAAAGGACCCGAGAATCTATTGTTGCTGAGATCAAGCTCCTGAAGAGAATCTAGGGATTTGAAAGAATCTGGGATTTGGCCAGAGAATCTGTTACTGTTGAGATGGAGAATGTTGAGGTCTGAGAGAAAGGCGAGGTCTTTGACAATGGTGCCTTTAAGATTTGCATGGTTAAGATCTATGGCGGTTATAGACTGACCAGAACAGAAAACCCCTTTGTAAGAACACACATCTGATCCAACCCATGTCTTAAGAACACCAGAAGGATCCTCTGTAATGGCGGATTTCCAAGCTTGAAGAGCATTGTAAGCCACACTGTTTGGAGCCGTTACCGGAACGGTATTACGGTTACCGCCGTTGATTCCGCCGCCGACCCAAACCCCACCGCCGCCGCTACCGACGCCACCGCCGATCCCGACTCCAATGCCGCCTCCTACACCAAAAGAAGCTTCTGTCTGAAATAAAACAACCAGAAACAGGAACAAAAAGAGAAGCTTAAAGTCGCTGCCTTTCTTCTTCTTAGACATTTTTTTACCAAGAAGCTGAAAGAAAGTTAGCTTTTTGTGGTTTTTTTGTGAGTTGACACTTAAGGAAAGAGAATGAACAGTGATTAATTCAGTGGATTGATGAGGTTTGAGTAAGAGAGAGAGAGAGAGTGTGTGTGTGAGACTATGAAACAGAGTGAATGTGGTTGAAGAAGCATTGATGATATGAGGAAAATTTGCTTTTCTAAGGGGACAAGATTATCAAACAGAGTTCTGATTCGTTCTTTGTGTTGTTATGTCACATTTGCCTTTGTTTTTGCTGAGTTTACTGTTTGTTTTCAACTTATGATTGCATAAATCATATCACGGGTTCATATTCTTTTGCCTTTTGTTCCACTTTTTTAGTTGATTTCAATGAATTTATGCACAAAAGTATATGCATTTTAGTGTTAAATATTGGATCACATGTTTGAAAGAGACTCTTACATCTGTCACTTTAATGGATGCATATATCAATGAATTTATGTTTTGTCCACTCTATTAGTTGCGAACCAAGAACGATTTGTAATGAATGCATTTTTAGGTGAATTTCATATGGCGGTTGTACGTAGTTTATGAATTTTGGTTTTGATTTTAGGTTGGAATTTTTTGACCGTGCTCATAGACATATGTTTAATAGCAATTGATGAACAAGTTTTTTGATACTCTTCTTGGTAACCATAATGGTTAAATACTCCACATGCTATACAAGTTCTGATTGATTGCGAATCTTTTAGCAAAAGTAATCAAGAATGTTCTAATAAATGAAAGAAAAAATGAACAGAATCTAGATGAGGCTATAAATAAGAAAAGGCTTAGCTTGTGACTGTGAATATGGTGTTGTTGACTTGTGGGGGAGAGGGATTTTGGGAGTGTGAGAAATTTTTAATGCATCACATGGAGTGGCACAAATGCATTAGTGTCTCCGTTCAAACAATTTTTATTTAATGTGTGGATGCATTTAATCCAAATATTTGTTCAATGCAATTATTGAGAGGAAAGCTTATACTCATTAGTTTACTTGATAGAGCTAAACAACAAAAATTGTAGATTTCCAAGTATTAACTAGTATAACAAAAACACAACAAACACACAATGGTATTGACAACGAAATATTTTGATATTACCATCGCCTATATCATTCCTCTACCATTTTAATGCATTCACAGGGAGTTAGATATATAGTGTTTGGAAAGAAAGAAAGAAAAAAAAATCGGTGGTGTGTGTAGTAGGAATGTTTGGTTGAATTACAGCTAAAATTATATGATTACAAAGTTGAGGGAGTGAGTGAGATTTCAGGTGAAAGCTAAAGCAGTAAAATAAAGAGCCGACAAAGTTCGGCTTGCAAATTTGGGTTGCACCTACTTCCCAATGTTCTCCCATAGGTGATTTCTTTTCGGGAAGAAAAGAAAGAAATTGACTTTTGCTCAGCAGAAAAGGAAAATATATTGGACATTTCATGTTTTAAGCCGGTTTAGTTTTTTTTTCTGTAATGAGAAAACTTACATCGAGTTAGAATAAATTAACTACAAGTTCCATCGGACTTGGGGATATGTTTTGAATTAGAGTAAACAAAACTGATTTTAGTTTTTTTTTATTCTGATTTAGGTTGATTATGACTTTTGGGCAAGAACATACCAAACAAAACATTAATAAGCATTCCAGTTAATGTTATCGTATAAATTAAGTACTTAAATTAAATAAATATAGAAGAAAAAAATTATGACGTTTGAGTATTCGGATTGGTTCACGTGAAGTCGTGAAACAGTAAAATATATCTTCAATTCAATTCTGATTCGGAGAATTTAATTTGGTTCCGGTTTAATCACCTAGACCTACAGGAAAATGATGATAATCTCCAAGAATATTACGCTATTGGCAAGCACATGCTAAACTCAAATGAAATCAGGCCTATAATGGGCTCATTAAGCTTACCGAGAAGCCCAAATTGTTAGCTCTTGGAGAGAATTCCTTTGGGAACGGTCTAGTATATTTGTAAACTTAGTAGGAATTATTGTTTTTAGTAGCCAAGAAATTGAGATCCGAGTGCGCGTGAAGTCTCAAATGGTGACGTCATGGGTGGATTTGTCTACATTTTGATTTCTTACAATGGTTATGGTAATGGTTTACATAAGGTATGATCAAATTGTGTAGTAAGATATGTTTCATTCCAATACACGATATATGGCGTAGAGATCGATTTTTGTGTTGATTACATGTCGGTTCGGTTGAATTTTAAAGCGTATGATCGGGATGTCTTCTTCCAGTACATGATCTATGATGGTGTGGCCAATTTTCGTGTTGGTTACTATCGATTGGTGTTGCAGTTTGTATGGATAACTGTTGTTTTCGTCTTTCTTACGGTGAATCCATCACTAGTGGTTCAGCCCGTCTTCTTCTTGGTTTGTTGAATGATAATTATGCTAATAATTGATTTCAAATATGGAGAACCGGTTCTGAGTCCAGAGCATGCTTACGGTCCTCGTTTTCATAAAAAAAAACTGATTCTTAAATTTCATAAAAACTCTTTAGTTTAGGGGTAAAATTATAAAAGTTTTTTTTTAAAAGTCATAAGTTTGAAACTTAATATGGTAAAACGGTCTAATTTTATATTTTTACGACCTTCTAAAATTCAGGGCCGGCTTTGCAAATATGGGATTATGAAATCTCTCGGTCCTAACAGTTGTTTCCATGGAGTTTGGTCGGCCATCGCCTTAAGGATCTCAATACCTCAATACGCTAAATTGCTATTTATTCTATAGTTTGTATTTAAGTGCTATGTGAGACACATCGACTGGTTTTAGTACTAAAATATAGTTATTAAATATAGATTTCTAAAAGATGGCTTTTCTAAGTACTTGCACTAAAAAAAAAAAGGATTTTAATGGCAATGAGATTTTTTTTTGTCTATTAAAACCACGTTTTGGATATTTTTACCTTTGTGATTTAAACATTGTGAGACACATGATTTAGTTCTTTAACAAGTTATTTTTCCATGTGAACATCCGAAACATTAAATTTACTTATATTTCCACCATATGAGCTTGCGATCTATATATTATATTAGCATTTTAGGGTTTTACACAATAATTTAGCATGTTAATAATTTTTGTATCCATCTACAAAAATATAATATATATATTTTAACAACATAATCAATAAAATCATAAGTTCAATTTTATACACAAATTTTTATAGATACGATTTTATCTTTTGCTAGTTAGCAATTAATAAGTAAAAAATTTATCGACGTCCAAGACATGTAACCTAGTTATTTGTGCTACTATCGTTTTGTTATCGTCCTATTTCAAATCCGCATAATGTGGCAACAAAAAAACAATTGTTATCTTTTCCATTTACTAAATCAACTCTTTGTCTATTAATCATGGAGTCCACATAGACAAACAAACATAAAAGAGGAAGATAAATTGATTCTTGGAGTTCAAATATATACAGACAATGCAATTTGCTTACTTAAATATATAATCAATCTATAAACATATANAAAATATCTAACAATGAGTTAGGCCGTTATAGGAGTCGTTGGATGATATGCTAGTTCTAAGACGAGCGGAATATCGAATATTATATAGAACAAAGCATCAAAGAAGGTTGCAATGTAGATTTACACTTATATTTTTTGGTCAAACCGATTTACACTTATATTTATATGGACAAAATTAAAGACTAAAGAGACCAAACATAAACATAGGGTAGTGCTTTTGTAAGATTCCATTATTCCACAATTCAAATCTTCAAAACAGGAACCAATTTCAGTTCACTTGGTGTAACTTCCCCCCTCTCTTGCTTCAAACCAACCAAAATTCACTCAAGCAAATGTACTAATTTGTAGAAATTAAATTTTCAGAACTTTATTAGTTTTCAACATATATCTGACTATTTGTTAAAGAATATATTCGTTATCATTCCACAGTTATGTACTTGACAGTAACTTCTCCAATTTCGTATAACTTCGTATAATGTATGCTATACGACGTTATTACGTTTTGTTGTGCCGAACGGTATAAACAACTAATTAAAATATTTGAATTTGTGATCACATGGAAAAGTTTTAAAATATCTAACAATGAGTTAGGCCGTTATAGGAGTCGTTGGATGATATGCTAGTTCTAAGACGAGCGGAATATCGAATATTATATAGAACAAAGCATCAAAGAAGGTTGCAATGTAGATTTACACTTATATTTTTTGGTCAAACCGATTTACACTTATATTTATATGGACAAAATTAAAGACTAAAGAGACCAAACATAAACATAGGGTAGTGCTTTTGTAAGATTCCATTATTCCACAATTCAAATCTTCAAAACAGGAACCAATTTCAGTTCACTTGGTGTAACTTCCCCCCTCTCTTGCTTCAAACCAACCAAAATTCACTCAAGCAAATGTACTAATTTGTAGAAATTAAATTTTCAGAACTTTATTAGTTTTCAACATATATCTGACTATTTGTTAAAGAATATATTCGTTATCATTCCACAGTTATGTACTTGACAGTAACTTCTCCAATTAACATTATTAATTACCTTATTAAAAGTCTTCTAATTAAATTCCTAATAATGTAGACTATGTAGCCACTAATCTACGGATCGAATTAAATCCGAATGTCTATGATACTGATCTACAGATTCCGCCACTAGACCATTAAGACCATGACAGTTCGAAAAAAAGACTATTAAAACCATGACAATATAGAGTATCAGATTTCAAGTGACACTTGGGTTTCAGTGCATCGGATTACCAAAAGGAGAACGAGCTACATCTATCTAAAAGCAAATAACTCATAATTAAGTATAGGGAAAGTAGTAACAAGCTAGTATTAATATTATTATCTACCGACATATATATTAAACAAACAAAAAAACCAATAAATTATACAGTTCATCCTAATTAACAAAACAAAGAAAAAATACATATTAATAAATTTAAATAACAAAAGAAATTAATTTAAAAAAACATACTTATATCTAATTTTATATAGTAGTGTTGATGATTTTCATGCAATTTTCCTTGCTTTTTTTTTTTCTTCTTCTTCTTCTCTTTGGAATATAACAGCTTTTTTCTCTCATGCTTCTTTTTTATTTTACTTTTGTTTCTTTTTTTTCCCCTCCCCTTCTTGTAAAATTTCTTCTATCAAAATCCTCTTGAATATATAACAAACAAAAAAACACTTGATTTTTGGTGCTGCTTAAAAAACCCTTCACCATGTCAAATCATGCATATATAACTGGGTTGGTCCAAGATCGATCGATATACCATTTTTCATGGAGATGTCATGATGATGATGATGATGATAATGATGTTGATGACTTCGACGACAATAACCATGATAGGTATGATGGTAACAACTTTTTTGTGATGTATGTGTCATGATCATCAGATTGAAAAATGGCACAATTACCCATGATGATCTTGATTGTCAGAAGAGTCAGGGGCTCGCCAAAACGTTGAGTACTTCAACCATTCTGCTTCTTGTTGGTTCCCCATTGATGATGATCCCTGTGCACCAATCAAAATTACTTTTCAATATATACGTACACTATATAAGTGTGTAAGCATGTATAGTTGAACTAAGTTTATCCATTCGGTTTAGTTAGAAACAAATTGGACTAACTTTTGACCGACCCAAACCGAAAAGAACTCACTTTGACGTTCTTTCATAATTTAAACTGACATGAACCGGATTAAACCCAGGGATATCGAACCGAATCTACCAAGTATAGCATTTCACAAATATGAATATATTAAGGTTACATATATATAAACCTTAGTTCAAAAAAAGGGTTACATATATATAATTAGTTTTTTTATTTATACATATATATATATATATATATAATAAAATAAAAACATTCCATTAAATTTCAGACGGATTTAAGAAAATAAAGGGAGTGCAGACATGTGTCCCCCACAAGAACACAATGAAATCTACTAATGTTTATTACCGAACTTGTCTCGCGAGGTACTACGCATGAAATAAAGACATTATAATATTTACATATTACACACACATTATATTCACATATGTATAAATGCACCATCATTGCCTTCTTAGTTTTAAAATGTTTAAAAAGGAGAAAAAGAGAAGAATCTGACAAATTTTCTATTGTTCTTCAAAAGAGTAATTTATAGGTAGAAAAAAGCAAACTATAACAAAAGCAAACACATCTCTCTCTCTCTTTTTCTTTTCTGGTTTTGTTTACTTAGCTCTGTTTAAACTCTTTTCAATTAAGCAAAGAATGAACTAAAAAATGAATATATGTAGTCTTATGTATCCATCGCATGCAAAACTGAAAAAGAAAATACAATTAAAAAAAGATTTTGATATTTATATATATATATATATATATATATTCTCCACTTTTATTCAAATATAACATACATTGTATTTTTCGACTAATTACTGGTCGTTACAAAAATTCTTATTATCTTAAATATTTATTTTTTAACTTTACAAACCCTGCATTTTAATCGAGAATCCAAAACTACTCTCTATACGAAAACACATTTATTTATTTTTCTTTCAACGACCCCATTAAATCAAAGTTAGAGCATATACACATTTACTTATAATACTGATTTTAGTCTGGTTCACTTGTATGATGGCTGCAATTTCTTAATGCGTGAAATTTTGTAATTAGTTGATAATAATTATGTGTATATATATATATAGTTATATTTGTTTTTTTCAGAAAAAAAAAACTCATGATGGTAAAAAGAGGGTTTTCCCATGAAGCTAAGAGTCAAAAAAGGGATTAATAACTTACATCTTTTACATCATGATGAGTGGTAGAAGAAGTGCAGCCCATTATGAGTTCTTCCAATCCAGAAGCTGACCTTCCTCCCATCTTCCCATCATTATGTTCTTCTTCTCGTTCTTGATGTTGTTGTTGTTGCTGTGTCTTGTTCAGTCAAAAAAGACAAAAGTAATTTCAGAAGGAAAAAAAAAAAATTAATTCTTTAAGAAAATTATCTTAGAACATCAGAATTAATCATCTTGTCTCTTAATCACCAAAGACCACATTGGTTTCCTACTTGTTCTTAGTTTGGCTGACACTAAAAAGTGACTTAGCTTTTGTTGGCTTTGGATAATGGGTAGTTAGTTAGACATATCTTAGACTAAATCAGGCATAATTATATATTAGACATTATAACTTTAATATTATTTTTCTTGACTAATATCTTATTCTTATATATACTTTATTTGTCATAATCGATTTTGGTACAACCCAATTTGCATGCCTATGTAGTCCCATCATTTTTAAGTCACATGCATTCAATTATCTTCAGAACCTAACATGTGCAAGAACCACAATTTCTAGTACTTAATTAAATACATATGTATATGAATACGTGTGTGTGTGTAGGGAACTATGGAAGAACACAATAAATAAATCAGCTGATAAATCAATTACTTTACTTTCACAACCCTAATTTAAATTGGATGCTAAGACCCTTATATAAATTTGATAGGTATATGACTCCTAAATCAATAGTAACATAAATTAAATTTATTTTTATTATTATAGATAAATCATAGTGATATCCAGCTAACTTGGTCATATTTACGAAACTGTAATAACTTTCACCGAAATTCATTAGTTATATATAATTTAATTAAAATGCGGTTATAATAAATATATCTGAAATTTTCAAAAATGTAAGAAACGAGAAAATTATAGCTTTTTTTTGTTTTGATAAATTATACCTGGTAATTTTCATTGGGGAGCAAGATTCTATGAACATGATAAGGATTATCGTCAAGGATATTAATGGAGGCATGGTGAAGCGAACTAGATGGAGAAATGATGGTTGATATTGGATGTGTAGGCTGGCTAATGTTGAATGCATGATGCCTTTGTTGTTGTTGATGGTGATGATCATGAGCCACATGATGTGATGTTGATAATGGCGATGTCTGATGACGATGACGATGTTGTTCTGCCATAACATCCTCACATGTAGCTTGCGCGGTCGGAGTTTCCCTCCTCGCCACCTGAAAATTTTAGACAATTAATTGATAATTAAAATAATTAATATATATATATATATATATATCCAATTAATCCATTGTTTGTTTGGACCGTTGCGGTTTAGACATTGTTTTCTGATTTTATCACGTCGGGTAAAACTTTATAGGTCATATTGGTAGTTAAAATTTGATTATCACTAACCGTCAATTATTATCACGTCGGGTAAATTGATTATTTAAAATATTTTTTTGTAAATTATAAGTTATCATAAGTTAATAAATTATACAAAGAAAATGAGCATTATTTTTACTTGCAATGCAAGCAAATAATAACCCTAAGCATCATCCTTTTAGAGCATTCACCTTTCTTTTCTCATGCGAGGGCGACAGACGTAATTAATAGTCAAATCACATAGGATTAATAGTCAAATCACATAGGATTAAAAAAAAAAAGACTGGGGGAAAAATAGCTGTAATTTGAATTAGAAGATTAATTAGCCATTTTAATTTTAATACATATTAGATTCTTTGGGTTTTTTGTTTGTTTGTTTGTGTAATACATATTAGATTCAATGCATATTGTATGCAAAAAATGTGTGTCACATGTTTAGTACTCACTACTCGAGTATATGCAGATTAATTTAGTTATTTTATGAAATGACTAGTTAACATTGAATAATAGCAATTTGGTGCATACCTCATCGAAGCTCTTCATAAACGGAAAAAAGCTGAGTTGATCCATTGCATAACTCGGAAGACCCGCCGCAACGGCCGCAGCCGCTACGGCCATAACGCCACCACCAACGCCGACTACTTGTTCATCAGATCGATTTGGAGGATTAACATTCATAATCTCTCTAGACGAAGAACAACTCCCACCACTAGTAGTCCCGCTATCTCTCCTCATATGATACTCTCCGCCGCCTCCGCCGCTACTCGCTTCACCGCCTCCACCGCTTATAGCGTTCAAGCTCGACGTAGATGACGACCAATTGCATTGCCTAGGCTGAGTCTGATAAAAGATTTTAGACACAACAAGCTCTCCTTCTTTCTCTTCCTCATGTGTCCCCAAATGATATTGATGCATTACCCAATTGGTTTTCTCCGGTTTTCGATTCTTACCGAAATTGGTATACAAAACCAAAATCTTCTTACAACCTTTTTGCTTACCGTTTACCATAACTGGTCTTGTCTTACCGGTCTTATGCCACCTCGTCTCACCGGAGCTACTACTTCCTTGCATATTATTGTCACATTCCGTTTGAATCTTTCTTCGCTTTCTTGTTCCTGTTGTGTACGCCTTTGATGGTCTATGAAAGAAGTGTCTGCTTAAGCCATCTCTAGTCACTCCTACCAAAATTGAAAAAAAAAAAAAAAACTTATTTTTAAGTTATGTGTTTCTTGCGTGACCCAAATTAAAAATATTCAAACTTTGGTATGACCCAATTCTCCGTATATGGTCATATCAAACAATCATATATTATAATGAAAGATAAGCAGATATATATATATATATATGCATTGAAGTTTGTATATGGATGTATGTGTGATCAAAATAAAAAAGATTCAAACTTTGGTGTGACTTGACTAAAAAGGATTCAAACTTTGGTGTGACCCAATGCTCTATATATATATATATAGTCATATTAAACAATCATATATTATAATGAAGATGTATTACAAGGATAAATGATTATATGGACTGCATGATGAAGGTGTGTATGTATACCAGGAAGTTTCTCCGGATGAGTGTAGCAAATGCCGTCTTCGCCTTCAATGGTGGGGATGAATTCGTCAATGAGAGGGTGAGATTTAATGTCTTTAACTAAGACTTTTGCTTCTAAATGTTCTATCAATTCTTGATCCGTTGGGTCAAATTTCACTCCTGCTGGTAAACCAACCCAATCCTGCTAAAAAGGAACAAAAGAGAAAAATAAAATTTTAAAATAAAGAAAAAGAACAAGAGAATATAAGTATATACAACTATACATATAAAGACTCGTATATAGACGCTTTAACATTTGGATTTTGAATTTCTACAAGCGAGAGAATAAAACAGAGAGCATCATTCTTGATGTTCTTCATTTGATTCTTTTCCTTTTTTTTTCTTAAAAAAACATTTACAAGTGACCTAAAATGAGAAAAAGAAGGAAGAAAGAACTTATTTTTAAGTTTATTATAATAAAATAAAATAAAAAAGGAATATTACTTACTGGTTTGCCTTCGAGCTTGTGGCCGCAGCTGGGACACTTCTTGGATCCACAAAGTTGATGTTCTTCGATCTTTGCGTCAATTATATCCGAACCGGTCACCGAACCAGCAGGATTACCCTTGTTCATCTCGATCTCTAAATTCTTTGATCAATTTTCTCTTATGCGTCTATGTGTAGGTATAGAGATAATAACAAGGCTTTCCCGTTCATATCCAAGAGTTGATATATATATCGAGAGGGTAGAGAGAGAGAGAGAAGATTTGAATAAGCCCTCTTTTATTATACAGAAGAAACCACTGATTTTGAGGAGACAAGACAAAAGAGGGTTTTTCTTGAAAACCTAACCGACACAAGAACAAGACAAAGTAAGAATTTATGGGGAAATAGCCCTCAAATTATGCTAAAAGGAACAAACTTGGTCGAGCAGAATAAGATCTTAGACAGTACTGAAAATCAAGAAAGAGAGATAAAGATGCCAAAGAGAAGAGAGAGAGAGAGAATTAATAAACGACGAAGGAGGAGGAGGAGGAGAAGAAGAAGAAGCAAAAAGGGTGAGAGTTGGGATGTGAATATAGAGATTAATAAAAACATACGAGATATTTTTTTAGGGAATTAATTAATTAAATATAGTATAACATATTATAGATGTGTATATATATATATATATATATATAGATGTCTATATCGAACTTTAACTGAAGAAGTAAGCGAGAAAAAGGAAAAGGTGGCTCTGAAACCCATTCACTGACCCACCTTTAGTTTGCCTTTGCTGGTTTAAGAAGCCGCTATGAGTCTTTGAAGTGGTTTGTTTACATTTATCTACAAATCATACACTTTTTATATATACTCAAAAATATTTCTATATGTATTTCTACATGTACAACAATGTATAAGTGTTTATATATGTGATTGTACACATATTGCATTTTATCTATCCTTAAAATATACAAAAACTGTATCATCTTTATGGTTAAATGAGAGTTTCATATAGGAAATTATATGAGTTTCATTATTGCAAAACTTTAACAAAGTTGTGTCTTTTTTAGATGCTGAAATTTCAAAAAATACATATGGGAGTACAATAAACGTATCACTTGTGTGTGTACTCCATATGTAAATATAGAATTTTAAGTAAATTAACTACATGGATTTTGAACTGACAAAATTCGATCTTAATCCTTTGTGGTCTATATATAATATATTAAGAAGTATTTGTTATCAGTATAATTACTCCAATTTACTTTAATTAACATATTTTATAGGATTAGCGTATAGTCACCGTCAAAACCTCTAATAACTTCTAGACTTCTAGTTAAGGGATTAATTGAGTAATTTTGGATTTGTGGAAGGTTAAGAACAAAGGAGAATAAACAAAACAAAAAGTAAAAAGAAGAAGAGAGAAAAAAAAAAAAAAAAAGACGAGACGAGGAAGAGAGGTCACATGGGCATCGAGCTGGAGGAAGTGATCATTATTCATTTGTTATTCAAATTTGGTTTTCTTTTTTTGATTATTTTAATTTCAATTTACGCAGAGAGAAAGGAATTAAGAGGTTGCTTGATAAGTAAGGCAATTTGAGCAGTGTACCCATCATATGGACCACACCATCTCTTATTTTTCTTATTTATTATATATATATTCGTGTTTTGTAGTTTAAGAAAAAAATATCTCTCTATTAATGTATATGAATGGCGAAAGCTTTTTAATTATGAATTTGTTTTTTTATATTATTATATGGTCTCCTTGGAGATCCGTTTACGTTAGCATGAATTATGAAATCATGGCAATTATACTTTTTTTACATATGTTTCAAATCAGACAATAGTCTCCTTTTCCCAATGTTTTCAGACCCATAAAAATGTTTAATGAAGTAATTAATCCTCAAAATATTACGCTATAATTAAAGTAGTATCTGTTATTAAAATATATTTATTGTACGCATTCTTAATCATACGATTTCATAATAATCCATGATATATATATATATATATATATATATTCAATAATCTCGAGTATTCTTGACCGTAATTATTATAAAGTTCTATCGTATAATCAATTTTATGTGTTTTCATCAACTTTTCTATTCTTTATACAAATATACGGTCAAAACTAATGAAGGGACAAAGCGAATAAATTAAATACAAGGGTAAAAGAAACGTGTATTGTACGTTTAAACGTACAGGGTAAGCTTCATATTTATATCTTAAACGTAAAATATATATTATTTATAAAAAAAATCTGTCCGAAACGAAAATAGATTTATTTTATATAAACGAAAACATAATTTTATGAATAAAAACTAGTATTAACTTTCTTGATTTCCGGTGACACTGCATTTTAAAAATCGATTAGGGACGCTGAAACGGTTTAATCTAGAAAGTGTCAGGTGTAATAACCTCATACGATATTACGATGTACGTACTATGAATTAAGATTAGTGTAGGCTCCACAAACGAAGGGGCCATCCTTGAGTTGAGATCTCTGGATTGGATTGTATCTTGGAACTCTCTTCGATCATTTTCTATTATTATTATGGTTCTAAAATCTAAATTTAACTGCCAAACATTCTAGAGCCGTTGGACGTTAGCTATCCAAACGTATATCTTGATATTCTCGAATTATCAATGTATATTAGTATAGTTTATTGGTTGCTCCAATGTATAAGAAATTTGTGCAAGTTTTTTTTAATGTCACGTAAAAAATTTCTGTCTATTTTATAGCGGGATCAAAATGAAAAAGGTTAATATAAATGTTTTTATTTGGATTGAATATATAAGCAAGACAACAAAAATCTAACTAGAATTAACTAAAAGCATTTCGAATTCTCAAAAGATTGTAAATTAATCGTTATAAGAGATTCGAGTTAAGGATACACAAAAGATAATCTCAATCCCAGCGGTAAAATTAAAAGCACCAAACGAAAAAGAGAAAAACAAATTCCTATATATAAAAAAATCGTGTGTATATATAGAATACAAATCATAGTTATATTATTTTTATTAGTTTAAAGAAAATATAAAAAAATGGGGAGTCAAAGAATGAAATCATAGAGGGGCCAAAGATATGTCTTGAATAAAACATATAGATGCCTATGATTGCCTCTTTGTCTGGGTATTATCATATCTTTTGTCATAATTTTTGTATAGCTATTATTTTTTATTTTTTGTTTAGAAATGTTCAAAACTTATGGAATTTGAGCGTTTTATCCCATGACTTATGACAAAGCTCTATATAGATCATCTCAATTTTGACATTTTCGGATGCTAAATGAAGATATATAAAACATAAGGGGAAAACAAATTAGGCTAGTAATTTATCTTAGCTAAACGTAAAAGGTTACAAATGCATAATAGGAACGAAACAATTAGAACGACAAATATGAAAACCTTTGCATGATGTAATAAATCTGTATTCTAAGTTTTAAGTCTCTTGTACATGTGGTAAACACATCGAAGACCGTGTAATGTATTTCGAAATTTTTTCGACATTCAAATAGAAAAAACGACCACATAAATGGGTCAAAAACCAGAAAAAAAAAAAAGATCGGAAGACAAGACAACGGAGAAAAACAGTAGTTCACTACGTAATCTCCTATTTATTTCCATTGAAAATAGTAGTAAACAGGGGCGAAGCTAGCAAAGGAGGGGGTGCATCCATAATTTTTTTTAAAATTCATGTATTTTTTATCTTATTTTTTTTATGTACACCAATAATAATTTGGAATTTGCCTCCATTAAAAAATTAGATAAAATCCCAAAAAAACAAAACAAATTAAATCTATTTAACAAGATAAACATAACTTAGCCCATTTAAGAACATAAATAATTTAAATTTTAAAGTCCCTTTATGTTAACCAAATATTTTTTTGTTAAAATTCTTAATAATATGACATTATATTTTGTAATATTTATTAATTTAATATTAGTGCATCCGGTCAAAAAAATCGTCAGGATTTGCTCCATGGTAATAAAGCTACCATAAATCTTCATGTTACTCTAGTGAAACCAAATCAGACGTAACTTGTTATACACTCATAAAGCAGTTGTCATTAAAATGCAGTGGTAAAAAGGATAAATGGATAATCTTCGAAATTCATATAGGTCCGTTGAACGAAAATAACATATCGGACGAGGCAAACTATGGTTATTCGATTTAGAAAATGATTGGGCTTACGAGCTTACTCATCTATGGGCAATTTAAAACAGATGGGAAGTTCTCTGGGCCGGACTTACTAGCTCTTTCCCTTATAGGCTTATTCTTTGGTCTTTTTTTCTTCTTTGTCAAACACGGTTATATGTACATACATTATCTGAAAAAAAAATGTATTAAAAGATAGCCCAGCAACACTTTTTTTTTTTTTTTTTTAAATTTGCTCAAATACTATTTTTAATTCCTTTTGGGCTATCATTTTCTATTTACTTTTTTTGGAAATTATTTTTTAATTATTTCAACATATATAAAATTATATATATCTACATTTATAAATATCAAAATTAAAGGACTATAAGTCTAATTTTGGTAATACTTGCTGATCACATTTGATTATGTAATCATCATACCTTTACCTACAATAATACACTCAAATAATAATACAACACCATATTAATATCCCAGTTTCTAGTGTTCTTTTCTTTATTATAGATGATTGACCAGAAATAGTCCACACACAAATACTGAAACGAATCAGTTGATAATAAGTTTGAGGATATTCTCTTTTCTAACCATTAGACTAGTGGTATATTGAATTAACAACAACTATTAGGTTTGACGAAAGAGTACGAAAAGTCACTTTACTAGAAAATTAACTTCAAAAATACATTCTCAACGAAATAAATATTGATATAACAAAAATAGGTTTATTAATCAGAAGAAACATGTCAAGGTAGGCTTTTAGCATATTACATGCCGTATCCTAAAATTTTCGTTTGTCCCAATTATTGAATATTACCCTCCAATTATTGAAATGGTCAATTTTGCTCCAAATTAAACCGGGACCTTCCCTTCTTAAATGTATTATTTTGTTCACTATCCTCTCCTCTTGAATCTTCTTCTTTAAAGCCAAAAATCACAAACTTATCGCCACTTGTTCACTATCCTCTCCTCTCCATCCCAATTCCCAACATTCACCACAAGCCCGTGATGGCCTGATCTGCTTCCTCCTCCATACTTCTTGCACCTTCTGGGTTTCGTCTTCCTTCAATTTCTTCAAAGGTGAATGCTTTTTTATTTATTTTTTAATTTGCATTTTTTTGGTGTGAGAAAAATTGAAGTCAAAGACTGTAAACCATTTTTTGGGTTTCTTCTATATTAAAAAAAGAATGGGCAATAACATTTTCTCCGATCTTTCATTGTATGGATTCGTCTAGATTCCGGTCATCCTCAAATCGGAGTACGCCGCTTGAAACCGATCATCATCAATTTGGGTTTTTAATCCCTAGAATCAGTAGGAAATATCGATCATTGAGCTTCGATTCGGGTCTCCGCTTGATTGTTTCGCTTTCGGGTAATCAGAGATTCGAGTCTCCGACAAGGTTGGTAATGGCAACTTCTGCCCTAACCTCCGACCGAAAGATCGTTACTGGTCCCGCCGGTTATGTTCTTGAAGACGTTCCTCATTTCTCTGACTTCATCCCAAATCCTCCTGTACGTCTCTGGCTTTGAATTTTAATCGATATGTGAATTCTGAATTGTGTCATGTGATGCTTCAGACATATCCAAATTGTATTGATTACTTCTCTGATTTAATCGATTATTTGTGTCATGTGATGCTTCAGACATATCCAAATCCATTACAAGACAACGCCGCTTACTCTTTTGTTAAGTAAGTGACCGTTTGCTTTACCTCGGGAAACTTTGCTTTCTTTCCAAGTTCGTTGCTTTTTTTCCTTGTGATTGAATCAATACATTATTCAATTCAGAAATGTGTAACCTTTTTCCGGTTTAGTAAGCTTCTTAATTGATCCAAATCCAATGTGTTTTCAGGCAGTATTTCGTCGATGAGGATGACACGGTTCCTCAAAAGGTAAATAAAACTCTCTCCTTTAGCCATTAACATTCGTTTTATTTGTCTCTCGTTGAAGATTCGGGTTTCGCCCTTTTGCAGATAGTCGTTCATCCTGATAGTCCTAGGGGAACACATTTCCGCCGAGCAGGACCACGTCAAAGGGTATTTCTGTCTTTTTATACCCCCAAGAGTCTAAGCTTGAGAAGATGAGCGTTGATTGAATTTGTTGTTTACGCAGGTTTACTTTGAGTCGGATGATGTTCTTGCTTGCATTGTCACGTGTGGCGGTCTGTGTCCCGGGCTTAATACTGTGATCAGAGAGATAGTTTGCGGATTATCTTACATGTATGGGGTCAAGAGAATCCTTGGAATTGATGTATGTCCCATCGGTTTCGTTATTCTTTCAGCATTGCTATCTATTTTTTAACTCAATATATTAATCTTGAGATCAATTGCGGTTTCAGGGAGGTTACAGAGGATTTTATGCGAGAAACACAATCCATTTGGACTTAAAAACAGTGAATGATATCCATAGAAGCGGAGGAACCATCCTCGGGACTTCAAGAGGCGGTCATGACACCACCAAGATAGTTGATAGTATTCAAGATCGGGGGATTAACCAGGTTCTTGATTTACTAAGTTCAACAACGAATCCGCAGAATTACATTGAAATGATGCCAAATGCTTGTCTCTTTTGGGATTTGACCAGGTTTATATTATCGGCGGAGATGGATCTCAGAAAGGAGCAGCTGCTATATTCGAGGTAGGCAACAAATTTCTAATCAATTCATTGGGTTGGTTATTTCTTTAATGACTGTCTCTGCAGGAAATTAGGAGGCGTGGACTCAAAGTTGCGGTTGCCGGGATCCCCAAAACAATCGACAATGACATTCCTGTAAATCTTTTTTCCCCAATGGATTGAAATTTCAATATTGTATTGTAGTTTCTTATGGTTGTTCGATATAATGACTATTTGTTCTTTCTTAAATACAGATTATCGATAGATCGTTCGGGTTTGACACAGCTGTAGAAGAGGCTCAACGTGCAATCAACGCAGCCCATGTTGAAGCTACAAGCTTTGAGAACGGTATTGGTCTTGTGAAGTTAATGGGACGGTACAGCGGTAAGCAGTTTCCCTAGACTAGGTAGTTTTTACCCAAGTTTAGTTGAGCCAAAGAGATGTTTATGGGTTACAAGGATTTGTGCAGGATTCATTGCAATGTATGCAACTCTAGCCAGCCGAGATGTGGACTGTTGCTTGATCCCGGAATCTCCATTTTTTCTTGAAGGCCAAGGCGGGCTTTTTGAATTTATTGATAAACGGCTAAAGGAGAATGGTCACATGGTGATTGTGATCGCAGAAGGCGCGGGACAAGATCTGTTGGCTGAAAGCATAGAACAGTCCACAACTCTCAAAGATGCCTCTGGAAACAAACTTCTACAAGACATTGGCCTTTGGATTTCTCAACGGATAAAGGTTAACATATTGATTTTCCCGTGAAACAGAGAATTTTCTTGAGAAAAAGACCGAGAAAATGATATGCTTTGTTTTTCTATCTTCTTATGCAGGATCATTTTGCCAAGAAGATGACCCTTAACCTCAAATACATAGGTATATAGATATCTTATGAGTTTTTCTTTTGCGTTTTTGCGGAAAATGGTAGATAAAGTTTTTTTTTTCCTTTTGGTTTCTTTCAGATCCGACCTACATGATACGGGCTGTACCGAGCAATGCATCAGACAATGTATGCTGCACGTTATTAGCTCAAAGCGCGGTTCATGGAGTGATGGCTGGTTACAATGGCTTCACCGTTGGCCTTGTCAATGGAAGACATACTTACATTCCCTTCTATGTGAGTCTCAGAGAATCATAAGTTTCAATCTTTAATCTCATGATCTCGGATCAACCAGAGCATCTCTTACATTTATCGATGTGGGATTCCTGACAATATGGTTTGAAAATTGTGTAGAGGATCACGGAGAGACAGAACAAGGTGGTGATCACTGACAGAATGTGGGCTAGGCTTTTGTCTTCGACGAACCAGCCAAGTTTCATGAAGCACGATGATAAGCACGAGCCAAACCATTCGGTTGGTGAAGCAGGGGCCATGAAATGGTGAACAACTCTGTCTGGAAACATTTGTTTGTGTTTTGATTCGAGGAGATCTTTGTTTGTGGAAGTAAGGTTTCTTCATTTTATAGAAGCTTTTCGAAATGTGTTATAATCTCCTTCAAGCAAAGAGAAGAGATATATTACCTCCTTGGAGAATTCGTACGGTTAATAATTGTGAGAATAATGTAATAACTTTTGGTTTGATTTTGCTCTTACCAAAACTGTAATTTACAATTTACTAAATTCTAAACCTGTGCGTCCGCACGGAAATTTTTTTTTTTTTGTTTATCAACTTTTGTAATATAATTTGTGTTTAGATATAATTTTTTTGTATATTTATTTTTTGTGATATGAGACAAGATTATTTTAGTGTTTAGATATAATTTGTTTTTTCTAATCTGCCCTAGAACGGGAGTTCAATATGAAAAGTAACAGGAGTTCATTATGTTAACATAATTTTTTTCTAATCCGTCCAGGGGTAAGTTTTAATTTTTGTTTTTGATGTTTAGTTCTATTTTTTGGACAAAATGTATTTTGTGGATGTAAAAGTTTGAGATGTGTTAACAGTTTTATTTTTGGTATAGAATATATTACATAGTTTTCTAAAATTTTTATCTACAATGAGGGCATGCGACAAATTTTTATTTGTTTTTGTTTTTATGTTTTCTATTTTGT
>PKMM01031076.1:69350-90824 GCA_002933915.1 Eutrema heterophyllum | reverse complement strand
TTTTTCTATCTTTTCTAGATCTTTTTGATGTCTTGTTTGAGTGTTGATAGGATCTTGACGGGCTGTGAAAACTTGGATCGACGGTGAAGAGGAGCGCAAGGATTAGACTGCGAAAACAGAAAAATCCGGAGGAGTGTACCGACCCATCCTGGATCGGTATGATGAGTCGGTATGAAGACAGAAGCTCACACCGACCGGATGCACCGAGCAGGAACGGAGCGGCGTAAATTGAAGAGGAAAGGGTCTGTTGAAGTGTGCCGACCGTTTGTGCCGCTCGGTTAGTACCGCACCAGGATGGACCGGTACAGAAAGAAATCCTTGCCGAGCAGCTTCTAGCCGAGACGTCTCCAACCTGGAACGGATTTAGCCGAAGGGAGTACGCCCCAGACAATTATTAGCCGGCTAGAAGGAGAGGGAGACACATCGAAGGCGCACGAGAACGTTTTGTGCCGGTTGGTTAGTGCCGACCGAGAACCGAACAGCGTAAAAAGCAGAAACTTCCCCCGAGCAAAATCCCTGCCGACAAAATCTTCACTCGGGCAAATTTTTAGCCGAGATGATTTCTCTGCGGGCAAGTTTTCAGCCGAGAGATTAGTACCGAGTGACACATACCGGCTCAGAATGGATCGGCACAGAGCAAATCTTTTGTGCCGGCTGATTAGTGCCGATCCAAGACGGGTCGGTATAAGGTGAAATTTTTCGTGCCGCACGACCTGTACCGATTAAGGATCGAACGTTAAGGTGAAAAAAGTCTGTACCGTTCGATTTTTGCCGAGCCAAAACGGATCGGTATGAGAAAGTCAACTCGGGTCAACGTATTCTATGCGCAGTAAACCCTACCCAGACCCACCCGAACTGACCCGACACGCCGCCTTCCTCCTCCTTCCTATGATAAATATCGCGGTTCTTCATCATCTTCTTCATTCCTTCTTATTTTCTCCATAACTTTTGCTATAGTTGCTGAAATTTTGCAATTCAAACTGCTGTGAACTCGGTTCTGGATTTAGCATCGTTTCTATCATCTTAGCA
Organism: Eutrema heterophyllum; assembly: GCA_002933915.1. Taxonomy (NCBI): domain Eukaryota; kingdom Viridiplantae; phylum Streptophyta; class Magnoliopsida; order Brassicales; family Brassicaceae; genus Eutrema; species Eutrema heterophyllum. Next base: position 89,795 of record PKMM01031076.1, on the reverse strand, counting down.
CTCATCCCCAAGGTATTTGCACCGAAAATTTCATGAATTTTGCCCTTAAATTGAAACTCCATGGGAATGTTTGTGTGCTGCACCTAGCTCGATTTTAGCCTTGGGGCTTGCTAGGAATCGATTAAATCGTTGTTTTCTAGGAGCTAGTAGCTTTGGTAACGAATTTGCATATTTATGCTCTTGATTTTTGGTGAAGATATGATGAAATTGAGCAAATTCATTGAAATTTCTTAGAGATTTTAGGAGTTTAATCAATGAGCTTGAGTATGATGAATTGTTTAGATTGAATTAAAACACCTCTTTGTTGCTCATTTACGATTTCGAAGTATACTTCCATGAGACTAATCATTTCCTCGAGAAATTGTAGGAATCATGGGACGAACGAGAGCCGCCACAAAGAAAGACGAAGCTCAAGCTCAGCCTCAAGCCTCGGCCGCGGGTAATGCAATGGTTGTTGCATCAAGTTCTCAAGCTAAGAAACCCGTTGACGCGGCAAGCGCTAAAGCTAAAGGCAAGCAAATAGCCGTTGCCGAAAAATCCACGGACAAGAAGAAGGGCAAAGGTGCGGGTACGGACAAAGGCAAAGCTGTTGCTATTCCGGATCCTCCAACCACGGAGCAATGCTTCGACAAGCTTATTGACATGGATTTTGAGCAAGGTCGTTTTGCGGATGTTGTGGTGCTAGAGAAGATGGGGATCCTCGAAGACGTGGCAAAGATTTTCGATACCATGGGTCTAGGACAGTTTCTACACATGAAGGAGCAAGCCCATCACGTGCTTACATGTCAATTCCTCTCTTCGCTCAAGGTGGCTTTCTACAACGAGCATCACAAGAAATCAAATGCCCACACCGGTTTTGGAGAGATTGGGTTCGTGGTGAATGGCAAAGACCATCGAATGACCTTCCACGAGATTTGCCAAATATTCGGGTTCCGTGAAGAAGGAACAAGTGGGAGCCCGTACTTTCACTACCCTAAGAACGAGCTCAAGCGCGTATGGGACACCATTGGCTATGGGAACTACCAGCCGGGTGGAAACAAAACGACTCACATCCTTAACCCGGCGATTCGATATGTACACAAGGTGTTGGCCCATATGTTCTTCGCCAAAATGGAGTTTGGTATGGTTACACTCGACGAACTCGAGTTGATGGCTCTCGGGTTAAGACCCCTTCTCCCGGTTTTCCCCAACGGGACGGTTTTCAAGGGAAGCGAGAGGATCCCATCTCTTGCAACTCTCTTGGTGCGACGGTTCTTTTGCTACAAAGCGTGGGCATACGAGACCAAGAACAAGAAGTCCGCAATAAGCATTGGCTGGCTTGTGACACCCATTCTAAAAGCTAAGGGGGTAAAATTGCCGCATACAAAGGAGGAGTGGAACTTGATGGATGAGGCGTATCTCATACGCACAAGGTTCCTGAAGGGAAGGATCGGACCATTGCTAGCTTACAACGTCAAACTCGGTCGAGATGAAGCGGTACAGGTTTTACTACCCAATGCGGAACTCACTCGTCTTGACAACCGGCGGAACATCTCCTTCTATCCCGTCAAGGAGCACCTCTACAACCCAGCCATGGACCCACCCATTGGCCTACCCCACAAGGCCAAGGCCGAGAGGAGTAAGGCCTCGAGGGCGAGTGTGACCGGGCATCCCTCTCATTCCGAAGACGAAGTCGCTAGTCCCCCACTTCCTATGCCCACCTACGGGAGCGAGCGGTACCATTTCGAGCCATTCGACGGTGCCATGGGTGACCCCGCCACTAGACACGCGCACCATCAAACGAGACTCCTCCAAAGGTGGTGCAAGTGGCAAGACCGATCGATGAGGAAGATGGCAAAGACGATCAAGAGTTTGAAGAAGACAATCAAGGAGCTTAAGGCACAGGGGTCTTGCGAGATGGGTAGTGGCAGCCACGAGGAGACACACACTGCGCATCGCCGTGAAATTGGTGAAGGCTCGCATGGTGGTGAATTGATGGACCACGAGGAATCATGCCGTTCTTTGGCTCGTAGAGAGAAGGCGGATAAACGAAAGGCCATGAGATCTCCATCACCATGTTCTAGCAACCCCTCTTTCTCGATGGGGTCTTCCTCCTCATCTCAAGACTTCTAGGTAACACTCTATCACCTTGTACATATTTCTTTTTCTTTTCTTGCGCATTGCATTGTATAGTTTTTTTTTTTTTTTATCTCTTATTTTTGGTTCTTCCTTTCAATTTATTTCACACCGAGACGGTGTGATTTAAGTTTGGGGGAGGGACCGGCATCTAACCATGTTTATTTTGATCCTATTTTTTATATTTCGCATTTTGAGTCTCATGCATTCATGCATTCATCTAAGGCATAGAAAAAACCAAAAAAAAATCGAAAAATTCTTAAAATTTTAAAACACAAAAAGAAGTCATTTAGCCTGCATTTCACGAGTAAGATCGAGTCTAGTGACATGTAGGTTGCATTGCACGTGCATAGGGAGCAATGATGATTTTTCCTTGAAGAGTATCATTTTAAGAGCTNGTTTGTTTTTTTTTTTTGAAATTTACGTTTGAGTCACGAATTACCAACGGAATTAGAAAGGATTTGCATCGGATTTACGACGTATATTTTTGATGTAAATAGATTAGGTGAACCTATTAAAAACGTGTTCTACCTAACTGGAAACAATCGACGTCTACTCGTCGTTAATTTACATAGAATTATGATCGTTGTAAAATTACATCGATTTTACAACGTAATTTGCGAAAGTGATATTCGTCGTAAATCCGTCGTAATGTTACATCGAGTTTACGACGAATTTCAAAATCGTCGTATAACCGTCGTAATGTCGTCATCAAATTACGACGATATTACGACGACACATTTTTACGACGAATTTACAACGAATACATAATTCGTCGTAATGTCGATGTAAATTTACATCGATTTAAAATCGTCGTAAAATTTCGTTGGTAATTGACTGTTTTCTTGTAGTGCATGTCCCAAGAAGCTTCGAACACTAGTGACCGAAGTTGGAGGATCTAGACTCATCATCACCTCAATCTTCGCTTTATCTACCTCAATGCCCTTTTCCGAGATCTTGTGTCCTAACACTATGCCTTCCCGCACCATGAAGTGGCACTTTTCCCAATTAAGCACGAGGTTTGTCTCTTCACATCATGCGAGAACCCTACAAACATTGGACAAACACGAGGCAAACAAGGAGCCATAGACCGAGAAGTCATCCATGAAGACCTCGATCATCTCCTCAATTAGATCCGAGAAGATCGACATCATCCACCTTTGAAATGTGGCGGGTGCGTTACATAGTCCAAACGGCATCTTTCGATAAGCAAAGGTGCCATAAGGACATGTAAATGTCGTCTTCTCTTGGTCATTCGGTGAATGGGAATTTGAAAGTATCCCGAATAACCATCCAAAAAGCAATAAAACGGGTGGTTTGCTAATCGTTCCTACATTTGATCAATAAACGGTAAAGGAAAGTGATATTTTCTAGATGCGGAGTTCAACTATAGTCTATGCACATCCTATGACCCGTTATAGTTGTAGTTGGAATTGATTCGTTCTTTTCATTTTTAACCACGGTTATCCCACACTTTTTGGGAACCATGTGCACCGGGGAAACACATGTGCTATCCGAGATCGGATATATGATTCCCGCATCTAGAAGTTTGAGGATTTCCTTTTTAACAACATCTCTCAAATTCGGGTTTAACCGTCTTTGTTGTTCTATGGAGGTCCTCGTTTCATCTTCTAGATGTATGCGGTGAGTGCAAAGTGTAGGAGATATGCCTTTGATATCATCGAGTGAATATCCAATGGCTCTCCTAAACTTACGCAACTCATGCAATAGAACAGATAACGCATCATCATTAAGACTATCATTCACAATAACCGGATAAGACTCATTGGGACCTAAGAAAGCGTACCTTAGCCTTATTGGAAGCGGTTTGAGGTCCACCTTAAGCGCCTTGAGCTCCCTCCAATCATCTTCCTCCAAGCTAGTCTTACCCTTGCTAGCTTCATACTCATTGTCACCCTCAATCTCTACAACACTTATGTTGTGTGCCACTTGATCCAACTCCAAGTATCTACTCTCTCCATCCAAAGCCTTGTGTGAGTCCAAAAGATTCTTGTACCCTTCACTTGCCTCATGTAGATACCCATGCTCTCCATGATCTTTGGTCAAAGCAACTTGCAAATGGTCTTCAAGGTTCAATCCTTCCAAGAGCTCATCCGCTAACTCATCCATCACCTCGATGTAGAACATTTGACCATCAATTGTGGGTTTCTTTATCACGTCGTTGATGTCATCAATCTTTCCCAAATGGAGATCAATCTTGCCTCTCCTCACATCAATTATAGCATCGGCGGTAGCTGATAATGCACTTTTACAAGTCTTTGAGTCAATTACTCAATATACTATGTAGTATATGAGGTATCGAATCCAAATGGGCAAGATTTCAAGGCAATAAGAATGCAAAGTACTTCTTAAGTTAAGCTAAACTAAGAGGGTTAGTGATTTAACTAATGAGCTAAGCAAACTAAAACAAGAACAAGAAATAGAAAACTAAACAAGTTAAAATTCAATAAATATAAACGAATCCAAGGATGGGGTAATTGATTTTAGATGATCCATGGCTAATTCATGATGCTCAATACTAAAACAAGGCTAATCCCTAGGAAACTGATCTTAATTGTGACTAATCCTCTCTCAAGGCACTAGTTACCTATGCTAATCACTAATCCAAGAACAAATTCTCATTTGTGGGTTATTAGTCAGCAAGCATTAAGTAAATTAATTGAGATCAACCAAATAAATCCCTTAGACAACTAATCTCTTAAGCTAAGAAGACTTATCTCTTAAAAAGCTCCTCAAAGCATTTCATCGAACACCTTGTGGGTGTGAAATGCCCTATGATCAAGGTTGGCTTTCTCAAGCACAATCAAGCATTAAGATTGCTAAATAAGAAGGGAAATACATTAATCTATCCGTAAGCATCATAAATCATCCATGGAACCAACATAAATCTAACCCATCCCTAGATCCTATGAAACTACTCACTAATCACCATGGTTCCAACAAAACCCATAAGGAAGATGCTAAAACCCATGATTAGATGATGATTTGATTAAGGAAAGAAAGATAGAAGATGGAAGTCAAAGAAAATAAACTTAGATTGCATAAAAAGTAGAAGATCTCTCTTACAAAGTACTTAGAACACTTAGGGAAATGTTTTTAGCATAAGAAAAAGATAGCCCCAGAAAATTAGGTTTAGAGTATTTATATTAATGCTGGGCGGACCGGGTCCACCTGGAACAAACGGGTCTTGACCCGGTCGGGTCTTGGGTCGCGTCATCCATACCAGCCGGTGGTGGCCCGGCATGATGGGCCGGTATGGTAGTCTTTGGTCGGGAGCTTCTATGCCGGGCTGGGGCGAGGCGGTGTGGAAGGCTTCACACCGGCTTGAGACGGGACGGTGCAGCGGGCTGGCGTTGTCCCTACCCGAGTGTTGGTTGCGTGCCGTTCGGGCGTGCCGGTCGAGCGCGGGCCGGTATTGCGTGTCCTGCATCCGGGCATGTCGGTCGATGGATGAGGGGCATAGTGGGCCGGTATGAGCGTGCAAGGATGGGAGTTCCACACCGGGCTGAGACGGGCCGGTATGAACGTCCGACATTTCCCTTGTCCGAGAGTTCGTCTTGATACCGGTCGAGAACGGGACGGCATAGCGGGCCGGTACGAGGAAGTAGCTTTGAGGGAGACGCTCCTTGACGCCGGGTGGTCGTGGACCAGCATGGTGGGCCAGTATTGGCTCTGCCTTGTCCAAGGCAGCAATACCGCTCGGAGATGGCCCGGCGTGGCTGGCCGGTATGGACAGGCTGACTCCCCATTGCTCCTAGCCATCTTCTCAAGGTTCCAAGCCAAGTGCAAGCTCTCGGAAGGCCCTCAAATGTCTGCAAAGTACCTACACTACAAGAAAACATCGTTTTGGCGACTGCAAATGGCGACTAATTATTTAGTCGCTAAAGTTGCAANACCCACAAGGTGTTCGATGAAATGCCTAAGAGAGCTTTCTAAGAGAAATACCCTTCTTAGCCTAAGAGATTAGTTGTCTAAGGGATTATTTAGGTGATCTTGATTAATGAAATTAATGCTTGCTAATTAAGAGTCCACAAATGAGAATTTGATCTTGGATTAGTAATTAGCATAGGTGATTAGTACCTTGAGAGAGGATTAGTCGCGATTAGGATCTTAACCTTGGAAATTAACCTTGATTGTGTATGAGCATCATGAATTAGACTTGGAATAGCCTATATCCAATTACCCCATCCTTGGATTCGTTTCATCAATTGAGTTCATATCTCGTTTAGTTTGTTTCGTTTTGTCTATTGCTAAATCTTGTTAGGGTATTAGTTAAAATCAACAACTCACTTATCTAGCTTAACTTACTTGAGTGCCTTGTATTCTTCGTGCTTAGAATTAATCCCAATACGGATTGATAACCTTCTATACTACTCGTATTGGAGTTATTGATACCTCCTTCAGACCGAAAAGTCGTAGTATCACTTAGCCAATGACTCGACTAACGGGGAAGGACGTGCAGTGAGTGTGGTCTGCTGACTGCGAGAAGAGTTTCGTTAAGCTAAAGGAAATGCTTACGAGTACTCCGGTTTTGGTTATGCCTGAACCTAACCAGCCGTTTGTGGTATACACAGATGCATCCCGGATGGGCTTAGGATGCGTTTTGATGTAGCAAGGGAAGGTAATAGCTTATGCTTCGAGGCAGTTGAGGAAACATGAGCAAAATTATCCTACCCATGACCTGGAAATGGCTGCGGTAGTGTTCGCATTGAAGATTTGGCGATCCTATCTTTATGGTGAGAAAGTGCAAGTCTTCACGGATCACAAAAGTCTGAAGTATATATTCACCCAGCCGGAGTTGAATATGAGGCAGCGTAGATGGATGGAGTTTGTGGCAGACTACGATTTGGACATTGCCTACCATCCGGGAAAGGCAAATCTAGTTGCAGATGCACTGAGTCATAAGAGAGTGGCTGCATCTTCGGAGAAAAATTTGGAGGAACTAGTCAGCATGGTTGGGACTTTGCGTCTGGCGGCCTTGACTAATGAAGTGGAACCGTTGGGTTTAGTTGTGGCAGATCGAGCAGATTTGCTAAGTCGGGTACGTTTGGCTCGGGAAAGAGACGGAATCCTCATCAAGATGGCGAAGAATGATAAGACGGGATATCAAATTTCCAGCAACGGGACAATTTTAGTTAATGGCCGAGTGTGTGTTCCCAACGACAAGGATCTGCGGGAAGAAATCCTTAAGGAAGCTCACCATTCCAAGTTTGCGATCCACCCAGGGTCGACCAAGATGTATCGAGACCTGAAGCGATACTATCATTGGGTCGGAATGAAGCGAGATGTGGCTAAGTGGGTTGCCGGATGCTAGACTTGCCAGATGGTTAAGACTGAACATCAGGTTCCGAGCAGACTGTTGCAGAGTTTACCCATTCCGGAGTGGAAATGGGACATGATTACAATGGATTTTGTGACCGGCCTACCAGTGTGCGGCAAGGTGAATTCAATCTGGGTGATAGTCGACAGACTGACTAAGTCCGCGCACTTTCTGGCCGTCAACAAGCATGATAAGGCAAATGCACTTGCGAAGATGTATGTTGCGGAGATCGTTAAGTTGCATGGAGTACCGGCGAGCATTGTTTCAGATCGGGACTCGCGGTTCGCATCAGTCTTTTGGAAAGCTTTTCAGAAGCGTCTTGGAACCAGGGTCCATATGAATACAGCCTATCACCCGCAAACAGATGGACAGTCCGAAATAACGATAAGAACACTTGAGGATTTGCTGCGAGCTTGTGTTCTGGATTGGGGCGGACGATGGAAGGATTACTTGCCTTTGGCCGAGTTTTCCTACAATAATAGCTACCAAGCTAGTATTGGGATGTCGCCTTATGAAGCGCTGTATGGCCGGCCATGTCGTATACCGTTATGTTGGACCCAAGTGGGGGAGCGGAGCATCTATGGCCGAGACTTTGTGGAAGAAACAACCGAAACAATAATAGCTACCAAGCTAGTATTGGGATGTCGCCTTATAAAGCGCGGGCCATGGAGAAAATGTTACCGCGGATCCGCCTCAGGACTTACAAGAAGACTGGACTATCGAGGGAAGACCTGTTTGGATTGTGGGAAAAAGAGTGAAACAGGCTGGCCGTAAAAAGATCAAGATAATCCAAGTTGTCTGGGATTGCGAAGGGGAAGAAGATTTAACATGGGAACCAGAAGAACGGATGAAAGAAAAATTTCCCAAGTGGTTTGAGAAGCAACCAAAGTTGAAGCAAGATCCGAAGAAAGGCAAAGGTTCGAGGATGAATCTAGCCTAAGTGGGGGAGAGTTGTAACACCCGCGTTCCGTAGACCTTGCCAAAACAAAGGAAACTGGTTAAGGCAGGAGTGAATCTTGCCAAGAAGTAAGGGCAAAAATCAAAGGGGTGTCTGAGGGAAAGAGGGAAATCGGCTAGGGGGAATCCGAATGTTCGGGGGGAACTAAGTTTAGCCGAGGAAAGTAGTAAGCTTGGGTGATTACTGGGCTAAAAACTGACCTTTGGCGGGGCGGGCAAGTTTTTGGTCGAGTGGTCGAAGGAGTGGTCGACCGGGTCGATGGAGCGAACGACCGGTCTTAGGAGTGATCGATTGGTCGAGCGGTCGAAGGGATATATCGATCGAAGTATGTCGGCAGGTGCACTGTTCTTGGCGTGCGCTGGCATGCATGAGTCACAGCATGTGCTGGCGTTTGTGAGTCATCGCGTGCGATGGCTAGGTGAGTCATAGCATGCGCTGGCAGACGTCATGACACGCGTTCGTTGGCTATTTAAGCGCGGCCTTAGAATCATTATTTGGTCGCGCGGCTCGAAAGGAAAACAAGAGAAAAGTCGATTTGATCAAGTAGAACCTTGTTTTAGCCGAGAGAAACCCGATTCAAGGCGTGAGAATCCGTTTCTAGCCGAGAGAAGAGGATCGACCGGTCCGAACGTGGGATTATCAATCCAAAGCGCAAGAGGTGTCAGAAGCTGTCCAAACCGAATCGTGAAAGTCCTAAGGTGAGTGCGTGACCGTAGCTATATGTCTAGGGTCGTTTCATGCTTAGATTACGTAATCGGTCTGCTTGTTGGTTGCGATTGCTTGTCATATTCATTGTCTGCTGGCTAACCGTGTTAATTGATTCACCTTACCGGCAATCCGTGTCTGGGACTTGTTGGTACGTGTGGGTAATTAGACTCGGCTAGTTTCTGTTTGATAAGCATGTCTAGCTATGTAATTGAAGTCTGATGCGTTTTCTGGACTGTAGCCTGGTGAGACGGAATGATCGTTCTCACTAAGCATTTTTGTTGCTTATGCCTCCATTTTGGATGCAGGTTCGGATTTTAACCGTGATAGTAGTCGTGATGCCTGATCAGATCGCGGGACGATGGATGGAAGCGGATGGATGGTCTCGTTGGGTAGTTGGTCTAGTTACAAGATGTAATAGCTTATAGCGAACTTATCATTTGTACTAGAACCTCGTTGAATAAATCCAAGTAGCGGTTTAACTCTATTTATGCTCGATAAATGGCTTGTCTGATCGAACTAAAACGCGCGTACGTTAAATTAAATGCGCAAAATAACCCGGCTAATTATTGAAAACCGGGTTAGGGTGCTACACTTATCCTCATCGCCATTAACCTCCCACTTCCTCTTCCAATCGGAGACGGTATTGTTGAGCCGCAATTTTCCATTCTTCTTAAACTGCGTCTTAACCATCTTGTTGATCCCAATGTCCCAATGCCATTTTTGCTATAAAAAACCGACAAAAAAAAATTAGAAACGATATCATTANTTTTATGGAGCGGTTACTTCCATTTATCTTTGCAGAACTCCTAGACCGGAATGTCCACCTTGCGTTATCAGGTATTAATTACGACTATTTCTTTAAATATGATTATAGTAATTTATATAGTAACCTCATGCAATTTTCACGTATATTGTAGGGGTTGGAGCTTTTTTCCGGGACTTATGTTCGAGAACTTTGCATAAAAGTCGCGTTCAAATTCTAAAACAGAACATAATTTTAATCCTATGCAATTTAGAAAAGATCTTTCCACCTTCATTTTTCGATGTGATGGAGCACCTGCCTATACATCTCCCCTGTGAAGTTGAATTAGGAGGCCTTGTCCAGTATAGGTGGATGTATCCTTTTGAAAGGTTTTTCAAAAAGTTGAAAGGAAAAGCAAAGAACAAAAGATATGCGGCAGGATCGATTGTTGAATCATATATCAATGACGAGATTGCTTATTTCTCAGAGCAATACTTTGCCGTGAATATACAAACAAAATCAAGGTAAATGCTAAAATCAATCACATCATGTCCACTTTTCCATTTAATTTGTATACACATGCTATGTATTTTAATGTCAGGTTAACAAGATTCGATGAAGGTGAAGTCCCCGTATATCATGTCCCTAGAGTACCGTCTATATTTACTCAAGTAGGCCGTCCAAGTGGAGAAATGCATGAAATATGGCTCTCAGAGAGAGACTATCAATGCGCACATGCATATGTTTTACGAAATTGTGACTATTTTCAGCCAATTGAGAGGAATATAAGTTGGCATCGCTCCCAGTTTGAGTTTTAATATATATAATCTTTTTTTAATTTCTTATATTTGTGTTGGTCTTGTGTAGTATGTTCGAGGAATTTATTTCTGCAAAATATCCAGGACTTTCCGAAAAAGAACTCGCCGCGAAAAGAGCTGACGAATATCATTTATGGGTGAAAGAATATGTATGTCTCAAAAATATTCATAACTAGGCATATATTTATACTTATATATATATTTTACGCTATTTTTTATATATATGCAGGTTACTTACTGGAACGCCACGAATCCATTTCCTACTTGGGTTCAAGAGATAGTGCATGGACCTTTGAATAAGGCCAAAACCTGGGCAATGTGTTTTACAAGAGGCTATTTGTTTCATATGCAGAATCACGGCGCTGGACGAAAGACATGTAACTATGGGGTCTGTGTTAAAGGTGAAAATTACACTGATGCATCCGATGCAGCTGATTTCTACGGGACCTTAACCGATATCATAGAACTCGAGTACGAGGGGATGGTCAATTTGAGAATCACACTTTTTAAGTGTAATTGGTATGACCCTTTTATCGGTAGAGGCACTCGGAGGAGCAATGGTGGCGTTGTAGACGTTCTTTCATCAAGAAAATACAATAAATATGAACCATTTATTCTAGGTACGTACTTATGTATATATTTATATATAGCATTTTATTAATGTGTATATGTATAACTTATATATACGTTTTTATATTGCAAGCAGCCTCGCAAGCGGATCAAGTTTGTTATATTCCGTACCCATATACAAAGAAACCGAAGCAGTTGTGGCTCAATGTTCTAAAAGTGAATCCGAGGGGAAACATTTCAGGGAAATATGAAAAAAAGAACCGACTCTTTTGCAAACAGAAAATGATGATGCTGTATTGATAACAACAATTGAAGATCTAGTACTCGACAATTTCGTACAATGAGACCTAATAAACCTCGATTATGATGTCGGAGATGCAGAACCAGAAGATGAATTTCGGTGTAATTTGTCGTCTTCTGATGAAGAATTAGATGACGAAGAACCCTACTAATTAATTATGTTACTTATGTCACAATTTCGGTGTAATTTTTCTTTTACATTATTCGTCATTTTGAGTAAAAAAAAAAAAAAAACTTGTCCTCACAAGGATTCGAACCGTGGGGGGGGGGGGGGGGNTGAGAGAATTACCAGTAGGCCAGAGTCATTAATTGGTATTTATCACACAAACATATTATTAAGTCAGCAGAAAAGATTATAAAAAAAAATATCCGTCTTCGCTTGGATTCGATCCGTGGGCTGATTGAACAAACAGTGGGAGTATTACCAATAGGCTAGAGTCATTAATTGGTTATTACCACACAAAACAATTATTAAGTCTTCTTTGTCTGCGATAAAAAAAAACACTTAAACCATTTTAGTCTTCTTCGTGTGCGATTAAGTCGAAAACCCTAAGTCCCCTTTTGCTCTCATCTTCGTGTGCGATTCATCTTCTTCGATCTGCTTCTTCTTCGATCTGCTTCTTCTTCGATCTTCTTCTTCATCTTCTTCGATCTTCTTCTTCATCTTCTTCGATCGCCTTTCAAGCTCTTCTTCGACTCCCCATCGCGAATCTCTTCTTCGAATCCCCACACGATACCGGCAGAGAAGAGCAAAGGAGGACGAAAGAGAAAATTTGTTCCCAACGTTTCTTAAAGAGCCGGAGTGTCCAATACTTCGTCGCGAACACCGACCCCTCTACCGCCGCAGTACAACTTCACGCCGCCGGCCCAACCTCCGAATCAGTCGGCAACACCTCAAGTCCCCCTGAACGCTCAACCGTCAACATCAGCACCCAATTTCCGGAGCTTTCCACCGCCACAACAACTATTCCAAGACTCGATGCCTCAACACCGCGGAGAAGAAATACATGCGGCTTCGGCTCCACTGGAGGACACTCCTGCGTCACCACTTCGGAACTGTCACAGTCATCCATCTTCAGGAGGACACAACTTCCATGACGAATCTGCACCAGCTTTGCCGGATCTCCAGGAGGACACATTGCGGGCTCTCAATGCTTTGCTTATGGTGCCAAACCGGGATAGATTCACCACCGTCCTCTCTCCCACACCGAAGCCGAAATCAACTTGGTATGTTCATTATCTCTAATTTTGGCCATCGGATTTTGTCTCCGTATGAAGTTTGTCAAGGAATTTGATATGAATTTGTGAATTTGTTAATTGTGACAACTGAGTTGTTAATTGTTAATTCCACATTGAGAATTCCACAACTGAATTCACATGTTTTTTTTGGTTAGTGTTCTTGTCTACGTGGGTGTATAATAGTTAACTATTGTATTTGTATCCTTCAAATGAAAAGCTACATGATGCAGCTACATTTCATGATAGTTAATTTGGTGCTTAGCTTAGCAATCTGAAACTTTTTGGTTTGTTGGAGTTGTATTGACTTGGTGGTTAGAAGTCTCATTTTTAATTTCGAAACGGATTGTGTATGATTGGTTCTGCTCTGAATCGGAACATTGAATGAGATTCAATCTTTATCTCGAGAAAACAGAAAGTATATGTCATGGGAAACATATTTGGTTGGTTTGACCTTTGAGATTTATGTGACTGTTGTGTAGGATTTGAATCAGTAATGTACTACTTGAGATTTTTGTGATTGTTGTCTAGGATTTTTGAGATTTTTGTGATTGTTATCTAGGATTTGGATTGAAACTGAAAGTGATATATACTTTAACTGTTTATGACTTGGAGTTGTATTGACTTGGTTGTATTGACTTGGAGTTGTCACGAATAACTCATAAAATTTATGCTTTGTTTTCTTTCTTTACTTGTCTTGTCAAAACTGTAATGTATAGTATTGATTAAACGTTTGCTTTGTCTTGTCTTAAACTGTAATGTACTATGTCTGTGTGTCTGACTTTATGAGTTTCTGAGTTTCTGAGTTTGCAGGTTTACTCGCGACAAGGGATCTAAACTGGTTAGGTCAATTACTAAAGTGTTTACAAACAAATTTGACGGTCCCTACTATAGCTGGACATGTGTGCCTCAGGAGAGACAAGAAAGATACTTTCTCAAGTTCGCGGTACAGTTTTCTGTTCTTTAGCATTCACATATAGGTTTGCTTGTGATGTTTTCACTAACATCATTCTATTGTCTTTGTATTGTAGAAAACCCACACCTGGGATCCCTTGATAACAGGGACAGTTAAAGGGTATTTCGATGAGATATGTCAACGCCGGATGAAAGACATGGTTAGTAGTGTGAGGACTAGTCGAGAGCGACCTAATTGGATCTGCAACACTCTCTAGAAAACGATGACCGACTACTGGGACACTGATGATGCAAAGGTAAGGAGTCTCACCTATTCCAATGCTCGTATGTCTGACCGTAACAGTCTCGGTCCTCACATCCACTTATCAGGGCCAAAGTCGTATCAACAAATCCAATACGACATGGTTAGTAACTTTTCATAATCCCTTTTTTTGTCATAATCCTTGTGTTTTGTCATATTCTGTTGTTGCTTGTATTCTGTCATAATCCTTTTTTTTTTTTTATAACATTGCAGGAAGAGGAATTGGGAAGACCGGTTAGTCATGGTGAGGTTTTCAAAAGGACACATACAAAGGCAGATGGTACGTATGTCGATAGGAAGGCGGAGAAATTTTTTGAAACATATGAGAAGAAGGTGCAAGAGAAGTTGTCTGAGCTCAGGACAGAGACTTCAGAAGTTTCCGACGGTGCGTCGCGACCTCGAGAGCTAACAACAGATGAATATACGTCAATCTTTCTTCAGGTAAAGTAACATTTTTTCAGAGTCCACATTTTTATATAGTCTTGGATTTTTTCATGATTTTTTCATGTTTTTGTCTTACTTTTCGCAGGCCAGTGAGATAGATTCACGAGGAACTCCTTATGGAGTTGGAAGCCTGAAGGAGACTCTTCTCAATGGCAAGCGTAAGCAACTCGGAGACTCTTCATCTTTTGTTGCACTGCAAGAGCAACTGAAGGAAGCTGAACGGAAAATTGAAGAGCATGCTGCTTATAATGAACGGCGTGATGCTGAGATTGCTGCCCGTGAAGCAGAGCACTCCAGATCTGCGGCTGAGCAAAAGGACAAGCTCGAGCACTTCTCCTTGGTGGAAAAGTACCTGAGACAAACTGATCCGCGGTTTCTAGACTTCGTGGCATCTCATTCAACTCCATCAGCCACTCTACCAGATCCAAGTACCAGATCTTAGGTCACTAATCCCTGTTTTTTTTTGTGAACTCATGAACTCGTTGTTGTTGTTTATGTTTTGGCGTTTGTGAACTCATCAACCTGTTGAATATTTGTAATGAAATGTTATTTTCAGTAAAATGTCTTTATTTTACTTTTCTAGCTTTAACTTTGTAACATGTTATTTTGAAACCATTTGAGAAACAAAACAAACATGATTCAGTCATACCATATTCTTGTTTTGTCAACATAAATAGTCACTAAATAGTCGCCAAATAGTCGCCAAATAGTCGCTGAGTAGTCGCAACATATTTACATCCGCAAAGCTTGATATCCCTAATAGTCGCCAAATAGTCGTTTAATTAGTCATAAAATAGTCGGTGAATAGTCACTAAATTTAACGACTATTTAGTGACTAAAACTATCCGACTGCGTCGTAGTCGTTCAGTAGTCGCAATTATAGTCGCCGATTAGTCGCCAAATTGGCGACTACGTTACGACAATTGAACGTCTACACTGTCCAGTCGTAAAGTAGTCGCCATTTGGCGACTACATTTACGACTACATACTTTAGCGACTAAAGATTAACGACTACAGGTTTTAGTCGCTAGTTAGTCGTATTACAAATTTTAGCGACTATTGGGCGACTCTTTCTGCAGTCGCCAAATCGCAGTTTTCTTGTAGTGCTAAAAAACACTCCAAACCATGCAAGACACTCTAGGACCTAGAATAAACTTCCTAAACTTTAAGTAAGACAAAACAAATAAGAAATGCTATGAAACTATATGCAAATGGGACGAAACCTATGCTAAATGAATGCTTAGAAGATGTAAAATATGCTACTATCAACTCCCCCAAACTTATTCCTTTGCTTTCCCTCAAGCAAACAAATAAAAACAAGAAGGGAGAGAGGTTTGAAGGCGGGAGCTCAAATCCACGAGTATCATTAAAAGAATTCATACTCAATGTCCAAGTTGATAGCTCTAAGATGCGATCAAACAAGTATACTCAAAAAGAGCTAGCCATATCCTTCCCTACACAAATCAAGCTCAAGTCTCAACCTACACAAGCACTTATATCGTCAAATCCTTTAACATTCATTTAATCGTTCAAGTGAATCATGTTCATGCAAGACAAGTGAATTCATTTGGCTAGGGTAAAGGTCTTGAGATTAAAATGATATCAAACGTATGGGATTATTCCAATACAAGAGATCTCTCAATGAATGAGCAAGGTTTAGCAAAATGCTAAGAGTAAAAGGCAATCTATGCATACAAGGATAGACTCACATCTACCCAATGCCTAAAATGTCTCTAACTCTAGCATCTCTACCCATGAAGCCCCAAACCTAAGCTACCCTTTTGTTTTCAAGGCTTTTTGCCTTCATGTCCCACACATCTTTATTCATCTTTCTCACTTGGGGAATTTCTTATTCTTCCTTGGATCTTGTGGTTTCGTGCTTCTCTTATTGTTTCCTTAGCTCTTCTTTTCTTTCTTTTTCTTTTCCTTGCCTCATCTTTCATCATTTGATGTCTTAGCATATTCTTTTTGTTGGCCCCTTCCTTTTTCATTGAACTCCAAGAGGCTATAACTATTGCTAAGAGCTAGTTTTATTGACTTGCACCAACCACTTCACACTATTGCATTCCCCTTCCACCACGTTCTCATTGGGACTCACTTCCTTCTCATTCCACAATCCCATTAATCACACACTTTCATTCATTCCAACCCAAGACTTCCCTTTCCCACAAGCCTATCCTAGTCTAACCCTTGATGTTGGGTTAGATCTACATGCAAATCTATCCTTGTCGCCCTAAACTTAACACTTTTTGCCAAGCTCACTCGAAAAATTAGGCCTCACATTCGCACACTAAAGATTTTGGCTTGAAAGGAGGGTAGGTTAAGGGTATGGTTAACCGTTCCAATAGGGGGAATCAGCAATTTAGGCTAGAAAAAGAGTGGTGAAAGGGATAAGAGAGCCCAAATATGTATGTGGTATCCATGAATTCACTATGACATGCATGAACATGATAATTTCGATGTCAAAATTATGGTTTTCACTTAAGTAGGATTGGAGTCAAATCAAAACTTGCTTTAGCTAATGAAATATGAGATCAAAATATGGTTCATCCTTGATTTCAAACACGAGATCAAAAGCATCAAACAACTAGCAACGAGGGCATTGAACCAAACTCTTAAAATGATACTCTACAAGGACAAATCATCATTGCTCCCTATGCACGTGCAATGCAACCTATATGCTACTAGCCTCGATCCTATTCATGAAATGCGACTACATGCCTTCTTTTTGTATTTTCAAAATTTTTCAAAATGTTTCGATTTTATTTTTTTTGAGTTTTTCTATGCCTTATATGAATGCATGAATGCATGAGACTCAATATGCAAAAATCAAAATAAGATCACAAAAAACAAGATTAGATACCGGTCCCTCCCCCAAACTTAAATCACACCGTCCCGGTGTAAAATAAATTTAAAGGAAGAACCAAAAAAAAAGACAAAAACAACTATACAATGCAAGACTCAAGAGAGATGAAAACTATGTACAAGGGTTGGAGTCTTACCTAGAAACTTTGAGATGGGGAAGAAGACCCCACGGAGAAGGACGGATTGCTTGAGCATGGAGAAGGTGTTCTCATAGCTTTCCTCTTCGCCATCTTCACTTTATAAGCCGATGGATAGCGTGTGTCATCGTGGACTACTAGCTCTCCCCCATGTAGCTCATGGCGTTGGTCCAATGGTGTTGAGCTCTCGCCAACCTCGTCATGGTCCATTGAGCTTGGCTCTCCTTAGCCGTGAGATGGGCTAGCCTTTCCACCTTTTGCTTTGAGCTCTTGACCGTCTTAACCAATTTCCGCATAGTCTTATCTTGCCACTTGCACCACCGTTGAAGTAGTCTTGTTTGATGGTGTGCATGTCGAGTGGCAATGTCCGAAATCTTCCCATCATAGGGATCAAAGCTATACCTCTCACTTCCGTACTTGGGGTCGTTGGAAAACGTTCTCTCATCCTCTTCATCTTGACCATTGGATGCCTCGGCCTCGTCCGATCGTGCTTGCTTGGCTTTCTTCTTTGAATAGCGTATGGTTTCAAGTGGTGGGTCCGTGGTCATTGGTCGGGTAGAAGTAGATGTCTCTTCGCCCTCGAAGCTTGGTGAGAGGAGCGTTGGGCAACATAAGCTTCACGGTGTTAGACTCGGTGAGCTTAAGGTTGTAAGCGTAAGTTTTGCCTATCTTCCCCTCGAAGAATCCGGTTCGTGAGAGATAAGCTTCGTCCATAAGTTCTATCTCCTTGGCTTCCTCTACCAACGCAATACCCTTGTCCTTGAGAATTGAAGTAACCACACCACCGATGTGCAATTCAGGTTCCTTCATCTTTGTAGCGTGAGACCACTCTTTGTATCCAAGAAAATGGTTAATGAGGATAGCGGCTAGACCTAGGTTTTTCTTATCTCCAATGAATAACCTTTTATCCCGAGGAGTGTCTAGAAACAGCTTTAGCCCTAGAGCAAGCAACTCCATCTCGTCTTCCGCCACGGTTCCGAATTCCTTCTTGGCAAAGAGTGTGTGAGAAATGGTCTTGTGAACATAGCGTATGGCGGGGTGGCGAATGTAAGAGCCCTTGATAGCGCCGGGGTTGTATTCCCCCATGCCAATAATGTTCCACAAGTCCGAAAGATCATTAACCCCATAGACGAACTTGAGTCCTCTCTTGGTTCCTTCTTCCTTTAACCTAAACACTTGACTTAGCTCATGGAAAGTCATCTTGTAAGCTTCTCGCCCCACCTTGAACTCGATGAATCCATGACCATCATCCATATTGGCGCTCTCATCGTCTTGGTCATAGAACATCGCCTCCAAAGACGCTAGAAATTGGCAAGTTTGGTCCTTGTGAGTTGTGTGAGCCAAGTCAAAAACATTCGCAAAACCCAAATTGGTGAAGATCGTCTTTACATCTTCATAGATCCCCATCTTCACAAGTATGGCCTTGTCCGGGAACCTTGTCTCCACGAACCTCATCGCCTTGAGCTTTTTGAGATATTCATTGTAAGTGGGATCTCTTTTCTTGGGTTTGGGAGCTCTTCTCCTCTTTACTTGCACCACGTCCCTTGTGTCCCCCTCTCCTTCATTATCGAGCGCCACTCTCTTCGTTTTCCCTTGGGATTTGGAGCATTCCACTAGAGCCAATTGCCTTTTCGTTGGTAGACCTTGACTTTTAGTTGCATCGCTCTTTGTCCTCATGGTGCCTACATTGTCTCAAAGAGTTCATAAGATTCAAGAGACAAAAACACAATTTTTGGCAATTTTAAGTAAAGACACTCAAGAGACAAAGACAACTCTTAAGGAGCTAGAAGATATCCAATTTCCAAGTTGAAAAATCGATTATCTAATTTGAATGCTCCAAAAAAAAACTCAATTAAATTGCCAAAATCTCAACCTTTAAAATCTAGGGAATGTGTATTCAAGAGACAAAATTTCTCTAGTAGAATACAAATTAGCACAAGTATCACCAAGCCCAACTATTTTTCTAGCTTTATCCCAAGGTTTATGCACAAGCAAAGGCATTCTTCAAACAAAATCACAAAAATTTTCCCTTAAGAGCAAGTCCTTGAGTTTCATGAAAAGATGACTGAAATACCTTGGGAATGAGAGCACAAATGGGAAAAACGTTGGCAGATCCAAGGAGAGAAGAGAAAAATGAGAATTTAGCAACTTGAATCACGATTTTTGGTGAAGGGATGTGATAAAGGATTTTTATTATGTTCATATAAATTCCTCTATGCTTGTCATTGTAGCATAAGAGGTGTCAATCCATAGGGGTTAAGATTAATGCACTATGAATGCAAGAACTTTCTAAGCTAGAGCAATTGTTTTGGGTTTTTATGTTTTTAGATTAAGAAAGTAAAATGCAAGAAAGAAAACAAAAGATAGAAGTGTTGGATCATGGAATAAAATATCAAGAAGATGATTAATGAACAAACAATGATGATTTAGATTGAATTAAACACTATCCTAGAACATCGAATTCACAATTATGACTAATCCACTCTCGTGGCACTAATCACTTTGTTAATCACCAAATCAAGAACAAACTCTCGTTTGTGATAAGATGATTAACAAGCTTTAATCTCCAATTCTACTTAGTTCACTAATCACCCTAGACATCAACTCTCATTGGCTAGGCATGAAAGGCTCACAAAAGGTTTGGTTCAAGCATTTCATGGAACACCTCTCGGGTGTGAAATGCCTAAGCTCTAGTTTTGATCTCTCAATCCAAAACTAGCTTTAAGATCAACCTAAGTGAAGGATCTAACAAGATGCAACCTAAATCCATCATCATCTAACCATCAAGACAATTGACTAACGATGCTAATACACACAATCTATGCTATTCCTTAGGTTAAGATCACTAATTATGACTAATCCTCTCTCAAGGCACTAATCACTTTGCTAATCACTAAATCGAGATCAAATTCTCATTTGTGATGAAATGATTAGCAAGCATTAAGATCAATATTCAAATCAACCAATAAACACCTTAAGCAACTACTCTCATAGG
>PKMM01031076.1:10831-57339 GCA_002933915.1 Eutrema heterophyllum | reverse complement strand
GTTAGCCAAACAGTCCTTGAAAGATGATCCATATACTGAAAAATCATCCATGAACACCTCCATAAAGTCCTCAATCATGTCTGTGAAGATAGACATCATGCATCTCTGAAAAGTAGCTGGAGCATTACATAATCCAAATGGCATTCTCCTGTATGCGAATGTGCCATAAGGACATGTAAAAGTCGTCTTCCCCTGATCATAAGCCTGAATACCCATCGAGAAAACAGTAGTAGGGATGACTAGCCAACATCTCTAACATCTGATCAATGAAAGGCAGTGGGAAGTGATCTTTCCTTGTAGCCGCGTTCAACTTCATGTAGTCAATACACATTCGATGCCCAGTGATAGTCCTAGTAGGAACCAGCTCATCTTTCTCATTCTTCACCACAGTTATCCCTCCTTTCTTAGGAACAACGTGCACCGGACTAACCCAAGAACTGTATGAGATGGCATAGATAACCCCTGCATCCAAGAGCTTCATATCCTCCTTCTTAACCACTTCTTTCAGATTTGGATTCAGCCTTCTCTGATGCTCGATTGTAGCCTTTGACTCGTCCTCAAGATGAATCCTATGCATGCACAAATCCGATGATATACCTGAAATGTCATCAAGAGAATAGCCAAGAGCTTTGCGATACATGCGCAGCTTGCTCAGCAGTAAGGCAACCTCTGCGTTGTTCAAAGAAGCATTAATAATCACAGGGTATGTGGAACTAGGACCAAGAAAAACATTCCTCAGATTTGCTGGAAGTGGTTTGAGTTCCACCTTAGGAGCTCTCTCCTCGCTCCAATCCCCAAGCTTAGCAGCTTGCTTGGAACATTCGCCCAATTCCCTGTCTGGCCTTAGGGTGTCGACCGATACTAAGGGAGTATCGATCGACACTAATGGTGCAGTGTCGAGCATCTTCGAGTAACCAGCAGCTTCTTCTCTTAAGAACACCTCAGATCCAGCTGAACAAACCAGTGCCCTCTCCAACGGATCCTCAGGATGCATCTCCAAGAAGTACTCTTCAGCAATATCCGTGAAAGTATCTACGAAGAAAGTCTGCCCATCGATAGTTGGTCTCTTCATCATCTTATCCATGTTAAAGGTCATGACCAAATCACCTATGTTAAGAGCTATCTTCCCATTCCTGCAATCAATCAATGCACCAGCTGTGGCAAGGAATGGTCTACCTAGGATAAGGGGGTCTCTGGGTTCAGCATCGTACTCCAAGACAATGAAATCAGTCGGGATCAAGCAATTCCCGATCTTAATAGGAACATCTTCGAGTAGCCCTTCTGGAAGTCGCACTGAGCGATCAGCAAGTATCAAAGATATCCTGGTGGGTGTGAAATCAGTCATACCCATCCTCTTGGCAACTGAATACGGCATGAGGTTCACACTTGAGCCAAGATCACATAGAGAACGCTCGAACCTTTCGGTGAATATCGTACAGTCCAACACAAAGCTCCCAGGATCCGGAAGTTTCTTTGGAATTATGTTGGTTAATATTGCACTGCACTCCTGAGTAAGCATCACACATCCTTCTTCAAGGTTCATGTTGCTAGACACCATCTTCTTGACGTATCTTCTGAAAGCTGGGGAAGTCTTAATAGCATCGAGGAAAGGAAGTTCGACAATCAACCTGTCCAATATCTGCTTGCAGCTAGCGTCTTCCACTTCCTTCTTAGTCTTCCCAACTGCTCTAAGATAAGGTATCCTCGGTATATAGACTCGTTCTGGAACTACCTTAGGCACTACATTCGAAGTCTCAGGTGTCTTTTATGCCGTAGTCTCATTATCGACCGACGCTTGAGGAATGTCTATCGACACTGGGGCTTTGGAGTTGTTCCGTTGCAAGATTTTAATTGGTGTCGATCGACACTGGGGTGTATCGATCGATACCGTCGGGATTTCAGAATCCTCATCGTCGAGATCGACGAAAATCTCTGCAGGTGATGCATCCTTAACTCCTGCATTCACCTCTTTTCCATTCCTTAGAGTGATTGCATTGATGTGCTCCCTCCTTGGATTCTCTCCTCTGCCTGGAAGAACACCCTCTTGCCTTTTCACAGCTTATGAAGTTTGAGCAACCTGAATTTCCAATTTCTTTTGACTCATAGTAAGCGCTTCGATCCTTCCATTCAAGGTTGTGTAAAGATCATCCAACTTCCCATTGAAGCTCACCGCCATCTTATCCTGCCCTTGAACTAGCTGTTCAAGCATAGCCTCGATCTTGCTCTCAGAATTCTTAGCAGGTACTTGCTGATAAGACGAATTCCCATAGTTCCTTGTGTAACCACTGCTCTGAAAAGGTTTCTGGTTAAACTGATTTGATCCAGAACCGCCTTGATTACCCTCAGATTTGAATCCTCATTGCTGAAAGTTGTTGTTGAAATTTCGGTTGTTGTATTGATTCCTCTGACCTTGAAAACCAGAACCACCAATGTAGTTAACATCTTCTACCTCATCCTCATTGAAAACCTCAACATCATCAGCAAAGTGAACAGCCTTCTGCTGCTTGCCCATCAATGCACTGAATCTAGCTTCGCATGCACCTCAGCAATCTGTGAACCTTCCATACCACCAACCAACTTCTTACGCTCCATGTCAGCACTCTTTGTGCTATTGCTAGACGCAAAATTCTCAATTAGCTGGTAAGCATCATCAGGATATTTGGTAAAGAAATTACCATTGCTCGCAGAGTCCAGCGCCATCTGATACCTCCAGTCAATCCCTCTGAAAAAGAAACTCAGCAACTGAACCATAGTGTACCCATGATGTGGACAATCCCTCTGATATGATTTGAATCTTCCCCAAGCAGCCTTGAAAGCCTCAGTCATTCCCTGAGAAAAATGGGAAATTTTATTCCTAAACTCTTCTGATCTCGCATCGTCATAGAAGTTATTCAGGAAAGCTGTCTTAGTCTCATCCCATGTAGTCAATGACCCATCTGGTAGTTGCTTGAGCCAATAAGAAGCATCCCCACCAAGAGAGTATGGGAAAAGCTTACAGAACAGATAGTCGTAGGACACTCCATTACATTTGATGCTAGAGACCAAATCCTCGAACTTCTCGATATGATCCATGGGGTGTTCATTAGAGAGACCATGGAAAGTGTGCTGACCTACAAGAGTGTAGTATGCAGGCTTTAGCTCGAAGTCATTCCTCTGAAAGGCAGGAGGACGAATCGCTGATCGATTTGCGTAGAACTGATCAGGTCTGTTGCATTCACCAATTGTTCTACCACACCCAACCGCAGCGTTCTCAGCATTTACAACAGCTGGAGGGGTAATAACGTTCCCATCTCCATCAAGTCTTTGCCCTCTCTCATTGCACAATTGACCCTCTCGGTCTCTGAAAGTACCAGCCTCATCCTGAATCAAAACCACTGGGTTGTTGTTCATCTTTGCTGGCTTCTTTGCTTTTCTGAGTGTGCGTTCCAAATGTGCTAGCTGCTCGTTTGACAGATTAACTAGCTGAGTGTTCTTTTTTCTTCTGGTTTCTCGAGTAGGCATACACCTGAAACACGAAAGATCAAGAACGTAAGTAACTAAAAAAACGCGACGAGTGTCGACCGATACCACTAGGGTGTCGATCGATACTCGACGATTTAGTCGAAATTCTTCACTAAAATCTAATGGCGAAATTGAGTCCCCGGCAACGGCGCCAAATTTGATATGCTCAAATTAATACCCTAAAAAGTACTAAAGCAGTGTTGCAGTATACTTAGGGGTCGAACACAAGAACTCCATATATCACTCAATAGATTAAGTAGATTCGAATTAAGCTAAACCAACAGATGTAAACGAAAGCTATGCGTAAATTAAATGTGTTGTAAGTCGATTGGAAGAAAGATATGCTCAGGGTATTTCTTAGGAATTCAATGAATGTAGATAAACTAGCTAACAGGATTCAGATTTAGCGCGGTTCTTGAACTCAAATCACTAAAGTATAGCTAACCAACTCTCGTTGCGAAAACTATCTAAGTCTAAATCCTAGAATTCCAAATCTCTTTGCGAATCCTAAAGTCTAAACCAGCTTTTAGTTCAAGTTTGATTTGTTCACAAAACAACTAAACCAAATCTCTTTGCGAATAGTTATTTTGCTCACTCTAGGTTCTGTCAGGTAATTAATCGCACTCTCGTGCCTAGCCAATTATCGTAAGATCTAAGTTCTAGGTGATCAGTCTAGAATTAGCTTTGAGAACAACCTAGGCGAAGAACTAATTCAGATGGTGAATCCTAATTATTCAATTAACCTAACATTCAGAGAAAACCCTTATGAGAACCCTGAACCTAACAAAAGAACTACTCAGACATGGTAATTGAGACAATAAACATGACTGAAATAATACTCAAATAAATATAAAAAGGAGAGTAACAAGAGGGTTCGAAATCTTCTCTCGGACGAACAGAGTCTCAGACTTGTCTCCCTCAGAAAGCTCTCTCACAAAACTCAGAATCCAAAATCAAGTCTAATCAAGCGTAGCCAACAAAACTGGCTCAAAAACCTAATTAATAACCTAAAACACGTTTTGGGGTTTATTGTAAATAATAAAGTCTTCTGGGCAATTTTGCAATTCTTCATAAAAGTCGCGACTTCTGTCTTGCTGCAATTAGTATCAACCGATACTAGGGTAGTGTCGATCGATACTAAGACTCTAAATCGGGTACTCAGCTACACAAGCTTCTGTTTTGCTCCAAAATGCTCCAAAAAGCTCCAATATCTCCAATTATGTTCCAAACGTGCTAAAACCTGTAAAAGACTCTAAAAGACTCCAAAATAGTAGAAAGACTCTATAAAACGGACTTATATCATGGCTTAAAAGGGGTAAAAACCATGATATATCACCGAACATAACTTGTATAAGAACGGCTCATCCTAATAATACCTTGTGACATCATGAAAGAATTTCTTCTTCTTTTAGCCCTCCAAGTTGGGCGGCTCTCTTCCACAAACCAAGTAATTTACCAAATCCGCAAACCAAGGCAGCTTTTCATCCATCAATCCTTTAGCGTCCTCAAAACCTCTCACGGCCTCAACTCCTTTCCTCAAAACACTCACTAACATCAATTGCTCCTCGGGGAAGTAAGTCCTCAATCGGGACAAGGTCTTCAATACGCATCCTAGACAAATGATCCGCAACTCCATTCTCAATACCCTTCTTGTCCACAATCTCCATATCAAACTCTTGAAGTAGCAAAATCCACCTGAAGAGCCTTGGCTTGGTGTCTTTCTTAGCATAGATATGCCTCAATGCGGCATGATCCGTGTAGACAATGATCTTGGAGCCAACCACATAGGACATAAACTTCTCGATAGCAAACACAACCGCAAGAAGCTCTTTCTCCGTAGTGGCGTACATTCCTTGTGTATCATCAAGTGTCCTACTAGCGTAGTAGATCACGTGCATCTTCTTGTCTTTCTTTTGCCCAAGAACCGCTCCAACCGCGTAGTCACTTGCACCGCACATGATCTCAAAAGGTAAATCCCAATCTGGAGATTGGACTATGGAGGTCCTCGTTTCATCTTCTAGATGTATGCGGTGAGTGCAAAGTGTAGGAGATATGCCTTTGATATCATCAAGAGAATATCCAATGGCTCTCCTAAACTTACGCAACTCACGCAACAGAGCGGATAACTCATCACCACTAAGGTTATCATTCACAATGACCGGATATGACTCATTAGGACCTAAGAAAGCGTACCTTAGTCCCGTAGGAAGCGGTTTGAGGTCCACCTTAGGCACCTTGAGCTCGCTCCAATAATCCTCATCCAAGCTAGTCTTACCATTGCTAGCTCCTTCCACGTCCATCTTTTGCTCCACTTCCAAAACAAAGTTCTCTTGTACGAAACCCAATGTAGAACCGTCTTCGTACTTCATCCCTTGAAGACCCAAATCAATGAACGAAGCTTCCTTAACCATTGGCTTGTGTGAGTCCAAAATCATCTTATAGCCCTCACTAGCTTCATTCAAATACCCATGTTCACCGTGGTCCTTGGTCAAAGCAACTTGCAAACCATCCTCAAGATACAACTCTTCAAGGAGTTAATCTGTAAGTTCATCCATGATCTCAATGTAGAAGCATTGACCGTCTATAGTGGGTTTCTTCATGACATCATTGATGTTGAATTCAAGCACCTCATCTTTACCCAAATGCAAGTCAATTTCGCCCTTCCTCACTTCGATGATCGCTCCCGCGGTTGCTAAGAAGGGTCTCCCGAAGATAAGAGGGTCTTTTGGTTCCTCATCCATCTCCAAGACCATGAAATCCGTTGGAACAATGAAATCTCCAACCGCGATTGGTAAGTCTTCAAGTAGCCCAATTGTTACTCTCACGCTTCTATCCGCAAGGATCAAAGAGATTCTACAAGCCTTGTACTTCATGAATCCCAATCTCTTAGGAACGGAGAACGGCATTAGGCTCACAATAGCACCCAAATCCCAAAGACAATTGTTGAATGCAAGAGGTCCCAAAGCACATGGGAGAGTGAAACTACCCGGATCTCCAAATTTCTTTGGTACTACCTTCTTTTGGATTATGGCACTACACTCATGAGTCAATACCACCATGGATTCCATCTCTGTAGCTCTCTCTTTCACGGCATCCTTGAGGAACTTGGCATATTGAGGCACAAGTAAAAATGCGTCCACCAAAGGCATGGTAAGCTCAACCTTCGCCATTTGTCTATCAAACACCGCCTTGTACTTTTCCAACAATTGCTTCTTGAAGTGTCCGGGAAACGGAAGCTTTGGCACATCAGGTGGTGGTGGGACAAACAAAGTCTCTCTCTTCTTGGGCTTCTCTTGAGCAACAACCTTGGTCTTGATCTCTTCAACTCGTGTACCCTTGTCTTTGGCTTCCAAGACTGTGTCTTGAACTACTACCTCGTCATCTTGAGTTTCAAGTTCCAACCCCCCCCCCCCCCCCCNCCCCCCCCCCCCACTTTGTTTCTAAATGTCCTCGTTGAGATTAGAAGGGGATTCTCTAGTGGGTAGGACCGTGCCACTCCGTAGTGTGATGGCATTCACATACTCCTTGGGGTTGGTCTCGGGCTTTCCCGGTAGTTGACCTTTTTACCGTGAAGAAGAAGTGGCTCCCTTGCCTTCAAGTTGCTTAACCTTGGAGTTCAATGTCTCAAGCTTAGAGTTAAGATTGTTGTAAGAACAATCTACCCTTGTATTGATCTCCGCTTGTCCCTTGAGAAGTTGTTGTAACATGGTGTTCAAGTCAAGCTCTTGCGGTTTAGACGTAGTTGCTTGACCTTGGGGAACAAAGCCTTGTTGAAAACCGGATGGAGCAATGAAAGGTGCTTTGGCTTGAAATCCGCCTTGGTTCCCTTGAAAAGTATTCTTGGGAACATAGCCTTGGTTGTTGGAAGCTTGACCTTGTTGTTGGGAAGTGAAGTTCCTTTGTTGACCACCTTGGTTGCCTTGGTGTTGTTGAGGATATACTTGATCTTGTGGATTCTCTACATTTGGGTTTCGGTAAGAGAAGTTAGGGTGGCTTCGGTAGTTGTTGTTGAATCCACCCCGTTGGTAGCCTTGGTTACCCACATAATTTATCTCCTATTGTGTGCTCAAGTCCACAACTTCATCTTGATAACCTTGGTTGTCCTCATTGTCCCCAACAAAATGAACTTGCTTTTGAGAAGAGCTTAGAAGCTTGTCAATGGACTTTTGCAAGTCTTTGAGTCAATTACTCAATATACTATGTAGTATATGAGGTATCGAATCCAAATGGGCAAGATTTCAAGGCGATAAGAATGCAAAGTACTTCTTAAGTTAAGCTAAACTTAACAAGAACAAGATTTAACTAATGAGCTAAGCAAACTAAAACAAGAACAAGAAATAGCAAACTAAATAAGTTAAAATTCAATAAATATAAACGAATCCAAGGATGGGGTAATTGTTTTGAGATGATTCATGGCTAATTCTTGATGCTCAATACTCAAAAAAGGCTACTCCCTAGGCAATTGATCTTAATTGTGACTAATCCTCTCTCAAGGCACTAGTCACCTATGCTAATCACTAATCCAAGAACAAATTCTCATTTGTGGGTTATTAATTAGCAAGCATTAAGTAAATTAATTGAGATCAACCAAATAAATCTCTTAGGCTAAGAAGACTTATCTCTTAAAAAACTCCTCAAGGCATTTCATCGAACACTTTGTGGGTGTGAAATGCCCTATGATCAAAGTTGACTTTCTCAAGCACAATCAAGCATTAAGATTGCTAAATAAGAAGGGAAATAAATTAATCTATCCCTAAGCATCATAAATCATCCATGGAACCAACATAAATCTAACCCATCCTTAGATCCTATGAAACTACTCACTAATCACCATAGTTCCAACAAAACCCATAAAGAAGATGCTAAAACCCATGATTAGATGATGACTTGATTAAGGAAAGAAAGATAGAAGATGGAAATCAAATAAAAAAAACTTAGATTGCATAAAAAGTAGAAGATTTCTCTTACAAAGTACTTAGAACACTTAGGGAAATGTTTTTAGCATAAGAAAAGAGATAGCCCCAGAAAATTAGGTTTAGAGTAGTTATATTAATGATGGGCGGACCGGGTCAACCCGGAACAAACCGGGTCTTGACCCGGTCGGGTCTTGGGTCGCGTCATCCATACCAGCCGGTGGTGGCCCGACATGATGGGCCGGTATGGTAGTCTCCGGTCAGGAGCTTCTATGCCGGGCTGGGGCGAGGCAGTGTGGAAGGCCGGTACGGGGTCGAAGGTTTCACACTGGCTTGAGACTGGACGATGCAGCAGGCCGGCGTTGTCCCTGCCCGAGTGTTGGTTGCATGCTGTTCGGGCGTGCCGGTCGAACGCGGGCCGGTGTTGCGTGTCCTGCATCCCTTCTTATTTAGCAATCTTAATGCTTGATTGTGTTTGAGAAAGCCAACCTTGATCATAGGGCATTTCACACCCACAAGGTGTTTGATGAAATGCATTGAGGAGCTTTTTAAGAGATAAGTCTTCTTAGCCTAAGAGATTATTTGTCTAAGGGATTTATTTGGTTGATCTCAATTAATTTACTTAATGCTTGCTAATTAATAACCCACAAATGAGAATTTGTTCTTGGATTAGTGATTAGCATATGTGACTAGTGCCTTGAGAGATGATTAGTCACAATTAAGATCAATTGCCTAGGTATTAGCCTTGTTTGAGTATTGAGCATCATGAATTAGCCATGGATCATCTAAAATCAATTACCCCTCCTTGGATTCGTTTATATTTATTGAATTTTAACTTGTTTAGTTTGCTATTTCTTGTTCTGGTTTTAGTTTGCTTAGCTCATTAGTTAAATCACAACCCCTCTTAGTTTAGCTTAACTTAAGAAGTACTTTGCATTCTTATTGCCTTGAAATCTTGCCCATTTGGATTCGATACTTCATATACTACATAGTATATTGAGTAATTGACTCAAAGACTTGCAAAAGTTCATTATCAGCTACCGTCGGTGCTATAATTGATGTGAGGAGAGGCAAGATTGATCTCCATTTGGGGAAGAACGATGTCTTGAGATTTGACATCAACGACGTGATGAAGAAACCCACAATTGATGGTCAAATGTTCTACATCGAGGTGATGGATGAGTTAGCAGATGAGCTCTTGGAAGAATTGAACCTTGAAGACCATTTGCAAGTTGCTTTGACCAAAGATCATGGAGAACATGGGTATCTACATGAGGCAAGTGAAGGGTACAAGAAGCTTTTGGACTCACACAAGGCTTAGGATGGAGAGAGTAGATACTTGGAGTTGGCTCAAGTGGCACACAACATAAGTGTTGTAGAGATTGAGGGTGACAATGAGTATGAAGCTAGTAAGGGTAAGACTAGCTTGGAGGAAGATGATTGGAGCGAGCTCAAGGCGCCTAAGGTGGACCTCAAACCGCTTCCAATAGGGCTAAGGTACGCTTTCTTAGGTCCAATTGAGTCTTATCCAGTTATTCTGAATGATAGTCTTAATGATGATGAGCTATCCGCTCTATTGCATGAGTTGCGAAAGTTTAGGAGAGCCATTGGATATTCACTCGATGATATCAAAGGCATATCTCCTACACTTTGCACTCACCGCATACATCTAGAAGATGAAACGAGGACCTCCATAGAACAGCAAAGATAGTTAAACCTGAATTTGAAAGAGGTTGTTAAAAAGGAGATCCTCAAACGTCTAGACGCGGGAATCATATATCTGATCTCGGATAGCACATGGGTTTCCCCGGTGCATGTGGTTCCCAAAAAGGGTGGGATAACCGTGATTAAAAATGAAAAGAACGAATCAATCCCAACTAGAACTATAATGGGTCATAGGATGTGCATAGACTATAGTTCAACTCCGCATCTAGAAAACATCAATTTCCTTTACCGTTTATTGATCAAATGTTGGAACGATTAGCAAACCACCCGTTCTATTTCTTTTTGGATGGTTATTCGTGATTCTTTCAAATTCCCATTCACCGAATGACCAAGAGAAGACGGAATTTACATGTCCTTATGGCACCTTTGCTTATCGAAGGATGCCGTCTGGACTATGTAACGCACCCGCCACATTTCAAAGGTGCATGATATCGATCTTCTCGGATCTAATTGCGGAGATGGTCGAGGTCTTCATGGACGACTTCTCGGTCTATGGCTCCTCGTTTGCCTCGTGTTTGTCCAATCTTTATAGAGTTCTCGCAAGATGTGAAGAGACGAACCTCGTGCTTAATTGGGAAAAGTGCCACTTCATGGTGCGGGAAGGCATAGTGTTGGGAAGTGAAGTTCCTTTGTTGACCACCTTGGTTGCCTTGGTGTTGTTGAGGATACACTAGATCTTGTGGATTCTCCACATTTGGGTTCCGGTAAGAGAAGTTGGGTGGTTTCGGTAGTTGTTGTTGAATCCACCCCGTTGGTACCCTTGGTTACCCACATAATTTATCTCCTCTTGTGTGCCCAAGTCCACCACTTCATCTTGATAACCTTGGTTATCCTCATAGTCCCCAACAAAATGAACTTGCTTTTGAGAGGAGCTTAGAAGCTTGTCTATCTTGTCATTGAGGCTCTTTATTTCCTTGGTCCTCTTTTGCTCTTCCAAATCACTAGTCATTCAGGTTGCTCTATCGTAATCATCTCTATAAGTCCCGTCGCTTTGAGATAGATTCTCAACTAGTTCCATGGCTTCATCAACATCTTTGGCCAAGAAGTTCCCACTAGAAGCATCCTTATCTTGGGTAAAACACCACGGTAGAGGGTGCTTAGGAGAGATGCATTGGAGAAACCGTGATGAGGACATTGAGAAGTGTAGCTTCGAAACCTTTCCCATGCTTCGTTGAAGGACTCGTTTGATCTTTGGGTGAAGCTAGAGATTTCGTTCCTCAACTTGGCGGTTCGGGCCGTTGAGAAAAACTTAGCAAGGAAAGCTCGCTTGCAATCGTCCCAAGACGTGATGGAGCCCTGAGGTAGATTCTTCTCCCATTAATGTGCCTTATCTCCAAGGGAGAACGGGAAGAGTCTTAGTTTGAAATCGTCTTCCGAGACACCGTTCATCTTGGTTAACCCGCATATTCTATCAAATTGATCAATATGATCCAACGGGTCCTCCATAGATAGGCCGTGGAATTTGTTGCCTTGAACCATATTGATCAACCCCGCCTTAACTTCGAAGTTATTGTTCTCCACTAGAGGGGCTTGGATCCCTTGACGGTTTTGATGAGCGTTGGCGGCATCACCCGCGCCAACCACGTTTTGAGCCCTTGGGGGATGGTTAGAGGCTCTCACTTGCCGGGCGGGTGGTGGTGGAACATGTGGGGCTTGTCCTCCTTGGGCGTGGTAATTGCCATTACCACTGTGGCGCTCTTGATTGGAAAATTGCCCGTTGTTGTTGCCAACCGGCACGTCGTCTAAGTTCTCCATACCCAAACGTTCGACGTGTAGTTGTCTTTGCCTTTGTCTCCTTACTCTAGTTTCTCGTTCCAATAAGTGAATGTCGTCCCGTGCTTGAACTAGGTTGTCCTCACCTCTAGAACGGGTATGCATGCACCTATAAGATAGAGATGGCAATAAGAAGTGAAAGAGATTAGTAACAATAAATAGAAAGAAAGATTAATCTCAAGAAGATCTAAAATCTTAATGTTGAAAGCTAAACCCAATCGGCAATGGCGCCAAATTGATAGTAGGTTTTTTCCTAGTCAATTACTCAACCCTACTCGTATCATTGTAGAATTTGAGGATCAATCCAAATGGGTTTTAGTATCTCAAGCACCAAGAATACATAGAACTACTTAATTCACGGAAGACAAGTTGGTTTTTGGGTTTAATCTAATTAGCTAATCGAATTTAAAAGAAGTAACAAGAACTAGCAATATTAAACGAGGATAAATGCAAAGTTAAAAGGCCAATTCAAGGATAAGGCAATTGAAATAAGATGATCCATGGCTAATTAATGTTCTTCATATCGATATCTTGAGAGGAAGAGGCGTTTCCTTGAGTTCGTGGCATGAAACCGGGTGGAGCAAAGGCTTGCTTAGTTTGGAACCCACCTTGGTTTCCTTGGAAAGTGTTCTTGGGAACATAGCCTTGTTGGTTTGAGTTGCTCCCTTGACCTTATTGTTAATGAGTGAATTGGTTTTGTTGGGGAGCTTGGTTGCTTTGTTGTTGTTGAGGGTAGACTTGATCTTGTGGATTCTCCACGTTTTGGTTCCAGTAAGACAAATTTGGGTGGTTGCGGTAGTTGTTGTTGAAACCGCCTCTTTGGTAGCCTTGATTACCCACATAATTCATCTCCTCTTGGGTACCCACGTCCCTTTCTTCCTCTTGGTAACCTTGATTGTCTTCAAAGTCCCCAACAAAGTAAACCAGTTTTTGAGAAGTGCTAAGGAGCTTGTCTGTCATAGAAGCTTGCTTGTCCATCTTCTCGGTGAGAATTTTCATCTCCTTGGACCTCTTGTGCTAATCAAAATCACTAGTTGTCCTAGTGGCTTGGTCATAATCGTCCCCATAGGTCTCGTCGCTTTGAGCTAGATTCTCAACTAGTTCGATGGCTTCATCAACATCTTTGGCCAAAAAGTTCCCATTGGAGGTCGTGTCTAGAAGCATCCTTATCTTGAGCAAAGCACTGATAGTAGGTTTTTTCCTAGTCAATTACTCAACCCTACTCATATCATTGTAGAATTTGAGGATCAATCCAAATGGGTTTTAGTATCTCAAGCACCAAGAACACATAGAACTACTTAATTCAAGCAAGACAAGTTGGTTTTTGTGTTTAATCTAATTAGCTAATCGAATTTAAAACAAGTAACAAGAAATAGCAATATTTAACGAGGATAAATGCAAAGTTAAAAGGCGAATTCAAGGATAAGGCAATTGAAATAAGGTGATCCATGGCTAATTAATGATATCCAAAACTCGAGCAATACTAATCCTTAGGCAATGATCACTAATTATGATTAATCCTCTCTCAATGCTCTAATCACCTTTGCTAATCACTAATCCAAGATCAAATTCTTATTTTTGGATAATTAATTAGCAAGCATTAAGTTTAACAATCAAGATCAACCAATAATCACTCTAGGCAACTACTCTAATAGGCTAGAAATGAATAATCTCTTAATTAGTTCATCAGGACATTTCATCAAACACCTTGTGGGTGTGAAATGCCTTTTAGTCTAAATCCACTTTTTCAAGCTAGATTTAGTATTAAGAGTATTAATCAAGAAAGGAAATCTAATAATCTAATCCTAGACATCATTAATCGTCCATGGAATCACCCTAAATCTACCAAACCCTCAAATCCTAAATGACTACTCACTAATCATGGAGAATCCCACAAATCATATGAAAAACATGTTTAATCCCATGATTAGATGATGATTTGATTAAGAAAGGAGAGATAGAAGATGGAAATCAAAGGATCCAAACTTGAATTGCATAAATCAAGATGGTATCTCTTACAAATTACTTATAACCCACTTAGAGAGGTTTTTAGCATAAGAAAAGACATAGTCCCTCTAAAAATTAGGTCTAACAATATTTATAGTGAACAGTGCGAACCGGGTTAACCCGAGACAAACCGGGTATTGACCCGGTCGGGTCTGGGTCGAATTGCAATAGGAAGTTTGTACCGACCGATCCTGGGTCGGCACAAACCACTTGGTACAAATTTTCGTGGTGCAGGTTGGGTGGATGCTGGGTGCAGATTTAGCCGGCTATAATGAAATCTAGTCGATGCAAAGCGTGTCGGGTCGTGTGCGGGATGAGTTTCAGCCGGCAAAAGTTTATCTGTGCGATCGCTGAGTTAGTGCCGCTCGGTAGTACCGACCAAAAGTGGGTCGGTACAAATCTTCTTGAGGATTTGTGCCGCGTCATTCCAGGTCGGCTTTTCCTCCTGTCTTGATACCGATCAGACATACCGGTCCAGGATCTGTCGGTGCAGGTCAAGAAGAAAGGGTGGCTGAGTGAAAATGGATGATCCAGCGGAGTGTGCCGGTTGGTTCTGGAGCGGCATGATTTGAGCTGTGGATCGGCATAACTCTCTGCCTCAATACCGATCAAACGTACCGCCCCAGGACGGGTCTGTACAGTCCTCTACAAGTTGTCCTTTTTGCCCTTGGCCATCTCCTTTTGGATCCAAATCCGATCAAGCTTGGTTTCATGGCTCCTAATCCTCCCCAAAACGCTTCCAAGTACCTAGAAAAGACTCCATAACATGCGAGACTCGCTAGGACCTAATGCAAAACATCCTATACTCTAATTAAGACTAGAACACTATGAAAATGCTATGAGACACATGCAAAAGAAATAAAACCTAAGATAAATGAATGCTCAAATGATGCAAATTATGAGGATATCAACTCCCCCAAACTTACTCTTTTGCTTGTCCTCAAGCGAACGAACACGAGCAAGTAGGGAGAGAGGTTTGAAAGCGGGAGCTCAAATCCACCAGTATCATACAAAGAATTCAAGCTCAATGTCCAAGTTGCAAATTTTAGGATGCGATCAAACTAGTATACTCAAAAAGAGTTAGTTATATCTATCCCTACACGAATCAAGCCCAAGTCTCAACCTACACAAGCCTTCCTATTATCCAATCCTTTGACATATTTAGTTGTTTCAAGTGAATCATGCTCATGCAAGACAAGTGAATTCATTTGGCTCGGGTAAAGGTCTTGAGATTAAAATGATCTCAAATATGTGTGGCTACACCAATGCAAGGGATCTCTCTATGAATGAGCAAGCTTTAGCAAAATGCTAAGAGTAAAAGGCAATCTATGCATACATGGATAGATTTACATCTACCCAATGCCTAAAATGTCTCCAACCCTAGCATCTCTAATCATGGAGCCCCAACCCCAAGCTACCCTTTTGATCTCAAGGCTTTTTGCCTTCATGTCCACTCGTTTTTCTTCATCTTATCACTTAGGGGGTTGTCTCTCTTCATGCTTGACTTGTGGTACGGTGTTTTCTTATTTCAATGCCTTTAGCTCCCCTTGTTGACTTTTTGCCTCGCCTCCATTTTCATCTCTTCGATGTTTTAGCTGTCTTTTTGGCCTCTTTTCTTTTCTTTTAAGCACTCGGAGACTAACTTAATTCTTAGAGCTAACTTATAAATTTTTCACCAACCATATACACTCGACAATCCCCCCTTCTTTATCATTTCAGTCATTTGGCTTCACTTCTCTTTTCCACCACGATCACATCGATCTTACACTTTCATTCATGCCAAACCCTCAAAATCTCCTTCCCTTCTATCCTAGCCTAATCTAGCCCTTGACGTTGGACTAGATCTACATGCAAACAACCTAAACTCAACACTTTTTGCCAAGCTTACTCGAAAAATTAGGCCTCACATACGCTCATTAAACACTTGGCTCGAAAGGAGGGTAGGTTATAGGTGAAGTAAACCAATCCAATGATGGGAATCGGCTATTTGGGCTAACAAGAGAGTGGTGAAGTAGATAAGATAGCCCAAATATGTATGTGGTATCCATGAATTCACGATGAAATGCACAAACATGATAATTAAGATGTCAAAATTATGGTTTCCACTTAAGTATGATTGGACTCAAATCACAACTTTCTTTAGCCAAGACACGAGTGATGAAACGAGAGATCAAAATATGGTTCGTCCTTGATTTCAAACACGAGATCTAAAGCATCAAACAACTAGCAACGAGGGCATTGGACCGAGCTCTTAAAATGATACTCTATAAGGAAAAATCATCATTGCTCCCTATGCACATGCAATGCAACCTATATGTCACTAGACTCAATCCTAGTTATGAAATGCAACTATATGCTTTCCTTTTGCGTTTACAAAATTTTCAAATTTTTCGATTTTTTGTGTTTTTCTATGCCTTATATGAAATGTATGAGACTCGAGAGATGCAAAATCGAAAATAAGGTCAAAATAAACATGATTAGATACCGGTCCCTCCCCCAAGCTTAAATCACACCGTCCCGATGTGAAATAAATTTGAGGGAAGAACCAAAACAAAAGAAACAAAAATAGCTATACAATGCATGACTCAAGAGAAGAAAAATTATTTACAATGGTTTTGGATTGTTATCTAGTAGTCTTAAGATGGGGAGGAAGACCCCATTGAGTAGGACGGGTTGCTAGAGCACGGTGATGGAGATCTCATGGCCTTTCGTTTTTCCGCCTTCTCTCTACGAGCCAAGGAACGACATGCCTCCTCGTGATCCATCATGTCTCCACCATGCGAGCCTTCACCAATCTCACGCCAGTTTGTGGCTTGTGTCTCTCCGTGTTCGTCGCTAGCCGCTTCACAAGAGCTTTATGCCTTAACCTCCTTGATCGTCTCCTTCAAACTCTTGATCGTCTTTGCCATCTTTCTCATCGTTCGGTCTTGCCACTTGCACCACCTTTGGAGGAGTCTCGTCTGATGGTGTGCGTGTCTAGTGGCGGGATCGCCCATCGCTCCATCAAACGGCTCGAAATGGTATCGCTCGCTCCCGTAAGTGGGCGTAGGAAGTGGTGGACTAGCGGCTTTGTCTTCGGAATTGGATGATTCATCGGTCATACTTGTCCTCGCGGTCCTACTCTTCTTGCCCTTCTCTATGTGGACTAGGCCGATGGGTGGGTCTATGGCCGAGTTGTAAAGATGGTCCTTGGTGGGGTAGAAGGAGATGTTCCGCCGGCTTTGAAGACTAGTGAGGTCCGCATTGGGTAGTGATAAGCTCAAAAGTAATACCCTAGAGGTACTAGCAGCTATGTTGTTGTAGTACTTAGGGGTCGAATACACAGAGACTCAAGATCACACAATAGACTATATAGGTTCGAATTAAGCTAAGTAAACTCAATGAGAATAAGAAATAAAACAAAGCAAACAGATCTAGTGAGAATTCGAGGGAGGTAAAAGCTAAGCTTAAGGAATTTCGCAGAGATTCAAGAAAAGCATATGGATAGAACGTAGAGATTCTAATTAAGCGGTTCTATAACTCAGAACACTACACCAAATCAACCAACTTTCGCTGCACTAATTACTATGTTTAAGAAGTTAAGAAACCAAATTTCTTTGCGAAACCTAGACAACTAAACAAGCAATAAGCTTAGGTCTGATTTGTTCACAATTCTCCCTAGCCAAATTTCTTTGCACTAAACAGAATTTCTCATCTAAGTCTTCCAAGTTAATTAACCAACTTTCGCTGAGAGAACTAACCTATGATCTTAATTCTAGGTAGCTAATCTAGGACAAGCTTTAAGAACAACTTAGATGAAGAACTCAATAAGATGAATCTCTAGATAGTTTAACCAATTTAACAATTCATGAAGAGCTCTTTGAAATACCCTAAACTTAACTAGCAAACTACTCAAACATGATTAATGGACCAGAAATCATAGATGAATAGAATTGCATAAAAGAAATCAATAAGAAACAAAGGGGTTCAGAATTGTCTCCCCAAAAGCCCTAAATCTCTCTCAAAGTATGAAGAATAATAATAGCATTCGCCAAAACAGGTGGCTAAAAAACCTAATTATAAGCTAAAACACGTTTTGGGGCCTCTTGTAAATAATAAAGACTTCTGGACCAAAGTGTAATTTCTTCAGATAAGGAAAAAGTCACGTTTCCTTTCTTTATGCCGTCGGTATCGACCGACACCAGGTGGTATCGCTCGACACAAGGACCATAAATCGAGCTTCACAGCTACATGATCCTTGCTTAGCTCCAAAATGCTCCATAATGCTTCAATATCTCCAATTAAGCTCCAAACGTACATAAACCTGAAAAGACTCAAAAAGACTACAAAAATACTATAAAGACCTATATCATGGTTAAAAATGGGTAAAAACCATGATATATCAGGTAGCAAAACTTGAACCGCTTCGTCCCTACCGAGCTTGACGTTGTAAACAAGCATGCTTTCGGTCCTTCCCTTGAGGAACCTCGTTCGTACGAGGTATGACTCATCCATCAAATCCCACTCTGCTTTTGCATTTGACAACTTAACCCCTTTGGCTTTTAGAATGGGCGTCACAAGCCAACCAATGCTTATGGCGGATTTCTTGTTCTTAGTCTCATACGCCCATGCCTTGTAGCAATAGAACCGCCTTACCAAGAGAGCTGCAAGGGACGGGGTGTTCTCATTCCCTTGGAATACTACCCCGTTGGGGAAAACCGGTAGAAGGGGTCTTAACCCAAGTGCCATCAATTCTTGCTCATCGAGTGATACCGTCCCAAACTCCACCTTGGCAAAGAACATATGGGCTAACACCTTGTGCACGTATCTAAGCGCCGGGTTACGGATGTGAGTGGTTTTGTTTCCACCCGGATGGTAGTCCCCATAGCCAATCGTATCCCATACCCGTTAAAGCTCCTTCTTGGGGTAATTAAAGTATGGGCTTCCACTTGTCCCCTCCTCACAGAAACCAAATACTTGGCAAATTTCATGGAAAGTCATCCTATAGTCTTGGCCATTCACCACAAAGTCAATCACTCCAAATCCGGTTTGCGCATTTGCCTTCTTGTGATGCTCGTCATAGAAAGCCACCCTTAGAGAAGAGAGGAATTGGCATGTAAGGGCATGGTGGGCTTGTTCCTTCATGTGCAAAAACCTTCCAAGTCCCATGTTATCGAAGATTGTTGCCACATCTTCGAGAATTCCCATCTTTTCTAACACAACGACGTCCACGAATCGACCTTGCTCGAAATCCAAGTCTATGAGCTTCTCGAAGCATTGGTCCGCGGTTGGAGGGTTCGGAATGGCAACCGCTTTGCCTTTGTCTTTAGCCATGCTCTTCTTCTTCCCCGTTTCCGCAGTGCCCTTTCCTTTTGCCACTTGCTTGTCCTTAGCCTTAGCGCTTTGTGCATCAACGGGTTATTGGCTCTAGAACTCGATGCCTCAACTATCTCATTGCCCGTGGCTTGAGCTTGAGGTTGAACTTGAGCTTCATCGCTCTTTGTGGCGGCTCTCGTTCGTCCCATTGTTCCTACAAATTCTCAAAGGAACCATGAGTTTCATTAAAGCACAATCTCAAAATTGATGAAGTTCAAGGATGAGCAACAACGACGAGATAAGTTCCATGAGAAAGAAACATTTCAATCCAACAAAGGTAATCCATTAGATGCAAATCCTTAGACAAAAACGTTTCTAATCTTAAAAGAAATCTCAATTTTAAAGCTTAGAGTCAAGAGCACAAAATTCAAAATTCCCCTTGCCATTGAACAATTAAGTCCGAAAATCTATCAATTAAATCATTCTCAAGCAAATCCCAAGGTTAAAATCAAGTTAAATGCATCACCCAAACTTTTCCATGGAATTCCTACTCAAGAACAAGTTCATAATTTTTCAAAGAAATCATGAGTGAAATACCTTGGGTGTGAGTGCACAAGTGATAAAAACGATGGTGAATCCAAAAAGAGAAGGAAAAACCGAGTTTGCAGCAGGTTGAATCACGAAATTTGAGCAAGAAGAGAGAAAGTTATGGAGAAAACAAAAAGATGAAGAGAAAAAGAAGAAGAGGCGCGATGAACTTAGCCGGAAAAAAAAGGTTTTGTCGCGCCGGGTCGGGTCAGACGGGTCTGGGTCGGATAAAATGCGCATGAGATTCGTTGACCCACGTTGACTTTTCCGTACCGATCCATTCTGGTTCGGCACAAATCGAGCGGTACAAACCGTTTTTCTTCCCACCATTCGGTCCTCGATCGGCACAGGCCATGCGGTACTCGTCTTTTCCTCCACACCGACCCATTCTGGATCGGTACAAATCGACCAGCACAAACTCCTCGGCTAGAAATCGTCCTAGGTGAAACCATCTCGGCTAAAGGAGATTTCGCCTCGGCAAGAATTTCCCTCGTGGAAGGGCTTCTTTTCTATACCGATCGGTATTGGCTCGGTACAAATTATTTCCTTCGTCCCGCTCGGCATGAATCCTTCTCCCTTGAGCCGGCTAAAGTTTGCCGCAGGTAGAGATCTTATCGGCTAATATTTTCTCGGGGTGAAAGTTGTCTTGGCTGAAACCCCTCGGCAATGATTGCTCTCCGTACCGATCCATTCTCACTCGGTGCAGTCGGTCGGTACAACTCCCTGGACCAATACCGATCCGTCATACCGACTTGGAATGGAGCGGTATGGTCCTCCAGATTTCCGATTTTCATAGCCTATCCCTTTTCGCTCATCGATCCAAGACCCCGTAGCCCGTCAAGATCCTAACAACACTTACCAAAACATTAAAACGATCTAGAAAAGAAAGAAAGACATAAACAAAACATCAAAACGATCTACACTCATGAGTCAATACCACCATGGATTCCATCTCTTTAGCTCTTTCTTTCACGACATCCTTGAGGAATGCATCCACTAAAGGCATGGTGAGCTCAACCTTCGCCATTTATCTATCAAACACCGCCTTGTACTTTTCCAACAATTGCTTTTTGAAGCGTCCGGGAAACGGAAGTTTTGGCACATAAGGTGGTGGTGGGACAAACAAAGTCTCTCTCTTCTTGGGCTTCTCTTGAGCCACAACCTTGGTCTTGATCTCTTCAACCCGTGTACCCTTGTATTTGCTTTGAGATTAGAAGGGGATTCTCTAGTGGGTAGGACCGTGCCACTCCGTAGTGTGATGGCATTCACATACTCCTTGGGGTTGGTCTCGGGCTTTCCCGGTAGTTGACCTTGTGACCGTGAAGAAGAAGCGGCTCCCTTGCCTTCTAGTTGCTTAACTTTGGAGCTCAATGTCTCAAGCTTGGAGTTAAAATCGTTGTAAGAGCAATCTACCCTTGTATTGATCTCCGCTTGTCCCTTGAGAAGTTGTTGAAACATGGTGTTTAAGTCAAGCTCTTGCGGTTTAGACGTAATTGCTTGACCTTGAGGCATAAAACCTTGTTGAAAACCGGGTGGAGCAATGAATGGTGGCTTGAAACCTGCTTTGGTTCCCATGAAAAGTTGATATCTTCATATTTTACATGTTCTAGCATACATTTTACTTAGAGTTTTGTGTCATTTGCATACATAATCATGGTTTTGTCTTGCATTTAGGCCTCATTTAGAGTTTAGAACATTTGCATTAGGTCCTAGTGAGTTCTTGCATGTTTTGGAGTATTTTCTAGGTGATTGGAGGCAATTTGGGTATATTTGGAGAAATAGACCAAACTAGAATACAAGGGTCATCCGAGCCGTCCAGAAGAACCTGCAGAAAAAGGCCTTCCGATCAGACTCAGCTTCAACAGCCTTCATGGAAGTTGTAGACGAGTGAGTTAGTTTGCCAGAGGAGTTGGAATCAGATCATTCAGATATGTGGTTTGTGAGATATGGCCGATTTACTGAGAGTATGTTCGTCTGGCCGCCAAAAAGAAGAATGGAGTTTCCAGAAGACTGTACCGATCCGTTCTGGGTCGGTATGCTGGATCGATATCGGCACAGGAGGAAACATCGACCCAGCTCAGCTCGGCATGAAGGCTCAGGAAGATTAGTACCGACCCGTTCTCGGTCGGTACTACGGCTCGGTACAAACAGGGCAGTGCAGATCAACTCATTTACACCGGCATAACGAAGGGGTTCCGGACAGATTCAGCCTCAATGATCTTCATGAAAGTTGTAGCCAGATGAGTTATCTGTCTACTGGATGTTGTTTGAGGTCATTCCGATACGTATTCCAGGAGATACGGTGATTTTACTAAGGTTATGTCTTACTGGCCGCGAGAAAACGCGGTGACATGTCCGTCTCGCGGCCAGTAAGACATAACCTTAGTAAAATCGTCGTATCTCCTGGAATACATATCGGAATGAACGCGGTGAATGTTTGAAGTCATTCAGAGCGGTGGTTCGAAAGATACATCTGATTTAGCGGTGACATGTCCGTCTGCCGTCCAAAGGAGATATGTGCAGAGATTAGTACCGACCCACTGTACCGACCCAGGACTGGTCGGTACAGACCTCCAGAATCAGCCAAAAACCAGTTTCAGCCGGGTCAATACCCGGTTTTTCCCGGGTTGACCCGGTTCGGCCCCCTTTCACTATTTAAGCCCAAAAACCTAATTTTCTTTGTTTATCTCTTTTTTTCTTGCTAAAAACCTCTCATTTTGAGGATTCTTGGATTTTGTAAGAGAGATCTTGATTTTAT
Organism: Eutrema heterophyllum; assembly: GCA_002933915.1. Lineage (NCBI taxonomy): Eukaryota > Viridiplantae > Streptophyta > Magnoliopsida > Brassicales > Brassicaceae > Eutrema > Eutrema heterophyllum. The sequence continues at coordinate 34,779 of PKMM01031076.1, read as the reverse complement.
TTATGCAATCTAAGTTTTAGTTTCTTAATCTCTTCTAATGTTTCATCTTTCTATTCTCTAATCATGATTAACAACATCTCTTTCATGAGATTTGGTGTGTTCTTCATGATTAGTGAGTAGTTCTTTTTAGAGCTCATGGATGAGGTAGATTAGGGGAATTTAGAGATTGATCTATGATGTCTAGGGCTTAGTTTACATATTTCCTCTCTTATTTAGTGTTCATAATGCTAGATTAGGCTTCAGAGAGTTAATCTAGATTATAGGGAATTTCATGCACACAAGGTGTTCGATGAAATTCCCTAAAGAGCTAAATAAGAGATTTTACTTGCTTAACCTATGAGAGTAGTTGTTTAATGAGTATTAAGGCTATTTGAACTTATGATTAATGCTTGTTGATTAACTTTTCACAAATGAGAGTTTGTTCTTGATTACTTAATTAGCAAAGTGATTAAGGTCATGAGAGTGGATTAATCTTGTTTAAGTGTTCTAGGGTAAGGGAAATTGTTTAATTGTATGAAATGACATTATAGGTTGATCAATGAAGTCCCCAAAGTCAATAACCTCATCCAAGAGCTTGCCTTTATTAATTTCTTAACCTCGTTTAGCATTGCTTATTACTTGCTCGTTTAATTTGAATCATTTAGGATTGTTAGAAAACCAAATCACACTTGTTTGCTTGGATTAAAGAGTTTCTTGTATTCTTGTTGCATTGAACTAAACTCTGATTGGATTGTACCTAAAATATTGCAATGACATGAGCATATTTAGGATTGATTCTTAGGAAAAATTCTACTTATCAATTGGCGCCGTTGCCGATTGGGGTTCTAGTTTCGTCAATAGGATTTAGATTCTTTTTGAGATTAAACATTTTTCTCTTCTTTTGTTTACTAATCTCTCTTTCTAGCTCTCTCTTGTAGGTGCATGAACTTGCGTTCTAAACGCAACAACAATCTTGTTGAGCCAAGAGACGACATCCACCTTCTACAACGCGGTCTTAGAGCAAGAAGAGAGAGGGAACGGGTTGTACACATTGCTAGGCTTGGTATGGAGAACGTGCAAGTGAACCCGGTTGGAAACAATAATGACCACGTTGCTAATGCTCCACATCAAGGAGCAAATGATGGTAATGGAAACCACCACCCACCCGCCCATAATGCTAGAGCTCCACACCACTTTGATCGAGCTCAAAACGTTGTTGGCGCGGGTGATACGGCCAATGCTCATGTCAACCGCCAAGGGATTCGAGCACCACCATTTGAGACCAACGACTTTGAGGTCAAAGCTAGCTTCATCAACATGGTGCAAAGCAACAAGTTTCATGGTTTGGCGGTGAAAGATCCTCTTGATCACTTAGATCACTTCGACCGGATATGTGGCTTGACAAAGATGAACGGTGTCTCGAAGGATACCTTCAAGCTAAGGTTGTTCCCATTCTCTCTTGGGGACAAGGCAAGGCAATGGGAAAAGAACCTTCCCCAAGGTTCCATCACTTCTTGGAATCAATGCAAAACCGCAATTCTTACCAAGTTCTTCTCCCATTCTAGAACGGCTAAGCTACGAAATGAGATCTCAAGCTTCACTCAAAGAGCAAATGAGAGCTTCAATGAAGCTTGGGAGCGGTTTAGGGGCTATACAATAGAATGCCCTCATCATGGATTCTTAGATGCTTCCCTCTTGAGCACACTCTACCGTGGAGCACTTCCAAAGATCCGTATGTTGCTCGATACCGCTTCTAATGGAAACTTCTTGGCCAAGGACGTGAATGAAGCAATGGAGTTGGTTGAGAACCTTGCTTTGAGTGATGGAACATATGGTGATGAGTATGATCGGTCTACTGGGACCACAAGCGATTTTGAAAAGCAACGAAGATCCAAAGAGATGAAAGCTCTAAGTGAAAAGTTGGATAAGCTTGACAAGCTTATCACTACATCTCAAAAGGCGGTTCACTTTGTTGGTGATTGTTAAGCAAACCAAGGGTTCCAAGAACAAATGGTGGATTTGAGAAACAAAGAAGAAGTGCACTATGTCGGGAATCATGGTGGCTATCAAAATAACTTCAACAACAATCAACAACAAAGCTTTGTCCCTCAAAATCAATTTCAATGGAACCAAGGAGGCTACTACAACAAAGCTTCATCTATGCCTCAATCCGGTTCTCAAGGCAACAACTCCATGCCTCAAGACCTTGATATGAAGAACATGCTTCAACAAATTCTACAAGGACAAGCTAGTGGAGCATTGGACATGAGCAAGAAGATGGAGGAAATAAATACCAAAGTTGCTTGCTCATACGATGATCTCCATAAGAAGCTTGAGGCATTGAGCTCAAGAGGGCAACAAATGGAGACCAAGGGAGCCAATGGAGACAAAGTGCAACAAAGTTCTTCAAATGGGAAAGCAATACAACCCTCAAAGGAGTATTGCAATGCCATATCCTCACATGACCCACGCCTCATTGAAGATCATGCAGCCGCCACTAAAGAGATTGAGCTTCTACTTTACGGTTTACATGTTGAACACCTTCCCCCTAGAGACGTTCCCTTGAAGCTCAATGTGGACATTGAGGAACAAAGTGGGGGAGTGACCCTTGAGAAGGATGAGGACGTGACCATGGTTCAGGAACCAAAGGGTAGTGTTGGTTGCATTGATTCACCAAACACAACTAGGATCGAGCCTAAGTCTCTCCCCAAGCTTGGTAATCCCGGTAAATTCTCTATAGCTTGCTCTATTGGAGATTTGGAGATTGAGGATGCTTTGTGTGACTCCGGTTCAAGTGTGAATGTCATGTCCCATGAGATGTTCAAGAGTGTAGAGATAAGAAACCTCACATATCACCCATCACCTATCACCTTTGGAGACCCTTCTTCACGGAAACCACTTGGTCTTCTTGAAGATTATCCACTTAATTTTGGGGATTGCATAGTCCCAACGGACTTCATTGTCATGGAGATGAAGAAGACCAATAAGCTCCCACTTCTCCTTGGAACCCCATTCCTACTTACCACCGGCGCTAGAATGGATTTCAAAGATCAAAGGGTAGTTCTCTTGAATGTGGATGATAAGGTATATTACCCAATGAGGACTTCTTCCAACAAGATTTGTGGCGCAATTACCATAAAGGATGATGAGTTTCGTGAAGAAGAAGCGAGGTATGTGGGTAGATGTGAGATGGTTGAAGAAGCTCCACCCCCAAAGATCTATGAAGAGGAAGAGAAGTCTCTTGAGAGAAAAGATTTGGGTTATGGTAATGACAAGGAAGCTTCGGAAGTTGATATAGCTTGTTTGGAACCGCTTCCTCCCACCATAATGGAGAATGACGTTGAGGGTAGCAAGGGTGCAAAGAAGAAGACAAAGGCCAAGGCTAAGATGGGAAACGGATCAAGCAAGCTTCATGGGTCTAGGTCCGAGCCAAGCCAGCCTTCTATGATGTCTCTCACTCCTTGGAAGCACAAGGATGGAGTGATTGAGTACAAGATAAAGTGCAAAGGACGGCCCAAACCTTTTGCCTCGGTTAAGGCGATCCTCACACCGGAGCTCAAAGAGAAAGGGGAAGCCGGTCTTGAAGAGGTCATGAGCAAGGGGCTCAAGCTCGAGCTCAAAGATCCACCATGGAATGCTCACACTCCTCTGTCACCCGACTTTAAACAAAGTGCTCTTGGGAGACACCCCAAGCTTATCATTGTACATGCTTTCTTTTTATGTCTTTCTATGTTTTCTTGTTCTTTTTTTTATGGGTTTACTAAGTGTGAATAGGGTTATTGATTCTCTAAGAGGCGATGGCTTGCAAGTGGGAGCATGTAGAGAGGGAACATGACCGGTTTTGGAACTACACGGTACCCACCCCTTTTTCCCACTATCCAAACATCCAAGGTAACACTCCAAACTTTGCACATAGCATTTAGAATCATATCTTCTTCTTTCTTTCATGCATTGTGTAGCTCTCTCTTAAGCTTCTATTACACAAGGGACTGTGTAATTTAAGTTTGGGGGGAGGGTTTGTGTGTTATCTAACATTCTTTTTGGTGTTCTTATTTTGAATTTTGCATCTTGAGTCTCATGCATACATGCATTTTCAATAATTTTGTAAATTTTTGCATTTCATATCTAGGATTGAGTCTACATACATAGCATATAAGGTAGCATTGCATAAGCATTAGGAGAAATGATAGATTTTTCCTTGTAAAGTATCATATTAAGAAGCTTAGTCCATTGCCATTGTTGCTAGTTACTTGATGCTTTGATCTCGTGTAAAAATTAAGAACGAACCATGCCTTGATCTCATGTCTTATTGTTCTTGTCTTGATTAAAGCAAACCTTGACTTGAATTCAACCTCATCTAAGTGATAACCTTAATTTTGACTTGTAATTATTGTGTTTATGCATTTTTGGATGGATTCGTGGATCACCATATACATACTTGGATATTCTTTTCCGATTTTACCACTCCCATTATTGGAATGGTTTCCCTCACCTTGAACTTACCCTCTTTACTAGCCAACGATTTTCGTGTGTGATTGAGAGGCCTTCTTTCGAGCAAACTTGGCAAAAAGTGTTAGATTTAGGGCGACAAGGAGGAATTCTCATGTAGTTTTAGCTCCATCATTAAGGAGTTAATCTAGGAGTAGGCTAGCTAGGTTGGTAACTCATGGATTGATATTGGGAACGGATTAGAAACTAGGTGAGTTGGTTTGATTGGAGTGATATGGTGGAATGAAAAGAATATACGGGGAGAAAGAAATAGGGGAATGAAATTAATTGACTTGGTTGGTGCAAGGTTATAAGGATAGCTCTAAGTATATGAATAGCCTCAAAGTGTGAAAAGAGAAAAAGAAAAGAAGCCAAAATTGGCTAAGGCATCAAAAATGTAAAAAGAGGCATGAACAAAAATGAAGAAAAAGAAGAGCTAAGGTTTCAACAAAGAGAGCACCAAGCCACGAAAACAAGGAAGAAGAAGGCATTCCCCAAATGAGAAGAAGATGAAGTGGAGAAACAAGAGTACGTGTGTGTGATGAAGGCAAAACACCTTGAGAAGAAATGGTAGCTTAGGTTTGGGAGCACGATGGGTTAGAGAAGCTAGGGTTAGAGACATTCTAGGCATTTGGGTAGATGAGAATTCACCTTTGTATGCATATGCTAAAGTTTGGTCCTTCTTTACCATTTTGCTAAAGTTTGGTCCTTCTTTGAGAGATCCTTACATTTGCTTAACCACACATGATAATGAGATCATCTTCATCTCATAACCTCGTCCCTAGCCAAACAAATCCATTTGATTTTTCATAAGCATGATTCACGCATTATGTTTAATGAACGTCAAGGGGTTGGAGGATAAGAAAGTTTGTGTAGGTTGAGGTTTGAATGTAAGTCATGTAGGGATAAGTATGGCTAGTCTCTTTTGAGTAAGCTTGTTTGATCGCGTCATGAAATTTGCAACTTGGACATTGGGCTTAGATTCTTTTTATGGTACTTTTGGATTTGAGCTCCCATTTTGATCTTCTTCCTGTTCTTAGTCTTGTTTGTTTGAGGACAAGCAAATGATTAAGTTTGGGGGAATTGATATCTTCATATTTTACATGTTCTAGCATACATTTTACTTAGAGTTTTGTGTCATTTGCATACATAATCATGGTTTTGTCTTGCATTTAGGCCTCATTTAGAGTTTAGAACATTTGCATTAGGTCTTAGTGAGTTCTTGCATGTTTTGGAGTATTGTCTAGGTGATTGGAGGCAATTTGGGTATACTTGGAGAAATGGACCAAAGTAGAATACAAGGGTCATCCGAGCTGTCTAAAATAACCTGCAGAACAAAGGCCTTCTGATCTGAATCAGCTTCAACGGTCTTCATGGAAGTTGTAGAGGAGTAAGTTAGTTTGCCAGAGGAGTTAGAATCAGGTCATCCAGATATGTGGTTCGTGAGATATGGCCGATTTACTAAGAGTATGTCCATCTGGCCGCCGAAAAGAAGAATGGAGTTTCCAGAAGACTGTACCGACCCGTTCTGGATCGGTATGCTGGATCGGTATCGGCATAGGAGAAAAACTCGACCCAGCTCAGCTCGGCATGAAAGCTCAGAAAGATTAGTACCGACTCGTTCTCGGTCGGTACTACGGCTCGGTACAAACAAGGCAGTGCAGATCAACCCATTTGCACCGGCATAACGAAGGGGTTCATTGAAGTTGTAGCCATATGAGTTATCTGTCTACTGGAGGTGGTTTGAGGTCATTCGGATACGTATTCCAGGAGATACGGCGATTTTACTAAGGTTATGTCTTACTGGCCGCGAGACAACGCCGACCGGCTCTAGGTCGGTACCACCGAACGGTAAAAATCCAGTACCGACCTGTCCTAGACCGGTACTATCTGGTCGGTACTGAAGCAGAGAGTAGTACCGACCAAGCTTCACTCCCCATACCGACCCAGAATGGATCGGTACAAAACCCAATATGTCCTCATCGAAGCCAGCTGAAGTCACCCATAGATCATGCCAAATGAACAACTTACGTTCTGATTTAGCTTTGGAAGTCTGCATAGAAGGTGTAGATAATTGAGTTAGCTATCTTCAGGATGTAGTTTGAAGTCATTAGGAGCGGTGGTTCGAAAGATACATCTAATTTAGCGGTGACATGTCCGTCTGGCGTCCAAAAGAGATATGTGCAGAGATTAGTACCGACCAGTCCTGGGTCGGTACAGACCTCCAGAATCAGCCAAAAATCAGTTTCAACTGGGTCAATACCCGGTTTGTCCCGGGTTGACCCGGTTCGGCCCCCTGTCACTATTTAAGCCCAAAAACCTAATTTTCTTTGTTTATCTCTTTTTTTCTTTCTAAAAACCTCTCACTTTGAGGATTCTTGGATTTTGTAAGAGAGATCTTGATTTTATTTATGCAATCTCATTTTTAGTTTCTTAATCTCTTCTAATATTTCATCTTTCTATTCTCTAATCATGATTAACAACATCTCTTTCATGAGATTTGGTGTGTTCTTCATGATTAGTGAGTAGTTCTTTTTAGAGCTCATGGATGAGGTAGATTAGGGGAATTTAGTGATTGATCTATGATGTCTAGGGCTTAGTTTACATCTTTCCTCTCTTATTTAGTGTTCATAATGCTAGATTAGGCTTGAGAGAGTTAATCTAGATCATAGGGAATTACATGCACACAAGGTGTTCGATGAAATTCCCCAAAGTGCTAAATAAGAGATTTTACTTGCTTAACCTATGAGAGTAGTTGTTTGATGAGTATTAAGGCTATTGGAACTTATGATTAATGCTTGTTGATTAACTTTTCACAAATGAGAGTTTGTTCTTGATTAGTTAATTAGCGAAGTGATTAAGGTCATGAGAGTGGATTAATCTTGTTTAAGTGTTCTAGGCTAAGGGAAATTGCTTGATTGTATGAAATGACATTATAGGTTGATCATTGAAGTCCCCAAAGTCAATAACGTCATCCAAGAGCTTGCCTTTATTAATTTCTTAACCACGTTTAACATTGCTTATTACTTGCTCGTTGAATTTGAATCATTTAGGATTGTTAGAAAACCAAATCACACTTGTTTGCTTGGATTAAAGAGTTTCTTGCATTCTTGTTGCATTGAACTAAACCCCGATTGGATTGACACCTAAAATATTGCAATGACATGAACATATTTAGGATTGATTCTTAGGAAAAATCCTACTTATCAAAAGTATTCTTGGGAACATAGACTTGGTTGTTGGAAGCTTGACCGTGTTGTTGGGAAGTGAAGTTCCTTTGTTGACCACCTTGGTTGCCTTGGTGTTGTTGAGGATACACTTGATCTTGTGGATTCTCCACATTTGGGTTCCGGTAAGAGAAGTTAGGGTGGTTTCGGTAGTTGTTGTTGAATCCACCCCGTTGGTAGCCTTGGTTACCCACATAATTTATCTCTTCTTGTGTGCTCAAGTTCACCACTTCATCTTGATAACCTTGGTTGTCCTCATAGTCCCCAACAAAATGAACTTGCTTTTGAGAGGAGCTTAGAAGCTTGTCTATCTTGTCATTGAGGCTCTTTATTTCCCTGGTCCTCTTTTGCTCTTCCAAATCACTAGTCATTCAGGTTGCTCTATCGTAATCATCTCTATAAGTCCCGTCGCTTTGAGCTAGATTCTCAACTAGTTCCATGGCTTCATGAACATCTTTGGCCAAGAAGTTCCCACTAGAAGCATCCTTATCTTGGGTAAAGCACCACGGTAGAGGCTGCTTAGGAGAGATGCATTGGAGAAACCGTGATGAGGACATTGAGAAGTGTAGCTTCGAAACCTTTCCCATGCTTCGTTGAAGGACTCGTTTGATCTTTGGGTGAAGCTAGAGATTTCGTTCCTCAATTTGGCGGTTCGGGCCGGTGAGAAAAACTTAGCAAGGAAAGCTCGCTTGCAATCGTCCCAAGACGTGATGAAGCCTTGAGGTAGATTCTTCTCCCATTGATGTGCCTTATCTCCAAGGGAGAACGAGAAGAGTCTTAGTTTGAAATCGTCTTCCGAGACACCGTTCATCTTGGTTAACCCGCATATTCTATCGAATTGATCAATATGATCCAACGGGTCCTCCATAGATAGGCCGTGGAATTTGGTACCTTGCACCATATTGATCAACCCCGCCTTCACATCGAAGTTATTGTTCTCCACTGGAGGGGCTTGGATCTCTTGACGGTTTTGATGAGCGTTGGCGGCATCACCCGCGCCAACCACGTTTTGAGCCCTTGGGGGATGGTTAGGGGCTCTCACTTGCCGGGCGGGTGGTGGTGGCACATGTGGGGCTTGCCCTCCTTGGGCGTGGTGGTTGCCATTACCACTGTTGCCCTCTTGATTGGCAAATTGCCCGTTGTTGTTGCCAACCGGCACGTCATCTAAGTTCTCCATACCCAAACGTTCGACGTGTAGTTGTCTTTCCCTTTGTCTCCTTGCTCTAGTTTCTCGTTCCAATAAGTGAATGTCGTCCCGTGCTTGAACTAGGTTGTCCTCGCCTCTAGAACGGGTATGCATGCACCTATAAGATAGAGATGGCAATAAGAAGTGAAAGAGATTAGTACCAATAAATAGAAAGAAAGCTTAATCTCAAGAAAATATAAAATCTTAATGTTGAAAGCTAAACCCAATCGGCAACGGCGCCAAATTGATAGTAGGTTTTTTCCTAGTCAATTACTCAACCCTACTCGTATCATTGTAGAATTTAAGGATCAATCCAAATGGGTTTTAGTATCTCAAACACCAAGAATACATATAACTACTTAATTCAAGCAAGACAAGTTGGTTTTTGTGGTTAATCTAATTAGCTAATCGAATTTAAAAGAAGTAACAAGAACTAACACTATTAAACGAGGATAAATGCAAAGTTAAAAGGCGAATTCAAGGATAAGGCAATTGAAATAAGGTGATCCATGGCTAATTAATGTTCTTCATATCGACATCTTGAGAGGAAGAGGCGTTTCCTTGAGCTTGTGGCATGAAACCGGGTGGAGCAAAGGCTTGCTTAGTTTGGAACCCACCTTGGTTTCCTTGGAAAGTGTTCTTGGGAACATAGCCTTGTTAGTTTGAGTTTCTCCCTTGACCTTGTTGTTAATGAGTGAATTGCTTTTGTTGGGGAGCTTGGTTGCTTTGTTGTTGTTGAGGGTAGACTTGATCTTGTGGATTCTCCACGTTTTGGTTCCGGTAAGACAAATTTGGGTGGTTGCGGTAGTTGTTGTTGAAACTGCCTCTTTGGTAGCCTTGATTACCCACATAATTCATCTCCTCTTGGGTACCCATGTCCCGTTCTTCCTCTTGGTAACCTTGATTGTCTTCAAAGTCCCCAACAAAGTGAACCGGTTTTTGAGAAGCGCTAAGGAGCTTGTCTATCATAGAAGCTTGCTTGTCCATCTTCTCTGTGAGAATTTTCATCTCCTTGGACCTCATGTGCTCATCAAAATCACTAGTTACGTTGTCCTAGTGGCTCGGTCATAATCGTCCCGATAGGTCCCGTCGCTTTGAGCTAGATTCTCAACTAGTTCCATGGCTTCATCAACATCTTTGGCCAAAAAGTTCCCATTGGAGGCCGTGTCCAGAAGCATCCTTATCTTGGGCAAAGCACTGATAGTAGGTTTTTTCCTAGTCAATTACTCAACCCTACTCGTATCATTGTAGAATTTGAGGATCAATCCAAATGGGTTTTAGTATCTCAAGCACCAAGAATACATAGAACTACTTAATTCAAGCAAGACAAGTTGGTTTTTGTGTTTAATCTAATTAGCTAATCGAATTTAAAACANTCTAAAAATAAGGTCTAAAAATATTTATAGTGAACAGTGCGAACCGGGTCAACCCGGGACAAACCGGGTATTGATCCGGTCGGGTCTGGGTCGAATTGCAATAGAAAGTTTGTACCGACCGATCCTGGGTCGGCACAAACCACTTGGTACAGATTTCTGTCGTGCAGGTCCGGTGGATGTTGGGTGCAGATTTAGCAAGCTAGAATGAAATCTAGTAGATGCAAAGCGTGTCGGGTCGCATGCGGGATGAGTTTCAGGCGGCAAAATCTTTCTATGCGATCGCTGAGTTAGTGCGGCTCGGTAGTACCGACCGAGAGTGGGTCGGTACTAATCTTCTTGAGGATTTGTGCTGCGTCATTCCAGGTCGGTATGGGAAGGCTCCTTAGGTCGGCTTTTCCTCCTGTCTTGATACCGATTGGACATACCGGTCCAGGATCGGTCGGTGCAGGGTCAAGAAGAAAGGGTGGCTGAGTGAAAACGGATGATCCAGGGGAGTGTGCCGGTCGGTTCTGGAGCGGCATGAGTTGAGCTGTGGATCGGCATAACTCTCTGCCTCAACACGGCATGAGAAAGCGGCATGAGTTGAGCTGTGGATCGGCATAACTCTCTACCCCAGGACGGGTCGGTACAGTCCTCTACAAATTGCCCTTTTAGCCTTGGTCATCTCCTTTTGCATCCAAATTCGATCAAGCTTGGTTCAATGGCTCCTAATCCTCACCAAAACGCTTCCAAGTACCTAGAAAAGACTCCAAAACATGCGAGACTTGCTAGGACCTAATGCAAAACATCCAATACTCTAATTGAGACTAGAACACTATGAAAATGCTATGAGACACATGCAAAAGAAATAAAACCTAAGATAAATGAATGCTCAAATGATGCAAATTATGAGGATATCAAGCACCGCGGTAGAGAGTACTTAGGAGATATGCATTTGAGAAGCCATGATGAGGGCATTGAGAAGTGTAGCTTCGAAATCTTTCCCATGCTTCGTTGAAGGTCTCATTTGATCTTTGGGTGAAACTAGAGATTTCGTTCCTCAACTTGGCGGTTCGGGCCGGTGAGAAAAACTTAGCAAGGAAAGCTCGCTTGTAATCGTCCCAAGACGTGATGGAGCCTTGAGGTAGATTCTTCTCCCATTGATGTGCCTTATCTCCAAGGGAGAATGGGAAGAGTCTTAGCTTGAAACCGTTTTTCGATACACCGTTCATCTTGGTTAGCCCGCATATCCTATCGAATTGATCAATATGATCCAACGGGTCCTCCATTGATAGGCCGTGGAATTTGTTACTTTGAACCATATTGATCAATCCCGCCTTCACTTCAAAGTTATTGTTCTCCACCGGAAGGGCTTGGATTCCTTGGCGGTTTTGATGAGCGTTGGCGGCATCACCCGCACCAACCACGTTTTGAGTCTTTGGTGGATGGTTAGGGGCTCTCATTTGCCGGGCGGGTGGTGGTGGGACGTGTGGAGCTTGGCCACCTTGGGCGTGGTGGTTTCCATTACCATCATTGCCTTGTTGATTGGCAAATATCTCGTTGTTGTTACCAACCGGTATGTCTTCCAAGTTATCCATACCCAAACGTTCGACGTGAAGTTGTCTTTCTCTTTGTGTCCTTGCTATAGTTCCTCGATCTAATAAGTGAATGTCGTCCCGTGCTTGAACTAGGTTGTCCTCGCCTCTAGAACGGGTATGCATGCACCTATAAGATAGAGATGGCAACAAGAAGTGAAAGAGATTAGTAACAAAAGTAGAAAGAAAGTTTAATCTCAACTGATCTAAAATCTTAATGTTGAAAGCTAAACCCAATTGGCAACGGCGCCAAAGTGATAGTAGAGTTTTGTCTATATAGATATCAATTCTCTAGATGCTAAGTAGCATAAGAGGTATCGAATCCAATGGGTTAAGTTCCAAAACACCAAGAATGCATAGAACTATTTAAGTTAACCGAACATGATTGGTTTTGGGATTAATTCTAACAATCTAATTCATAAGAAACAAGAAACAAGAACTAGCAATATTAAAATGAGGCTAAATGCAATATTAAAAGGCGAATCGAAGGATGAGGTTATGGAAATAAGATGATCCCATAGCTAATTCATGATGTTCAATACTCAAACAATGCTAATCCCTAGGTTAAGATCACTAATTATGACTAATCCTCTCTCAAGGTACTAATCACTTTGCTAATCACTAAATCAAGAACAAATTCTCATTTGTCATAGAATGATTAGCAAGCATTAAATTCAACATTCAAATCAACCTATAAACACCCTAGACAACTACTCTCGTAGGCTAGAAATGTTTATTTCTTACTAAATTCTTTGGGGAATTTCATCAAACACCTTGTGGGTGTGAAATTCCCTAAAGCCTAGATTGATTATCTCTAACCTAATCTAGCATTAATCGCACTTAGCAAGAAGGGAAATTGGTAAGCCTAACCCTAAACATCATGAATCAACCATTGGATCACCCTAAATCTACCTCATCCCAAGATCCTAAGAGACTACTCAGAACCCAACAAATCCTATGAAGAAGATGTTAAATCCCATGATTAGATGATGATTTGATTAAGAAAGAAGAGATAAAAGATAGAAATCAAGAAATCCAAACTTAAATTGCATAAATAAAAGAAGATGTCTCTTACAAATCACAAGAACACTTAGAACCCTAAAAAGAAGGTTTTTAGCTTAGAGAAAAACTTAGATCATAGAAAATTAGCTTTTATAGTAAAAGTGGGCGAACCGGGTCGACCCGGGACAAACCGGATGTCGACCCGGTCGAAATGGGTCGCAAAGGTTCGGTGGTCACTTACACCGACCGGATGGTTCGGTTCTACGGATCGGTGTAAGTGCTGGGAATCTGCACCGGTTTGTTGCATGGGATGAGCAGGTCGGTGTTGAAGTCAGGCAGGTTCAGGAGAAGTGAGACGTACACCGGCTGCACGGATCAGTGTGGATGAGTGCTGGATCGGTTCTTAGCTACTGTCGGTACACCGGTTGGTTGGAGCGGTGTTATGCCATGAAGTTTGGCGCCGGATGCAACATACCGGTGTTGAACGGTCTCGTGCGGTGCTTAGCCATTGTTGGCATACCGCTTTCTTGCACCGGTTGGTTGGGTCGGTGTAGTCGTCCTCCAAGCTTCTTTGTGCCTCTAGCCTCTTCTCCTTGTTACCAATCCGAGTGGTCTCAAGTCCAAAGTCTCCAATCTTCTCTAAAACACCTAGAATACATTCCAGAACATGCGAAACTCTCTAGGACCTAATGCAACATCCTAAACTCTAATAAAGACTGAAATGCTAGACAAAATTATGATTATGCATGCAAATGACTAAGAAATGCTAACTAAAGTTCCTGCTAACACATGTAAATTATGAGAATATCATTCCGTCACATAGCCAACTATCTACCTGCAGACATCGAACCGCCACAGTTCTTTGGTTACATGAAGAAGAAATTCTTGCGGGAGATAAGACATTACTTTTGGGATGAGCCATACCTCTATAAGAGATGTGCGGACGTTCTTTACTGACGATGTGTGGCTGAAGAGGAAATGAACGGAATATTGTTCGTATGTCATAACTCACCTGATGCAGGCCATTTCGCTACTTTCAAAACCGTCTCTAAAGTTCTACAAGCAGGTTTTTGGTGGCCTACTTTGTTTAAGGATACACAAGCCTACATCTCGCACTGTAATTCATGCCAACGTATGGGAAACATAAGTAAGAGGAAAGAGATGCCTCAAAACTTTATTCTCGAAGTTGAAATTTTTGATGTATGGGGGATCGACTTCATGGAACCGTTCCCGACTTCCTTTGGGAACCAGTACATCCTGGTTGTTGTTGACTACGTCTCTAAATGGGTGGAAGCAATTGCTAGCCCCATAAATGATGCAAATGTAGTTATTAAGATGTTCAAATCGATCATCTTTCCACGTTTCAGAGTTCCTAGAGTCGTGATAAGTGACGGGGGATCTCAGTTTATTAACAAAGTTTTTGAAAAACTTATTGAAAAAGAATGGATTTTCGCACAAAGTCGCCTCTCCATATCATCCTCAAACGAGCGGCCAAGTGGAGGTCTCCAACAGAGAGATCAAGTCGATTTTGCAGAAAACAACTGGAGCTAATCGCAAGGACTGGTCCACTAAACTCAACGATGCACTCTGGGCATACCGAACAGCATTCAAAAGACCTTTAGGCACAACACCATTAAACCTCGTCTACGGAAAAGCATGTCATCTGCCTGTGGAACTCGAATACAAAGCACAATGGGCTATCAAGGAGATGAATCTGAACATGAAGACGGCTGGAGAAAAGAGACTACTCCAACTACACGAACTATATGAAATCAGGCATAACGCCTATGAAAATTCAAAGATATAGAAAGAAAAGACAAAAGCGTACCATGACAAGAAGATCATACACCAATCTTTTGCTACAAACGACAAGGTTCTCCTGTTCAATTCCCGTCTCAAACTCTTTCCCGAGAAGTTACGATCAAGGTGGTCTGGTCCTTCACGACAAAGGAAGCTAAGCCATACCGGGCAATAGTTCTTTGGGATAAAATTGGAAACACATTCACGGTTAATGGACAGCGTATCAAGCCATACCTCGCGGAACCAGAAGAAGACGAGAGAGAAGTAATGGCTTTTATTGACCCACAATCCGCTTGATCCAACAACAAAGTCGAGCTAACGACTTAAAACAAGCGCTTAGTGGGAGGCAACCCACTTGGTATTTTTATTATTCCCTTTTCAATTACCTTTTAGATTATTGTTGCTTGGTTTTCGTTTCTCTTAATTTCGAGCCCTTAGACGAAGAAAGAAAGACGGAAAATCAGCTACGGCATCTCTATATCAGTTTGCAAACATCCCGGAAAGGTAAGTGTACTTCATCATATCAAATTCAAATTCGTTACCATCCTCTCATAGATTTTTCACACTGGGGACAGTGTGATTCAAGTCTGGGGGAGGATGTTCATCCTTTACTAACGCAATTTTTGTTTGTTTTGAGTTTGTTGTTTTTTTTCCTAGAACAAAATTTTATCGAATTTTCAAAACAGGGACCTACATGCTTCTACGCTATCTCCTCGTGCCAGCTCTTTTGTGGTTTGGTACTAGACTAGGCGGTAGCTAGGGTACTGCAATGCAACATCTCCAGAGGATTTTGATATTCTCATAATTTACATGTTTTAGCATGCATTTTAGTTAGTATTCCCTAGTCATTTGCATGCATAATCACAGCTTTCTTGGTATTTAGGTCTTCATTAGAATTTAGGATGTTGCATTAGGTCCTAGAGAGTTTTTGCATTCATTTGGAGTGTTTCTAGGTGTTTTGGAGACATTTGAGGAAGTTTGGAGTGATGGAGCATAAGAGAAGGAAGGGTTCATCTGAAGCACCTGAAAGACCTGGCTGGACGAACGGTTTCCGATCAAACTAAGCCTCCAAGGTCTTCATGAGAGTTGTAGAGGAAGGAGTTATCTGTCTACTGGAGTTGAATTCAGGTCATTCAGACGTGTGGTTCGAGAGATATGACTGATTTACCAGAGACATATCCGTCTGCGAAGACAGCTTCGCCCAACACCGACCTTTGCACTCGGCGTTGCAGCTTCAGGGGATTACACCGAGCCCACTGGTCGGTGTAACTGCTCGGTGTAACAACAGGAGCAAAAGTCCTTAGCCCCGACCAGTTGCACCGAGCTGTGACATCGGTGCACCTCCTCACGACAGTTTCTCACCTACACACTCCACTTCAATACCGAGACCACAAGTCGGTGTGGCCGATCGGTGCAGAAACCCAGGTCCAATACCGAGCTATTACACCGACCTGTGAACTCGGTGTGCATTCCCTCTCAATCCAAAACTCGGTGTGCATTCCCTCTTACACCGACCCATGCACTCGGTGTAACACTTATCTCACCCAAACCATCCGAACTCACGCGAGGTGTCTGAAATATCTGGCGGAAAGAGGGGTCTCCAATCCGAATTAGCTTCTGTGGTCGTCACGAAAATTGTAGCCTAGTGAGTTAGCTGTCAACTGGAAGTGGTTTGAAGTCATTCCGACATGTATATTGTACTTTTACCAAAGGTACTACACCAAAGAAGCTTCACACCGACACCACCAACCGCACAAACCCAACAACTACACCGATCAGTTGCACCGACCTGTCTGGTCGGTGTGAAGCCACTCAAGACCAGATTTGACCCATTTCAACCGGGTCAATACCCGGTTTGTCCCGGGTTGACCCGGTTCGCCCAAAACTCCTTTAAATAGTCTAAAAACCTATTTTCATGATCTATGCTTTCTTTTCTCTTGTTCTTAAGCAAAGAAACCTCTTTTTAGGGTTCTAAGCATTTTGTAAGAGATATCTTGAGGTTTTATGAAATTAAAAGTATTGGTTTCTTAATTTCTCTAATCTCTTTCATTATTAATCATCTAATCAGAGGATTTAACACTTTTCTTATGAGATTTGTTGGTTCCACCATGATTAGTGAGTAGTTCCCTTTTGGATCATTGGGCTTGGTAGATTAGGGATTTCTTTTGTTAATCTTTGATGTCTAGAGCTTAATGGTGTTATTTCTTTTCTTATTTAGCGTTTTTAATGCTAGATTAGGCTAGAGATAGTTAATCTAGATCATAAGGAATTTCATGCACACAAGGTGTTAGATGAAATTCTCCAAAGAACTAATTAAGAGATTTTCATACTTAGCTCATGAAAGTGAATGTCTAAGGTGAATCTTGGCTAATAGAACTTATGTTTAATGCTTGTTAATTACATTTTCACAAATGAGAATTTGATCTTGAATTTGTAATTAGTGAAGTGATTAGTGCTAAGAGATTAGGCTAATCTTGATTAGTGTTCTAAGCTTAAGGAAATGCACTTTTGTGATTGGATATACATCATTGCTTAGCTCAAGATTTCCCCAAATCAATTGCCTTGCCCAAAGATCCTCCTTTAATCATTATCTTAACCTCGTTTAGTGTCTTGTTCTTGTTTGTTTGCTTTAATTTGAATCATTAGGTTGCTAGATTGATGCTACGCGATAGACTGGACTTACTGAACGAATGACGCGACCAAGCCCTTATCCGTATACAGAACCACCAAAAACAACAGCCAAATACTACAACTCAAACGTTTAGAGTAGAAGATTCAACGAGGGAGACCTATTCCTTCGCAAAGTTTTTCAGAACACAGCAGAACGCAACGCCGGTAAGCTCGGAGCCAACTGGGAAGGTCCTTACAAAGTCATTAAAGTAGTTCGACTAGGAGTGTACGAGCTCGCTAACATGTCCGACGTTCCCATCTCAAGATCATGGAACGCAATGCACCTCGTGAAGTACTATCACTAAAACCACCACGTCCCAAACATGAACTACGAGACGGCTTGATCCATGCAAAGGGTACGTAGGCAACCAATCTTCGGAAAGGTTCAACTGTCTCTCCCTCTCAAACGGGGGGGGGGGGTGGGGTGGGGGAGTGGGTACGTATACACATATTCCCATCTTTTGTAAACGCGACTTTTTGCACTAAGTTTTTATCAATACATATTACACTTGCGCTCATCATTCTCGTCTGTTGCTGGCCCTAACTAATCACTTCATAGCACACTGATCTTCAACGTCTCAACGGTACTAAACGGATCGTCTCGAAACACGTCGTTTAGTACGAGGCTTAGATGTGCCTCGGCACGTCCAAATTAAAAAAAAAAATCGACATGAAAAACAACTCGTACTTATATTTCTTCAGGTGATTGAGTCCCTCTTGCCCGGGTAGAAGTCTGCAATGTTTGCCGGGGATTTCAATCTCGGGAAGAATTACGCACTATGTTCCGTAGACAAGGGTGAAGGGCGTCTCGCCTGTGGCGCGTCGCGGAGTGGTTCGATAGGTCCACAGTACGCCTTCTAGTTCGTCGGCCCATCGGCCCTTTTTTTTGTCGAGACATTTTTTCAGGTTGTCAAGGACGGTTTTGTTGGCTGCCTCTGCATGTCCGTTGCCTTACGGGTGGCGTGGTGTTGACTTGTTCAGTCGTATCTTCCATTTCTCACAGAACGCCTCTAACCTTGTCGAGATAAATTGAGAGCCGTTGTTTGTGACGATTTCGTACGGGACTCCGTGTCGACATATGATATTCTTCCAGACAAAATGTTCTACCTGGACATCCTTGATGTTAGCGTAAGAGTCTGGTTCGATCCATTTGGAGAAGTAATATGTCAAGACTAACATAAATCTTTTTTTTGCTTAGATCGATGAAGCGGGCCGACGATGTCGATTGACTATCTCATGAATGGGTAAGGCAAGGAGATTGATGACAACAACTCGGTTGGTTGATGAATCGTTTGTGCGTGTCTTTGACATTTCTCGCACTTCATAGAGAATTTCTCATAATCGTTCACCATTGTTGGCCAGTCGTAGTCGTGTTGTTTGATTTTGATTGCGAGGGCTCTTCCGCCGAAATAGTTGCCACATGAACCGCTTTGGATTTCCTCCATTACTTTCCTTGCTTGTGAGCCTTCGACACATGTCATTAGTGGCCCTGAGTATCTCCATTTGAACACGTCTCTGTCTAGCAGGGTATATCGGGCTGCCTGAGCTTTGAGTTTTCGGGCAGCCCACTTGTCGGATGGCACATCTCCGTCCATGATGTATGCGCAAATAGGACCCATCAACTGCCTCGTTCTCGACAGGTGGTTCGTCTGGCGTATTGATTGCGTTAACGACTTCGGTCGCGTCGATGCTTGGATTTTTGATAAACTCGACAAGGATCACTCTCTTTTGACAAGGGTCTGAAGTCGAAGCTAGAGCGGCTAGTGCATCTGCTTGGGTATTCTCGCCGGGAGGGATTCAGGTGAGTGTGAAGTCGTTGAATCTCTTGGTTAACTCTTGGACGAGTTTTCGGTATGCTTCCATCCTTTCGTCTTTGGCTTCGTACTCTCCATTGAACTGGTTCGCCACCAACTGGGAGTCGCAGAATGCACTTAAGTTCGGAATTTTTATCCCGTCAGCGAGTTTTAAACCGGCGATCAATTTTTCCATCTGCGCCAAGATCTCGCCAGTTGGTGATGTGAGGCTGATTCCTAGTCCGGATCCTTGCTTTGAGGACGAGCCATCGACGTGGAGTGTCCAGGTTGAGCTAGGCGTCGGTTCTTCGATTCCGGCGGCTGGGAGCACGACAATAAAGTCTGCTAGCACCTGGGATTTTGCGCAGGTTCTGTTACGGTACTCGATGTCGTACTCTCTGAGTTCGACAGCCCATTGCGCTAGTCTTCCTAATAGGCTCGGAATGTGTAAGATAGTTTGTAGGGGGAAAGTGGCTAGAACCACGATGGAATGACATAACCACTGCGAGTGCCAATATTTCCATCTGCGGGTATCTGGTCTATGCGTCGGTCAAAGTCTGGCTGACGTAGAAGATTAGCCTATGCTTTCCTCGCTCCTCCCTGACGAGCATTCCACTGACTACTGTTGTTGACACGGCAATGTAAAAGGAATAAGGGCTCGCCTTCGACGGGTTTAGCAAGGATAGGCGGGCTGGCCAAGTATCGCTTCAGCTCTAGAAATGCGTCTTCGCATCGACCTGTCCATTCAAATTTTTTATTGCCTCGTAGGGTGTTGTATAACGGTAGGCATTTGTCGGTAGACCGTGAAATGAAGCGGTTTAAGGCTGCGATGCGTCCTGTCAGGCGTTGGACCTCGCGCTTCGTCTTTGGCGATGTCATTTCGATCAGCGCGTTTATCTGCTTCGGGTTTGCCTCTATACCTCGGTGAGTGATGAGGTATCCGAGGAACTCACCTGATGTCACAACGAACCTGCATTTGGCCGGGTTCAATTTCATGTTGTGCATATTTAGTTGTCGGAAGAAATCTCGCAAATGTTCAACGTGATTCTTCTCGTGAAGCGATTTGACCAACATGTCATCGA
This sequence comes from Eutrema heterophyllum, assembly GCA_002933915.1. Taxonomy (NCBI): domain Eukaryota; kingdom Viridiplantae; phylum Streptophyta; class Magnoliopsida; order Brassicales; family Brassicaceae; genus Eutrema; species Eutrema heterophyllum. The sequence continues at coordinate 14,602 of PKMM01031076.1, read as the reverse complement.
TGTAGACCTCCATTGTTTTGTCGAGCTGTTCCGCGAACATTTTGTTGACCAGCCTTTGATACGTTGGCCCTGCGTTTTTGAGTCCGAATGATATCACTTTATAGCAATAAATTCTACGATCTGGGATGAATGCAGTTTTTTCTCTGTCGTCGGGGTGCATCAGGATTTAATTGTAACCAGAGAACGCATCCATGAAAGATAAGAGTTTATTGTCGGCGGTTGCTTCGACAAGTCTGTCAACGTGGGGTAATGGGAAACTGTCCTTGGGGTACGCCTTGTTTAGGTCGGTAAAGTCTACGTACACTCGCCATTTGCCGATCTTTTTCTTAACCACGACAAGGTTGCAAGCCAATCATGGTACTTTGCTTCGGCAATTGAACCGACCTTCAACAGCTTTTCTACCTCGTCGTTTACGGCTTTAGCTCGTTTTGGTCCCAGCTTTCTTCTCTTCTGCTTGACAGGTTTGAAAACAGGATCCACGTTGATCTCGTGGCATGCAATGTTGATACTAATCCCTGGCATATCCTCTGCGGTTCAGGCGAATGTATATTCGTTCTCTTTCAAGAACGAGATCAATTTGTTGTGGATGGATTCGTCTAGTGTGGCTTCGATTTTGACGCATCGTTATGGATGAACATCGTCGATGCACACCTAGGTCACGGGCTCGTAGGTCGGATTGGCTTCTTTCTTGCGAGCTTCCATGATCTGTAATTGCTATAAGAGTTTGGATAGGTCATTCTCGGTCTCTTGGTCCGTCTTTGGTTTTTTTGGATTTGCGTTCACATTTGTTACCGGATTACGAAGGTTGTGGTCGGCGAGGAAACAGACCCGAGATTCCTTCTGGTTGCCCCATATAGTTTTGATGCCATCGGGTGTCGGGAACTTGATGCAGAGGTGATAGGCGGAGGGAATAGCTCGCATGGAGTTTATCCACGGGGTACCCATGATAACGTTGTATATTTCTGGATGATCCGCCACAGAGAACTCTATGATCTTTGTTGATGTGATCTTGAGCAACACCAAGAAAGAAGAGCTTGAACCAGAGCATGGAACAAAGGAGCAACTCGTAGCCGAGGAAGACTTGTTTGCGATCAAAGGCGTTAAGGCTACTAAGCTCAAAGAAGGCATTGGCGTGACACTCAAACAAAGCCAAGACTAGCACCATTCGAAGACACATCTAACCACAATGGTTATAATTCAGGCCCAAAGAAATCATTATATGGGTTTGTGAATCATTTGTGTGCTCTTTTTCCCTTGCTTTGGTTTTTTCCCAATGGGTTTTCCAAATTAAGGTTTTTAATGAGGCCAAATGATTCACAATATTACTGACGCATTTTTTCAAGCCCATCAACACTCATATTTTCGACAATGGAAGCTCAAGGGGTCTAGTTTCAAATTCAAACTCTGTTTTATTTCTTTTGTTCATTTTCGAGGAAGAGTTTAATGCTCTTCATGCAGCCCTTGTTGTTTTCTTTTTAAACCCTTTGTATGCTATTGTCGAAACCCATCATGGTTTGGATCATCAAAATTTATCAAACTCTTTTCTTATCGAAACAGTGTCGACAATCTCATCTCTTGACTCTTGAGAGCGATTTATTGCCTTGTGCAACATCTTTATCATCTATCATCTATCTCGTATGTCTTATGAACGAATCGTTGCCTCGTGCAACATCTCTTCAAACCAGAAGCTATTTTACAAGCTTCTTCTCTATCTATCTGTTCTAAAACCAGCTTCTTTGTGCAATCCTTGGGAGAATCATATCATTTGTTACGCCTTTCGCATGTACGGGGAGCCTGATCGTTCCTAGGGTCATCGTTGTATCATAATTTACTTAGTGTTTACTTGTTTTACTCATAATATACTTGTTTTAGCATGCTTTTTACTTAGTGTTTTGAGTCTCATGTGTGCATAGTCATAGTTTTCCTTAACATTTTGGTCTTAATTAGAGTCTAGGGTGTTTGCTGATATTCTCATATTTTACTCGTTTTAGCATGCATTCTACTTAGCGTTTTGAGTCACATGCATGCATAATCATTGTTTTCCTTAGTGTTTTGGTCTAAATTAGAGTCTAGCTAGGTTTCATTAAGTCCTAGTGAGTCTTGCATCATTTGGAGTGTTTTATAGGTGCTTGGAGTCATTTTGGAGAAGTTTGGAGTTATGGAGCATAAGAGAAGGAAGGGGTCATCCGAACCGTCCAAAAGAACCTGCCGAACAAAGGCTCTCTGATATGATTTAGCTTCGGAGGTGTTCATGAAAGTTGTAGAGGGATGAGTAATCTTTCTACCGGATTTTGAATCAAGTCATTCGGACCAGTGGTTTGGAAGATATGGCCGTTTTACTGAAGCTATGCCCGACTAGCCGCGAAGATGTCGAACAATACCGACCGGCATTGGGTCGGTACCATGGGTCGGTATTGCTCCAGAGACTTATAACGATCAGAAGCACTTCTCAACACCGACCCAGATCTGCTCGGCATGAAGGATCAGGAAGATTTGTACCGACCCATTCTGGGTCGGCACAAACCAAGCGGCACAAACACGGCAGTGCAGACCAACCTATTTGTATCGGCAAAACGAAGTAGATACAGTCCGATTTAGCCTCGACTGTCTTCATGGAAATTGTCTAGGAATGAGTTAGCGTGCCACTGCAGTTGGAATGAGGGCATTTGGATAAGCGGTTCAAGAGATATCGCGAGTTTACCGAAGGTGTATCCGTCTGGCCGCGAGACCAACGCCGACCAGCATTGGATCGACACAAGAAAAGATTAGTACCGACCTGTTCTGGACCGGTACTAACTGGTCGGTACAAAGGCAAAGATTAGTACCGACCTGTCCTAGCTCGGTACACTTGGTCGGTACAAATCCACTTCCAAATCCGTCCCATGAAGCCAGCCGAAGTGTCTTGAAGATCCGGCAGAACGAAGGAGTTAAAGTCCGATTCAACCTCAATGATCTTCATGAAAGATGTATCTAGATGAGTTAGCTTGCCACAGGAGTTGGAATCAGGTCATTCGGACATGTATTAGAGGAGATATCGTGAGTTTACCGAAGGTGTATCCGTCTGGCCGCGAGACCAACGCCGACCAGCATTGGATCGACACAAGAAAGATTAGTACCGACCTGTTCTGGACCGGTACTAACTGATCGGTACAAAGGAAAATATTAGTACCGACCTGTCCTAGCTCGGTACACTTGGTCGGTACTAATCCACTCCCAAATCCATCCCCATGAAGCCAGTCGAAGTGTCTTAAAGATCCGGCAGAACGAAGAGGTTACAATCAGATTCAGCGTCAATGATCTTCATGAAAGATGTAGATTATTGAGTCGTCTGACTTCTGGAGGTGGTTTCATGTCATTCTGATCCGTGGTTAGAAAGATACATCATATTTATCAGAGACATGTCTGTCTGGCGTCCAAACGAGTGCTGCTCCCAATACGACTTCTGGAAGATCAACCCAGACGAAGGGTTTCCAATCCGATTCAGCTTCTACGTTCTTCATGAAAGTCGTAGATATATGAGTTAGCTGTCGCCTGCAGGTGGTTTCAGGTCATTTGGATAAGCGGTTCAAGAGATATGGCGATTTTACCAAGTGTATGTAGACCAGTACCGACCGACTCCCGTGCGGCACACTCCGACCGGTATGACACCAGGGACTTGTGCCGATCCACTGTACCGACCCAGGACTGGTCGGTACAGACCACCAGAACCAGCAAAAACCCAGATTTGACCGGGTCAATACCCGGTTTGTTCCGGGTTGACCCGGTTCACCC
>PKMM01031076.1:0-10327 GCA_002933915.1 Eutrema heterophyllum | reverse complement strand
TTTCACGCCCGAGAGGTGTTCGATGAAATGCTTGAACCAAACCTTTTGTGAGCCTTTCTTGCCTAGCCAATGAGAGTTGATGTCTAGGGTGATTAGTGAACTAAGTGGAATTGGAGATTAAAGCTTGTTAATCATCTTATCACAAACGAGAGTTTGTTCTTGATTTGGTGATTAACAAAGTGATTAGTGCCACGAGAGTGGATTAGTCATAATTGTGAATTTCATGTTCTAGGATAGTGTTTAATGCAACTTTGTCATCGTTATTTGATTGTTAATCATTCATTTGCTTGTTCAATCCGTGATCCAACACTTCCAGCCTTTGTTTTCTTTCTTGCATTTTACTTTCTTAATCTAAAAACATAAAAACCCAAAAACATTTGCTCTAGCTTAGGAAGGTTCATGTATTCTTAGTGCATTGATCTTAACCCCTATGGATTGACACCTCTTATGCTACAATGACAAGCATAGAGGAATTGATATGAACATAATAACACAAAAATCCTATTTATCATTTGCATTATGTCCTAGTGAGTCTTGCATCATTTGGAGCGTTTTCTAGGTACTTGGGAGCATTTTGGTGAGGATTAGAGACCATGGAACCAACCACATCCGGTTTGAGATCAAGGAGAGCAAACTAGAAGAAAGGAAGAGGTTGGAGACAAGCACACCGACCGGCACTTGGCCGGTGTTGAGACAGAGCCGGGCACCGACCAGAAACACCGACCAAGCCCAACCGGTGTTGCTCTTTTTCCTTGTCCAGCATCGACTGCCCATCATCCGGTGTCCTCGACCGGTATTACAACAGGGACGGGCAACGAGCTATGCTTCATTCCACACCGGCCGAACGTGTTCTGGTGTCAAGATTCATCCGGAACAACACCGACCCGAGCTCCCTCTAGCACCGACCAGATGCAATCCAGTGTTGCACCTCAAGACGTCCAACACCGCTCGACCTTCGACCGGTGCACGCGCTCGGTGTTGGGACAGGAGTGGGCACCGACCAAGGCTTCATCTCACACCGACCAGACCTAGCCCGGTGCCACGCCTCAGAACTCCGCACCGACCCGCCTTCGACTGGTGTCCCCGACCGGTGTAAAGACTGAAGCCACACCGACCACCATCCGGTGGGTGTGAGAACACTTGACCCATACCCGACCGGGTCAACACCCGGTTTGTCCCGGGTTGACCCGGTTCACCCATGCACACTATAAATATTTTTATACCTAATTTTCTTGGATCTATCTTTTACTCTTGCTAAAAAACCTCCTTTTTAGGGTTCTATGTGTTTGTAAGAGATATCCTACTTTTGATTTATTTAATCTTTGTTTCCTTAATCTCTATCATCTATCTCTTCTTTCTTAATCATCTAATCTTATAACCATGGGATTTAACATCTTCTTCATAGAACTTGTTGGGTTCCTTATGGTTTGTGAGTAGTCTTCTAGGATCTAAGGATGGGGTTGATTTAGGGTGATCTATTTTCATTCTCTCCATTCTCTCCATTCACATAGTAACACTCCTCCATTGTAAGTAACTATTTTCTTTTTGGTCTTTGCATTTTATCTTTGTTTTGGGTTTCTCCTTTGAATTTATTTCACACCGGGACGTGATATTCTCATATATTGCATGTTTTAGCATACATTTCACTTAGAGTTTTGTGTCATTTACATGCATAATCATGGTTTCGNTGTGTCTTATTTTCGATTTTGCATCTCTTGAGTCTCATGCATATCTTGCATTCACTTATGGCATAGAAAACTCATAAAAATCGAAAAATTTTGAAAATTTTGAAAACACAAAAATAGATAATCTATTTGCATTTCATGTGTAGGATTGAGTCTAGTTTGCATATATATTGCATTGGGAGCAATGATGAGCTAGGGTATCACTTTAAAAAATTAATTCAACGCTCACGTTTGTAGTTTTTTAATGCATGATAGTGAGTTTGAAAGTAAAGATGCACCATCTTTAGATCTCATGCATCGATGTTCTCGTCTTGATTGAAGCAAGTGTGAATTGAATTCAACCCTATTAATAAGAACTTTAATCTTGACTTGCAATTATCGTGTTTGTGCATCTTTGAGAGAACTCGTGGATACCCATGTACATACTTGGATCTTCTTTTCCCTTTTTACCAGCCTTGTGGATCCAAGTAGCCATATCCCATTTTTGGAATGGTTCCCCACACCTTGAACTAAACCTCCTTTCTAGCCTATAACTTTCGTGAGTGATGGAGAGGCCTACTTTTCGAGCAAAATTGGCAAAAAGTGTTAAGTTTAAGGCGACAAGGATGGATTCTCATGTAGATCTAGTCCCAACATCAAGGGGCTAGTCTAGGGATAAGTTAGCTAGGATGGGAAGTCTTGGGGTATTTGTTTGGGACGTGTGTGAAACAACAAAAGAAGGGTGGAACGGAAAGGAAAGATGGGGAGAAAGCAAAAATGAGAAGTGGTTGGTGACAAGTTATAAGATTAGCTCTAAACATTAGATTTAGCCTCCAAGAGTTCAATGAAAATAAAAGAAGTCGAAAAATTGGCTAAGGCATCAAGTGATGAAAGATGAGGCAAGAAAAAGTTCGAAAAAGAAGAGCTAAACCAACAAAAAGGGGAGCACCAAACCACAAGTTCAATGGAGAAGAAGGAATTCCAAGTGAAAAAAAGATGAAGTGAAGAAGCAAGAGAAACATGTGGATTATTGATGTCTTCGTATTTTACATGTTCTATCATGCATTTTACTTAAGAGTTTTGTATCATTTGCATGCAAAATCATGGTTTTATCTAGCATTTAGGTCATNGCTTACTTTGTGTCTTATTTGCAGTGAGATCTTGTGATGGTCCTTCTGCTGCTTCTATAGATCGGGTTGATGCTAATGTTTTCGGTGATGATGGTGGTGATGAACGGGCAGTGAAGGACGTGATCATGTTGGATCTGGTGATCATAAGTGTTTTTCTGAATTCGATAGTGGCGATGATTGTAGTTCGGATATTGGAAGCAGTGCGGGTGATCATGGTGGTGATGAAAACGATGATGATGAAGCGTATGACGATGTAGGTGATGAAACTGATGAAGAAACCGAATGTGATGATGATGAAGATGACGATGATGAAGACTATGACAATATAGGTGATGAAACTGATGAAGAAACCGAATGTGATGATGATGAAATTGGTGGTAGTGATACCAGTGATTGCGACTCTGGTGATGTATCTGGGTCGGATGTTGGTCATGATCCACATCTAGATGTTGGTTATGTTGGTGGTATTATCGATGATGATTTGCCATCACTATCTGCGGCGGGTCGTGAAGTTGTTCCTGTGTTTGAAAAGTACAAAAGATTTGTTGTAAGTCTCGGGTATCTTAGGGGGTTTACGAGACTTGAAAACTTTTTTTTTTGTCAAACCTTTGTCTAGTTCCACTGACGGGTGCTCTGATCCTGGTAGTTATGGAATTTTTGGTGTCGACGACGACGGGTTGACAGCTCAATGTTTTGTTAAATCGAATGACAAATTTTTTGGCTTCGATCCAGTTGGTTTTGGTGTTTCACAATTGATGACTGGGAAGTTTGATTCTACGACTATGATCATCGTAAAGATTCTTCATATTTGGACAGATTCTTCCCGTCCATCGGGTAGGCGTCTAGAGCTTATATTATGTGATGAACATGTTCGTTTTTTTGTATTCCTTATTTTGCGTCTGTGTTTGGATACTTTTTTTTATTTTTATGTTTTTGTTTTGATTATGTTGCTGAAGAATTCAGAGAACAGAAAGAGATGATCAAAGAGATTTATGTATATCATTCACAAGAAGGATTACACCATTATATATACAAAGAGAATGTCAAAGCTACAAAAGATTGTCAAGCAGAGATTGTACGGCCGTGATTGAGGCGTTGATTGAGGACTAATTGATACGGTAATCTCTGTCGTGATTGTGGACTAATTGAGACGGTATTGCCCCCCCCCCCCTCAAACCGGAGCATGAAGATTCTGAATGCCCAGTTTGCTTTGGAAATCATCAAACGCATATCGACCGAGTGGTTTAGTAAAAATATCGGCCAATTGAGTAGTCGTATGAACATGATTTAGCACAAGTGTACCTGATTGTAGCTCATCACAAAGTGACAATCATTTTCGATGTGTTTCGTTCGCTCATGGAAAACCGGATTAGTGGCGATGTGAATAGCGGATTTGCTATCACAGTAAACACGGATCGGTTGGTTATGTGCGACTCCTAGTGATGTAAGAAGACGCTTTAACCACATAAGCTTTTTGGTAAGGAAGGCCATTGCGCGATATTCGGCTTCCGCGGAAGATTGACTAACCGTTTGTTCTTTCTTTGTTTTCCAAGAGATGGGAGAATCACCAAGGTGTACAATATAGCCACTTACAGATTGCCTTGTAAGCGGACAGCTTGCCCAATCAGAATCGCACCAACCCGTGATCTGAAAATCGTTGGCAACCTTTAACAAAATCCCTTGAGACTGCCTTTCAAGTATCGAACCACTCGCAGACCCGCTTGCCAGTGATCTTCCCTCGTTGTTTGCATAAATTGGGCCAGAATGTGAACACAATATGCCAAATCCGATCTGGTTACTGTCAAATATATTAACCTGCCGATCAGTCTTCGATAATGTTGAGGATTTGTGAGCAAAGGCGAAGTTGAGAGAGCAAGCTTGTGGTTTTGTTCCCACGGAAACGCAGCCGGCTTTGCTCCGAAAAGTCATGCTTCTATGACAATCTCCAAGGCATATTTGCGTTGACTTTAATAAAATCCCGTCGAGCTTCGAGAGACTTCTTCAATGCCCAAGAAAAATTTCAACGCACCTAAATCTTTCATCTAGAAGCAGGATGAAAGATATCCTTTAAATATATCCATTGCTTCATGTGAATTACTTGTAAGAATCATGTCATCGACATAGATGAGCACATTGATCTGAATACCGCCTTTGTCGAATGTAAACAAGGAGTAATCAGAAAGTGATTGTTGAAACCCGTAGTCTCGTAATGCCGTTGTCAGATTCTCAAACCAGCAGCGAGGCGCCTGCTTCAACCCGTATAGCGATTTTCGCAATCTGTAAACTTTCTTTTCATCAGTTGAGTAAAAACCAGGTGGAGGTTTCATATATACCACCTCGTGAAGATCGCCGTGTAGAAAGGCGTTGTGTACATCCATTTGATGTACCGGCCAATTATTCCCGGCAGCCACTTGCAAGAACAAATGGACTGTTTCCATTTTTGCAACTGAGGCGAAAGTGTCTCCATACTCCACATTTTCGATTTGTTTATTTCCGAGAGCCACAAGACGTGCCTTGTAGCGTTCAATGGAACCATCAAATTTTAGTTTAATTTTGTAGACCCATTTTGACCCAATTGCTCGTTTCCCTGGTGGTAGGTCTACGAGAGTCCACGTCTGATTTTCCTCAAGATCTTCAATTTCGTTCTTCATTGCCTTTTTCCATTCACGTTTCTAAACAGCATGTTTGAACGTTCGTGGTTCGTCGATGGATCAAATTGTAGCCAAACAAGCTCGATGTATTGCACTGAAACGATCGTAGCTAACATAAATCCCAATCGGATATGAGGACTTTCCCGTTGAGTTGCCTAGAAGTCTACTTTGAACTGAATTGAGAACAAAAAATTTCAGAGTTACCAGTGGTTGACGTTTTCGGTGTCCTTGGCCAAGCTGTTCTTCCTGATTCGCGGCAGCTGTCGAATTTTCACCGGAACCAGTGGCAGGCGTCGGAGCGATTATTGCCGGTGTGGGAAGTCTGGCGGTGATGTTCTCCGTCAAATGAACGATTGCCGGTAGTGGAGATTGAATGACAGTGTTCTCCGTCTCAAATGCAGGCATCGTGGCTACATCTCCTTGGGTCAAAGATGTGGTGATCGAATAAGACCCATGTACATTAGGAGGTGGGCTTATTGGGCCTTGTTCAGAAATTGGGCTCCTTAAATTATTTGTTATTGGAGATTGGCCCAATAACCCATCAAAAGAAGCGTGACGTCTATCTTCTTCTTCCAAATATCGAACATCACCTGTGGGCATATTAGGCGCTTGATCAATTTCTTCTTCTTCAATTTCTTTTATTGTTGAATTTGCACAGGGAAATTCCTTTTCACAGAAAACAACATCTCTTGAGACCAAGAAAACATGATCTTCCAAATCAAAGAGTTTCCAAGCTTTCTTCCCGTGAGGATAACCGACAAACAAGCACTTTCTGCTCCGTGATGCGAATTTATCACCTTTGCTTCTTTGATAGTGCGCATAACACATAGAGCCAAACACCCTTAGATGTTCGTATTAGGGTGGTTTTCCATATATATTTTCATACGGCGTTGTGCCTCCTAACATTGAGCTTGGAGTTCGATTGATTAAAAATCTAGTTGTTAACACACATTCTCCCCAAAACTCAATAGGTAAACTTGCTTGAAATCTCAGCGCTCGTGCCACATTCAATATGTGACGATGCTTTCTTTCAACTCTCCCGTTCTGTTGCAGCGTTCCAACGCAAGACGTTTCATGAATAATGCCAAGACTAAGAAAAAACCCAGTGAGACAAACGAATTATGATCCATTGTCACTCCTTATGGTTGTAACTTTTTGTTGAAATTGTCGAGTTGTCATAGCCAGGAAATTTTTAAGTTGTGTAGGCGCTTCTGTCTTATCGTTCAAAAGATAAATCCATACTCCTCTTGAGTAATCAACCACTATGGTCAGAAAATATCGTGCACCAGAATGAGATGGTGTTCTATAAGGATGATATGCTCAAATTAATACCCTAAAAAGTACTAAAGCAATGTTGTAGTATAAGTAGGGGTCAACCACAAAAAGTCCAGAATTCACTCAATAGATTATGTAGATTCGAATTAAGCTAAACCAACAAATGTAAATGAAAGCAATGCGTAAACTAAATGTGTTGTAAGTCGATTGGAAGAAAGATAGGCTCAGGGTATTTCTTAGGAATTCAATGAATGTACATAAACTAGCTAATAGGATTCAGATTTAGCGCGGTTCTTGAACTCAAATCACTAAAGTATAGCTAACCAACTCTCGTTGCGAAAACTATCTAAGTCTAAATCCTAGAATTCCCAATCTCTTTGCGAATCCTAAAGTCTAAACCAGCTTTTAGTTCAAGTTTGATTTGTTCACAAAACAACTAAACCAAATCTCTTTGCGAATAGTTATTTTGCTCACTCTAGGTTCTGTCAGGTAATTAATCGCACTCTCGTTCCTAACCAATTATCCTAAGATCTAAGTTCTAGGTGATCAGTCTAGAATTAGCTTTGAGAACAACCTAGGCGAAGAACTAATTCAGATGGTGAATCCTAATTATTCAATTAACCTAACATATAGAGAAAACCCTTATGAGAACCCTGAACCTAACAAGAGAACTACTCAGACATGGTAATTGAGACAATAAACATGACTGAAATAATACTCAAATAAATAATAAAAAGGAGAGTAACAAGAGGGTTCGAAATCTTCTCTCGGACGAACAGAGTCTCAGACTTGTCTCCCTTAGAAAGCTCTCTCACAAAATTCAGAGTCCAAAAATCAAGTCTAATCAAAAACGTAGCCAACAAAACTGGCTCAAAAACCTAATTAATAACCTAAAACACGTTTTGGGGTTTATTGCAATTATTAAAGTCTTCTGGGCAATTTTGCAATTCTTCAACTCTTCATAAAAGTCGCGACTTCTGTCTTGCTGCAATGAGTATCGACCGATACTAGGGTAGTATCGATCGATACTGAGACTCTAAATCGGGTATTCAGCTACACAAGCTTCTGTTTTGCTCCAAATGCTCCAAAAAGCTCCAATATCTCCAATTATGCTCCAAACGTGCTAAAACCTGTAAAAGACTCTAAAAGACTCCAAAATAGTATAAAGACTTTATAAAACGGACTTATATCATGGCTTAAAAAGGGTAAAAACCATGATATATCAAAGGACCCCACAAATCACAATGGATTAACTCAAACACTCTCGTTGTCTTGTTCAGACTAAGCGGAAAGGAAGCTCTTGTTTGTTTTGCACGGAGACAAACATCGCACGCCTTATTCAAAGATTCCAAAGAAACAGAGACATTGGGTAACAAACCAAGTACCCTTGCAGATGGATGACCCATCTTATTGTGCCATAGTTCGTAAGAGTCCTTCTCACGTACTGTGACAGATCCCACCGTTTCCGAGTTGCAAAAATGGAAGGTTTTGCCTCCACGCCTACCCGCTCCAATCACCGTTTTCGTAGTACGATCTTGAACAACAAGATATCGATCAACCAACTGTACTACGCAATGATTCTCATCCATTAGTTGTCCTACCGAGATCAAATCAGATTGTAATTCCTCAACAAAGAAAACAGACGGCATCAAAAGATTCGACCCAAGATACATTGTTCCTTCGATACGAGAAACTCGCTCTCGACCATCTACCAAGATAATCAAAACCGGAGCTATTTCGCGCACCTCCCTCAAAATATTGTATCTTCCGGTGAGGTGATGTGATGCTCATGTATCCATAATCCAAAGAGGAGAAGAAAGTGTTTTATGTGAAAAAAATTCAGTCATTGTGATGTTCTTTGCGCCATTCAAAAGTGTCACAATTGAATGCCATTGCTCCTCGCTTAATCCACTCACACCATCTCTATCTTTGTCTGTGATCACATAATTGAAATGCTCTTGATTTGTTGGTGCACTTACGTGTACTGTATTTGAGATTGTTCTACGGATCTCCATAGTCATCGTTGTCGGGTTCGTTGTTGTCGTTGTCGGGTTCATCATCGTTGTCGGATTCGCGTTTGTCGAGATCAGGTTCGTCCCATCAATCGGATATGTGTTTCGGTTTGCCATGGTCGCAGTGGAATTCAAGTTCAGGCTTGCTTTCATGGATGTCGTTGTCGGATTCATCGTCAATCAATTTCTGTTGTTGATGTTTTTTTTTTTTTTTCGTGAGGAAGAAGAAGAACAACAATATATTCATAGATTTATCTGCTCTGATACCATGAAGAATTCAGAGAACAGAAAGAGGTGATCAAAGAGATTTATATATATCATTCACAAGAAGGATTACACCATTATATATACAAAGAGAATGTCAAAGCTACAAAAGATTGTCAAGCAGAGATTGTACGACCGTGATTGGGGCGTTGATTGAGGACTAATTGATACGGTAATCTCTGCCGTGATTGTGGACTAATTGAGACGGTATTAGTTGCATTAATGCTTGTATTGTATATGTAGGGGTTTAAAATCCAGGCCACTATTACTGCTCTGGATTACGAGTTCTTTTCTCGGAGGTTATATGAGGGGATATGGGTAACGATTAGTCAATTCGAGCTTGTCAGTGAGTGGGACTGTTGCAGATCCACTTCCCATCTTTATCGGAAATACTTTCTTCGTTCAACGATCGTCAGTAAAAAATTTATCATTGTGGTCGAATTTTTTTTGAGTTTATCGATTTCCAAAAAATATTGGATCAAGTGCACAGCGATGATTATTTGGTCGGTATGTTTGTATAACTATTTCGTATGGTTTTTTATATTGATTTATTGGGTTGATTTAGATTATAGTTCTTTATTGTTTTTGGTACGGGGTTTTTAAGTTTTTTTGTTTTTTTAGATTTGATAGGTCAGGTGGTTGATGTTGGAAAGTTCAAAGCTTGGGATGGATTCGTTTTCAATGGGAAGATTAATCACGGTGGAGACAGTCCCTACCAGACTATCTCATTCGAATTAAAGGATACGAGGTATTTATCTATTTGGTAAAGTCTTCGACTTTTGAATTATAGTTCTTAAAATGTTTGTCTTTTTTTTTTTTTTCAGTACGTTCATTTGAGTTGTGAGTTGAGCGGTGAGATGGCTTTTAATTTTTTCAATGATTGGATCGGTTCTTACGGTGATGTCGCAGTTTGTGTTATTAGATGGGGATCATTGATATCTACGCAGGTATTGTATGGCAAAATAAAGTGCGTTAGCGTCTTTGGTTTTCTTTTATTTTACGCATTGTGTTGTTTTGTTATTGTAGTACCGAAAAATACCGGATTGAAAACTTGTGATTAAAATCAATGATTATAAACGATACAACAAGAAACGAATTATGAAAGAAACATTCGAGACAGAGGTATTCCAAACAAAGATAGAGACACGGAGTCGAGATATGATCTCTTTCCTAAATTCAATAAATCCCCCAAAGTGTGACGGAACTGTATGAGTTTTGAATCCCAGGATACAACGGTGGCGAGACCGTTTCACAACCACTTGAAAGCGGAATCTACGAACTATATACTACGATATACTCTCGACGAAAAAAAACTTACGATTTAAGACAAA
>PKMM01031058.1:0-105788 GCA_002933915.1 Eutrema heterophyllum | reverse complement strand
TCTTTGAAAATATTATCACGTCATGTGTTTCATTGTTAATTATATCGACAATATGCCAAGTATTCTCTTGGTATTGTATTCCTTCTAAACTAAGAGTTACATTTTTCCTTATAGTCCATTGTTTTGAGTTAACTAAGCTTTCAAACGATGATATATAAGAAGATTATGGAGGGTGTGGCGTCCAAATAAATGATAAACGTAGTTGTTCCTTCATTTTTACTCGTTTGGAGTTTCGCAGACAAATTGACAATTCCTTGCAGTCCTTTGGCAGATTGTTAGGTAAAAGAAATGGCGGTGCTGTCTGACAAAAGGCGGCGCTAACGTTCGACGATATAAAAGCTCTAGGCAGAGTTAGAGCAGAGAAATTTGGAGGATTCTTTTTTCTTCAAAAAAAATTGTGTTTTCATATTTGTTCTTGTTTCTCTACCACCACCTCTTTTGATCCATGGTTTCTTCTTATTCATTTTGGTAGATTTATAACAAATCTTTGAAATCACGTCATGTGTTTCATTGTTAATTATATCGACAATATGCCAAGTATTCCCTTGGTATTGTATTCCTTCTAAACTAAGAGTTACATTTTTCCTCCCATTCCATTGTTTTGAGTTAACTAAGCTTTTAAACGATGATATATAAAAAGATTATGGAGGTGATGCGTTCAAACAAATGATAAACGTAGTTGTTCCTTTGTTCTTACTCATTTGGGGTTTCGCAGACAAATTGACAATTCCTTGCAGTGCTTTGGAAGATTGTTAGGTAAAAGAAATGGTGGCGCTGTCTGACAAAAGGCGGCGCTAACGTTCGACTATATGAAAGCTCTAGGCAGAGTTAGAGCAGACAAATTTGGAGGATTCATTTTTCTTCAAAAAAAACTATTTTTTTATATTTGTTCTTGTTTCTCTACCACCACCTCTTTTGATCCATGGTTTCTTCTTATTCCTTTGGCTGATTAAGAAAAAATATGTGAAAATGTTATCACGTCATGCGTTTCATTGTTAATTATATTGACAATATGCCATTTATTCCCTTGGTATAGTATTCCCCCTAAACTAAGAGTTACATTTTTCCTCCGGTTCCATTGTTTTGAGTTAACTAAGCTTTCAAACGATGATATATAAGAAGATAATGGAGGTGTGGCGTCCATACAAATGATAAACATAGTTGTTCCTTCGTTTTTAATCATTTGGGGTTTCGCAGACAAATTGACAATTCCGTGCAGTGCTTTGGCAGATTGTTAGGTAAAAGAAATGGCGGCGCTGTCTGACAAAAGGGGGCGCTAACGTTCGACGGTATAAAAGCTCTAGGCAGAGTTAGAGCAGAGAACGGCCTTGGTTTTGGCAGATTTGTTTTGGCAGATTTGTTTTGGCATATTTGTTTTGGTTTCCATGGAAATGGACTCTCTTCTTCATTGGCTTCTTTATTCAAACCTTANGTCTGACAAAAGGCGGCGCTAACGTTCGACGGTATAAAAGCTCTAGGCAGAGTTAGAGCAGAGAACGCCCTTGGTTTTGGCAGATTTGTTTTGGCATATTTGTTTTGGTTTCCATGAAAATGGACTCTCTTCTTCATTGGCTTCTTTATTCAAACTTTAAACTCATAAGCAGTTCGATGTTTGATAATCGTTTGTACAAATAAAAAAGCCCAACTTTTCAATCCTTATGCACTTAAAGAATAAAGCCCATAATTTTGGCCCTCATAATATTTTGGAGCCTCTGTATATGAATGATATGGTCGTATACATAAATAGTAAACTCTACATTTAAATTTAGAATGAGGGGTACATTTAAATTTAGAATGAAGGGATCGCAGACCACAATATGGCAGATGATATATTAGAAGATTATGGAGGTGTGGCGTCCAAACAAATGATAAACGTAGTTGTTCCTTCGTTTTTACTCGTTTGGGATTTCGCAAACAAATTGACAATTCCTTGTAGTGCTTTGGCCGATTGTTAGGTAAAAGAAATGGCGGCGCTGTCTGACAAAAGGCGGCGCTAACGTTCGACGGTATAAAAGCTCTAGGCAGAGTTAGAGCAGAGAAATTTGGAGGAGTCATTTTTCTTCAAAAAAAATTGTGTTTTCATATTTGTTCTTGTTTCTCTACCACCACCTCTTTTGATCCATGGTTTCTTTTTATTCCTTTTGGTAGATTTATAACAAATCTTTAAAAATATTATCACGTCATCTGTTTCATTGTTAATTATATCGACAATATGCCAAGTATTTCCTTGGTATTGTATTCCTTCTAAACTAAGAGTTACATTTTTCCTCCCATTCCTTTGGTTTGAGTTAACTAAGCTTTCAAACGATGATATATAAGAAGATTATGGAGGTGTGGCGTCCAAACAAATGATAAACGTAGTTGTTCCTTTGTTTTTACTCGTTTGGGTTTCGCAGACAAATTGACAATTCCTTGCTGTGCTTTGGCAGATTGTTAGGTAAAAGAAATGGCGGCGCTAACGTTCGACGGTATAAAAGCTCTAGGTAGAGTTAGTGCAGAGAAATTTGGAGGATTCGTTTTTCTTCAAAAAAAATTATGTTTTCATATTTGTTCTGGTTTCTCTACCCCCACCTCTTTTGATCCATGGTTTCTTCTTATTCCTTTTGGTAGATTTATAACAAATGTTTGAAAATATTATCACGTCATGTGTTTCATTGTTAATTATATCGACAATATGCCAAGTATTCTCTTGGTATTGTATTCCTTCTAAACTAAGAGTTACATTTTTTCCTCATAATCCATTGTTTTGAGTTAACTAAGCTTTCAAACGATGATATATAAGAAGATTATGGAGGTGTGGCGTCCAAAGAAATGATAAACGTAGTTGTTCCTTCGTTTTTACTCGTTTGGGGTTTCGTAGACAAATTGACAATTCCTTGCAGTGCTTTGGCAGATTGTTAGGTAAAAGAAATGGCGGCGCTGTCTGACAAAAGGCGGCGCTAACTTTCGACGGTATAAAAGCTCTAGGCAGAGTTAGAGAAGAGAAATTTGGAGGATTCGTTTTTCTTCAAAAAAAATTGTGTTTTCATATTTGTTCTTGTTTCTCTACCACCACCTCTTTTGATCCATGGTTTCTTCTTATTCCTTTTGGTAGATTTATAACAAATCTTTGAAATCACGTCATGTGTTTCATTGTTAATTATATCGACAATATGCCAAGTATTCCCTTGGTATTGTATTCCTTCTAAACTAAGAGTTACATTTTTCCTCCCATTCCATTGTTTTGAGTTAACTAAGATTTCAAACGATGATATATAAGAAGATTATAGAGGTGTGGCGTCCAAACAAATGATAAACGTAGTTGTTCCTTTGTATTTACTCGTTTGGGGTTTCGTTGACAAATTGACAATTCCTTGCAGTGCTTTGGCAGATTGTTACGTAAAAGAAATGGCGGCGCTGTCTGACAAAAGGCAGCGCTAACATTCAACGGTATAAAATCTCTAGGCAGAGTTAGAGCAGAGAAATTTGGAGGAGTCATTTTTCTTCAAAAAATATTGTGTTTTCATATTTGTTCTTGTTTCTCTACCACCACCTCTTTTGATCCATGGTTTCTTTTTATTCCTTTTGGTAGATTTATGATATATCATGGTTTTTACCCCTTTTAAGCTGTGATATAAGTCTGTTTTATAGAGTCTTTCTACTATTTTGTAGTGTTTTAGTGTCTTTTATAGGTTTTAGCACGTTTGGAGTATAATTGGAGATATTGGAGCTTTTTGGAGCATTTTGGAGCAAAGCAGAAGTTCGTGTAGCTGAGTACCCGATTTGGAGCCTCAGTATCGGTCGATACTCACTGCAGCAAGACACATGTCGCAACTTTATGAAGAGTTGAAGAATTGCAAAATTACCCGAAGACTTTATTATTTACAATTTAGCCCAAAACGTGTTTTAGGAGTTTAAGTTAGGTTTTTAAGCCACTTTGGCTATTACGTTCGATTTACCCTTTATTCTATTCTGGTTTTGGTTGAGAGGAATTGAGGGAGACAAGTCTGAGCTTTGTTCGTCAGAGAGAAGATTTCGAACCCTTGTTCTACTCTATTCTTATTATTTATTGAAATATTATTTAGTTCTGTTGTTTTCTTTAATCTCCATGTATGAGTAGTTCTCTTTTAGGTTTAGGGTTCTCATGAAAGGATTTCTCTGAATGTTAGACAGATCGATGTATTAGGGTTCATAATGAATTAAGTTCTTCACCATAGGTTGTTCTTAGCGCTAATTCTAGCTTGATCACCTAGAACTTAGATCTTAGGTTAATTGATTAGGCACGAAAGTGCAATTGAATAACCTGACAGAACCTAGGGTGAGCAAAATAACTATCTGCAAAAAAAATTGGTTTAGTTGTTTTGTGAACATATCAAACCTGAACTTTAAAGCTGGTTTAGATCCTTAGGATTTGCAAAGAAATTTGGAATTCTAGGACTTAGACTTAGATCATTCTCGCAACGAAAGTTGGTTAACTATAATTTAGTGTTTTGAGTTCAAGAACCGTGCTAAATCTGAATCCTGATAGATTGATTTGTCTGCATTCTCTGATTTCCGGAGAGATACCCTGAGCCTAGTTTTTCCCATTGAATTTACAACCACTTGATAATCTTAGTTGCTTTCTGTTTAATCTATTGACTTAGCTTAATTCAAATATTTCAATCTATTGAGTGAAATCTTGAGTTTTTGTGGTTCGACCCCTAATTTACTGCAACTACTGATTTAGTACTTTATGGTATTATATTTGAGCATATCAAATTTTGGCGCCGTTGCCGGGGACTCTATTTCACCATTAGATTTTTGCTGAGAATTTCGACTAAGTCCGACGGTATCGATCGATACTCACCTAGTATCGGTCGATACTCGTCGTTTTAGTTTACTTTTTTTTCGATTTTTGTTACTTACGTCTGTTGACTTTTGTTTTTCAGGTGTATGCCTAATCGCGAAACCAGGATAAACAAGAGCACACAGTTGACTAATCTGTCCAACAAGGAGCTAGCTGACTTAGAGCGCACGATCAGGAAACAGAAGAAACAAGCAGAGATGAACAATCAAGTTGTGTTGAATCGTGACGAGGCTGGAGCCTTGAGGGACCCGGATGGTAATCTGTGCAATGAGGCTGGACAACGACTTGATGGAGAGGGAAACATCATAATCCCTCCACTAGCTGTCGATGAGAATGCTGCGCGAGCTGCGCGCAACAACAAAGTGAATCATGGGAATGCTAGGGGTAATCGTGCCAGGACGCTTGGAGAGTACAACAAACCTGATCAGTTCTATGCCAATCGGTATGCGATTCGTATTCCCACTTTTCAGTGGAATGACTTTGAGCTGAAGCCTGCATACTACACACTTGTGGGTCAGCACCCTTTTCATGGTCTTTCTCATAAGCATCCCATGGATCACATCGAGAGGTTCGAGGATTTGGTCACTAGCATCAAGTACAATGGAGTGCCCAATGAGTTCCTTTTCTGTAAGCTTTTCCCATACTCTCTTGGTGGGGATGCAGGTTACTAGCTGAAGTAGTTGCCTCCAGGATCGCTGACTACTTGGGTAGAGACGAAGAACGCATTTCTTAACAATTTCTATGATGATCCGAGATCCGAGGAGCTGAGGAACAAGATTTCTCAATTTTCTCAGGGAGCGATAGACGCTTTTAAAGCCGCTTGGGCAAGGTTCAGATCATATCAGAGAGATTGCCCGCATCACGGGTTTACTCAGGTTCAATTGCTGGGTATTTTCTTCAGAGGAATCGATTGGAGGTATCAGATGGCTCTGAATGCTGCGAGCAATGGGAATTTCAACACGAGATATCCCGAAATGCTTATGTGCTGATTGAGAACTTGGCGTCTAGCAATAGCACCAAGAATGCAGATTTTGAGCGGAAGAGGCTGAATGGGAGCATTGATGGGTCACATATTGCTGAGGTGCATGTGAAGCTGGATTCGGTGCACAATTTGTTGATGGGCAAGCAGTAGAAGGCTGTTCACTTTGCTGATGAGGTCGAGAACGTTGATGAGGATGAAGCAGGGGATGTTAATTACATTGGAGGTGCTGGTTTTCAAAATCAGTGATATCAGTACAACAACAACCGCGGCTTCACCAACAATGCTCAGAGAGGAGGATTCAAGTCTGATTTCAAGCCCTCAGGTTTTGGAGCTAAAACCTTTGCCCATAAACCAATGCAGAGCAGCGATTACACGCGTGCCTATGGGAGTTCGTCCTATCAATCTCCACCGCCCAAGACTCAGGAGAGCAGGGTCGAGTCTATGCTCGAACAGCTTCTCGAGGGACAGCAGAAGATGACAGTGGATTTTAATGGGAAGATGGATGCCATGTACACAGATCTGAATGGAAAGATTGAAGCTCTTAGCATTAATCAGAAGAGGCTGGAAACTCAAGTCGCTCAGACCGCAAATGGTGTGAAGAGACATGAAGGTTCTCTTCCAGGGAAAACAGTGAATCCAAGGGAACATGTTCATGCTATCACCTTGAGAAGTGGAAAAGAGGTCAATACAGGAGTGAAGAAGATTTATACTCCACAGAATTTCGTCATTCCTGCTGAAGATGACGATGATGAGGCTCCCGAAATCGCCCCAGTATCGACCGACACCAGCCAGCATCGGTCGATACCCGTCCATGGATCTGCCAAAGAAGTTTCGAGACAACAACAATCGACCGACACCAGCCAGTGTCGATCGACACCAGTGCAGTTACTTTCACGGGATATCTCAAGCCCTCGTGTGTCGATCGATACCAATCCGGTATCGATCGATACTGACCCTGAAGTCGAGAAGCAGGCCAGGATTGTCGAGGAAAGGGTTTACAAACCCAAGATACCTTACCCTCTGCCTCCCAGGAAGACCAAGAAAGAAGTAGAAAATTCCAGATGCAAGGCAATGCTAGATAAGCTGATTGTTGAAATTTCTTTCCTTGATGCTATTAAGACTTCTCTAGCTTTCAGAAGATATGTCAAGCGGATGGTGTCTAGCAACGTGAACCTTGAAGAAGGATGTGTGATGCTCACTCAGGAGTGCAGTACAATCTTGACCAACATAATCCCAAAGAAACTTCCAGATCCAGGGAGCTTTGTGTTGGATTGTATGATATTCACTGAAAGGTTCGAGCGTTCTCTATGCGATCTTGGCTCAAGTGTGAACCTCATGCCATATTCAGTTTCCAAGAGGATGGGTATGACAGACTTCACATCCACCAGAATATCTTTGATACTTGCTGATCCCTCAGTGCGACTTCCAGAGGGGCTACTCGAAGATGTTCCGATTAAGATCGGGAATTGTTTGATCCCGACTTATTTCATTGTCCTGAAGTATGATGATGAGCCTATAGATCCTCTTATCTTGGGCAGACCATTCCTTGCAACCGCTAGTGCATTGATTGATTGCAGGAATGGGAAAATAGCTTTTAACATAGGTGATTTGGTCATGACCTTTAACATAGAGAAGATGATGAAGCGACCAACCATCGATGGGCAAACTTTCTTCGTTGATACTTTCACGGACATTGTTGAAGAGTACTTCTTGGAGATGCATCATGAGGATCCGTTGGAGAGGGCATTGGTCTGTTCAGCTGAATCTGAGGTTTGCTTGAGTGAAGACGCTACTGGTTACTCGAAGATGCTCGACACTGCACCATCAGTATCGATCGATACTCCTTTGGTATCGAGAATTGGGTGAATGTTCCAAGCAAGCTGCTAAGCTTGGAGATTGGAGCGAGGAGAAAGCTCCTAAGGTGGAACTCAAGTCACGTCCAGCCAATCTGAGGTATGTTTTTCTTGGTCCTAATTCCACATACCCTGTGATTATTAATGCTTTTTTGAACAACGCAGAGGTTGCCTTACTGCTGAGCAAGCTGCGCATGTATCGCAAAGCTCTTGGCTATTCTCTTGATGACATTTCAGGTATATCACCGGATCTGTGTATGCATAGGATTCATCTTGAGGACGAGTCAAAGGCTACCATTGAGCATCAGAGGAGGCTGAATCCAAATCTGAAAGAAGTGGTTAACAAGGAGGTTATGAAGCTCTTGGATGCAGGGGATATCTATGCCATCTCAGACAGTTCTTGGGTCAGCCCAGTTCATGTTGTGCCTCATAAAGGAGGAATCACTATGGTGAAGAACGAGAGGGATGAGCTGATTCCTACACGGACGATCACTGGTCATCGGATGTGTATTGACTACAGGAAGTTGAATGCGGCCACAAGGAAATATCACTTCCCATTGCCATTCATTGACCAGATGTTGGAGAGGTTAGCAAGTGACCCATACTACTGTTTCCTCGATGGGTACTCAGGCTATTTCCAGATTCATATACATCCAGAGGATCAGGGGAAGACAACCTTTACATGTCCTTATGGCACATTCGCCTACAGCAGAATGCCATTTGGATTATGTAACGCTCCAGTGACGTTTCAGAGGTGTATGATGTCTATCTTCACAGACATGATTGAGGAGTATATGGAGGTATTCATGGATGATTTTTCAGTTGATGGATCGTCATTCAAGAACTGTCTGGATAACTTGTGCAAGGTGCTACAGAGATGCGAGGAGAAACACTTGGTCCTTAATTGGGAAAAGTGTCATTTTATGGTTCAAGAGGGCATCGTTCTTGGGCACAAGGTTTCTAAGGCTAGGATCAAGGTTGAAAAAGCTAGGATTCAAGTCATGACAAGCCTACAACCACTGAAATCTGTGAAGGACATTCGAAGCTTCCTTGGTCATGCTGGGTTTTATCGACGTTTCATCAAGGACTTCTCCAAGCTAGCCCGCCCACTCACCACCCTATTATGCAAGGAAGTCAACTTTGATTTCACCCCTGATTGCCTTGTAGCTTTTGAGGAGATTAAGAAAGCCTTGGTGAGTGCTCCCATTGTCCAACCTCCGGATTGGAATTTACCTTTTGAGGTTATGTGCGACGCGAGCGATTTTGCAGTTGGTTCAGTTCTAGGTCAGAGGAAAGCCAAGAAACTTCATGTTATCTACTATGTGATAACACCATATTTTACTTGTTTTTAGGGCTTTATTTTCATAGGTTTTAATCTCACATTGTATAGTTTTGGGATATTTTCATGCATTTGAGTCTCATTTGCATTGCATTGCATTTTAGATGTCCTAGGTTGTCTTTGCATTCTTTTTGGCTTACTTGAGACATTTTCAGGTGTTTTTGGAGTCAGAGGAGTTGGAGGAGTGAAGATAGCCATAAAAAGGTCATTGCGGAATACAGAGATGTAGGATCAGGTTGAGACGTCAGAAGTTTGGCATTGGATGAAAGACTTTCCACCGATGGATTGAGCTCATATTTTAACAAACGATAGATCAATGGATTATATTTCATTTGAAAGTTGTTTAAGGCCATTCCAACGGTGCGATCAAAAGTTATGCCGCTTTTCGTGGCGACGGTCCAGTCTGGCGAGCAAAAGAAGCAAGAGGAGGAATGAGACCAGATCGATCGATCCACAAAGTTGGATCGATCGATCCCAAACATCGAAGATTTCCCAGACCGACCTACAATGCCAGATCGATCGATCTCATGTTTTTGGGGGATCGATCGATCCCCTCTACATCGACCGATCCACCACCGCGACCGAAGCCGTCCGTAGCGCTTTAAAGATCGACTCAGAAGTACGATTTTAATTTGAATTTAGCTTCAGCGATCTTCATTAAAGTTGTAGATATTTGAGTACGCTTTCCAGTGGAAGTGGTTTCAAGTCATTCGGATATGTGGTTCAAGAGTTATTGCCGATTTAGTGAAGATGTACCAAACCCAAAACCAACTCCGAAAACAGTGTAAAAACGTGTTTTTAACTATTCCACCAAACTTTTGGTGACTTTGGTCGACCAAGACTCTTTAATAACTGGTTTGGAGCCAGATGTATGTATGCTTTATTATTATTAGAGAGGTTTTCTTCAATTCTTTGTGTGTGCTCAACCCAAGATCTCTCTCTAGAGATTCTTGGGTTGATTCTTCATGTATAATCCACACTTTTGAAGGATTCTTCATATATATATATATCTATATATATATACTTTGATTTCTCCTTTCTTCTTCTTGAAGTTTCTTCTTCTTAAACTTGGGAAAGCTCAAGAACACTACTTGGTGTTCTTGATGGATCTTCATGTTCATGCCATCAAAGAGAAGATTTCTTCATCCCTTTTGTATATTATGTCTTTTTGATTGTTCTTGGTGTTCTTGTGAATAAGCTTTTTGTTGAATCATGATTAGGCTTGATTTAGATGGTTTGATGATTGCTTGTTGATGTTTAGGCTTAGATAATCATTTGTTCACATGTTTAGAAGTGATCTTAATGCTAGAGTTGAATTAGCTACTCAATTTCTAGATCATGGTCGATTTACACTCGGAAGAGGTTTGGTAGATCGTCTAGAAGATTTCTAAACGTGCTTTTCGTTCTTAACCGATGGCCATCGTGATTAAGGTGAATTGTTGGCTTAAAAAGGACTTACGTTTTATGCTTGTTGATAATTTGGTTGCAATTGAGAGATTAGCTAATTCAAATTATCAATAAAGGGTTTAGCATCATGGGAGTGAGTTAAGCTATTTGTGTGTTCCTTGCCAAAGATTGAATGTTCATTGAATGTTTATGCATCACTAGTAATTTGTCTTGATGGTTAGATGATGGTGATTTAGGATGATCTTTGTTAATTCTTTCACTTAGGTTCTTAGGTTGATTCTTAATGCTAGATTTGACATGATAAACCGAAGTTTAGTACTACACCTAGATTAGGTAGTTCTAGTTTGGCGTGACAAACCGAACTAAAGCTACACCCTAGGATTTTTGGTCTCATCCCATGCATTAGGGATAGATTCGAGTAAACGGTGTTAGTGCTAGATTAGGTTTGTTCATTCGAGTCTTGAACTTAGGCATTTCACTCCTGACCCGAGTCTAAATGAATTGCTTGAACCGAACCTTTTGTGAGATTTACATATCATTCACAATTGGCCATTGTAGTTTAGTGTGTTTAGTGAACTAATTGGACTTGTGATTAATGCTCATCGATTATTTTTGATTGCAAACGGAAGTTTATGATAATCGAGTAATCGATGAAGAGATTAATACCACGGGAGTGGATTAGTCTTACGATTGTGTTCCATGTTCTAAGATAGTGTTTAATGCTTCCAAATGATTCATTATTTAATTGTTAATCATCTCTTCGATAGTTTAAGCCATGATCCAACGTTTTCTCTTTGTGTTATATTTTCCTTCCTTTATTTTCTTTCTTGCATTTTGATTTCTTTCTTCTTTCTTTTTGTAAAAAAACATAAAACCGTTTTTGCTCTAGCTTAGTTTGTTTCTCGTATTTTTGGTGTGTAATCTTTATTCTCTATGGGATCGATCCTAAAGTGCTACATCGACATACCATTATGATTGCGGTAGTGTGCGCATTAGGTTAATTGGTGCGGGTAAAACACGCGAATCACTATGCCAGCAGAACGTTGGATGATGCTCAACGGAACTACAGTACCACAGAGAAGGAGTTGCTTGCGGTTGTCTTCTCTTTTGAGAAATTTCGGTCCTACTTGATTGGGAGTAAGGTGACTGTCCACACGGATCATGCTGCTCTCAAGTACTTGCTGCAGAACAAGGATCTCAAGCATCGCCTATGTCGTTGGGTCCTTTTGCTCCAAGGTTTCGACATCAAAGTCAAGGACAAAAAGTGCGTCGAAAACGGAGTTGCAGACCATCTCTCGTGGATGAGGATCGATGAAGACGTGCCTATTGATGATTTCCTACCTGAGGAGAACATTTACTTCATAGAGACTAGGTTTCACAGCGTTTCTGCCAAAAATCTGCAATTTTCACGAGCTGCAGGTTTTGGTATCGATCGATACTCACCTAGTATCGGTCGATACCCGTCGCCAGCCAGGCCATTTTTGCCCATGGATCACTTTGCTGTTGAGGAATTTCTAGCTGCTGTGGCTACTCCTGCTCGACCTTGGTATGATGATATCGCCAATTATCTTGCTGCAGCTGATGAGCCAAAGCATCTAGAGCAACATGTTAGGAAGAAGTTCATGCGTGACGTAAGGAGATTCTTCTGGGATGAGCCTTACCTGTACAAGCACTGTTCTGATGGGATGTACATGAGATGTATTGCGGAGTCTGAGGTACCAGAGGAGTTGTACCATTGTCATGGGTCTGAGTATGCTGGAAACTTTGCCACTTTCAAGACGGTGTCCAAGGTTCTTCAAGCAGGCTTTCGGTGGCCTACGATGTTTAAGGATGCTCATGCCTTCATCTCCCAGTGTGATGTCTGTCAGAGGAGAGGGAAGATCAGTAAGCGACATGAGATGCCACAGAACTTCATCCTTGAGGTGGAAGTTTTTGATTGTTGGGGCATTGATTTTATGGGGCCTTTTCCTTCATCGTCTAAGAACAGGTACATTCTGGTTGCTGTGGACTATGTGTCCAAATGGGTGGAAGCGATTGGTAGTCCAACCAACGACTCCTCAGTGGTTCTTAAGCTGTTTAAGACCATCATCTTTCCACGGTTTGTAGTGCCTCGTATTGTTATTAGTGATGGTGGCACTCACTTTATCAACAAGGTCTTCGAAAAGCTATTGAAGAAGCATGGTGTAACTCATCGCGTGGCTACTCCAACAGGCAGATCAAAGAGATTCTGGAAAAGACAGTGGGTACAACTAGGAAGGATTGGTCTACGAAGCTGGATGATGCACTTTGGGCGTACAGGACTGCTTTCAAGACACCGCTTGGGACTACACCGTTTCACTTGCTGTATGGGAAAGCGTGTCACATTCCAGTGGAGATTGAGCATAAGGAAGCATGGGCTACAAAGCTAAGGAACTTTGACATCAAGTCAGCTACTGAGAGTCGTTTGATTTAGCTAAATGAGCTGGATGAGATTAGGCACCATGCTTATGAGAACTCGAAGCTGTACAAGGAGAGGACTAAGGCATATCACGACAAGAAGATCCCCTCTCGCCATTTTGAAACTAATGACCAGGTACTTCTGTATAACTCTCGTTTGCAATTGTTTCCTGCAAAATTGCGTTCTCGTTGGTCAGGTCCCTTCACCATCAAGGAGGTCCGACCACTCGGTGCGGTTGTGCTAATAAGTGCTGAAGGCAAGGAGTTCACTGTCAATGGACAGAGGGTGAAACACGATTGGGCAAAAGCCGAGATTCCAAGGGGACACATTGTGCCTCTGGCTGATGCACCCACTGCCTAGACATTCGCAAAGTCAAGCTAGTGACTGAAAACAAGCGCTTGGTGGGAGGCAACCCACTGGTAAGTTTGTACATAAGTTTTTCTATTATTTTTGTGTTTGGTTTTTGGTTTTTGGTTTTGTGTTTCACGTGAAGAAGCAGATTCAGAAGAGCGGTATCGATCGACACCCACCCGGTATCGATCGACACCATCCACACGACAAAGGAGCTGGGTATCTCTTAAGGGACCGTGAGCAACAGATCGATCGATGTCAAAATTGCATCGACCAATATCCCTTGTATCGATCGATACCATGTTGGTATCGGTCGATACCCGCCACCCAGATACGCCTCCTTTGATTTTCACCAATTCACTCATCTCTTCTGTTTTCTTTTACCAACTCTAGGCTAGATAACACTGGGGACAGTGTTGTTTAAGTCTGGGGGAGGTAGTTGCTGACAACGTGTTTGTTTTTCTTAGAGTAAGTCGTTTTTGTGTCAAATTTGTTTTATTGAGTCAAAATTTTGTTGGAGACTATGATCATGTTCTTGACTCTTTTGTTTTGACTTTGCTTCTGAGTGTCCACTGTTACAGAACCAGTTACAGATCGACTAATGAAAAATCCAAAGGCTGACCAGTTAACTAGAAGACACACATGTTTCCAGCAGAGTTCCTTTAAAGCCTGAGCCAAATTTTTGCACTTCATCGATGTGGTTAGTATTCACAGAGCTTAATTCCTCATTCGTATCTGACAAAGGAACCCATGTGTTTAAAAGTGATGGTATCTTTCTCCCCTGTTATAAGTTAATAAATAAGAGCATAAAAGATGAGATGATTTTCTCCTAAGTAGAGGGCTAGGAAAATTTCCAGCGATCCCATTATTCTACTTGGTGAGGAATGATCACACAAAGGTTGGAAGCGAGGCTAGGATTTTCCTATGATGCCATTATTCGCCTACACCCTTTGATACATTGAGAGGGAAGAACCGGGGATTCGGTGGCAAACACCATCAATACTCGCGTCTCATACATTGATGTGTATATGCGAATCTAAAAAAAAAAAAAAAAAGAGAGAACAAAATAAGAAATAAGTCTGGGGGAGAGAAAGTGATACAAAAAGTGTGAAATTGGGTGGTTCCTTGTCATGATATTGTATGGGAAAGAATCTAGAAGATTCTTGGTATTAATCACATCGATGAAGGGTTTAATTGAACAATGCTGCGAGATAATGTGTGTAGTCTGGGGAAGCTGCGAATGCCTAAGGAGAAGTACATGGTGGTTAATCTTGGAATTGGTTAAGTGACATTTGGGTGCTTGAGAAAATGGTCATTGCAATGTTTCAGGAACATGTGAGTCTCCGTGTTTTCAAACCTCTTTCTCTGGTTTAGTCTTCTATTTGCTTGAGGGCAAGCAAATGCTAAGTCTAGGAGAGTTGATATATCAAGGTTTTTACACCTTTTAAGCCATGATATAAGTCTGTTTTATAGAGTCTTTCTACTATTTTGTAGTGTTTTACAGGTTTTAGCACATTTGGAGCATAATTGGAGATATTTGAGCTTTTTGGAGCAAAGCAGAAGTTCGTGTAGCTGAGTATCCGATTTGGAGCCTCAGTATCGATCGATACTGACTAGTATCGGTCGATACTCACTGCAGCAAGACACATTTCGCAACTTTATGAAGAGTTGAAGAATTGCAAAATTGCCCGGAAGACTTTATTATTTACAATTTAGCCCAGAACGTGTTTTAGGAGTTTAAGTTAGGTTTTTAAGCCACTTTGGCTATTACGTTCGATTTACCCTTTATTCTATTCTGTTTTTGGTTGAGAGGAATTGAGGGAGACAAGTCTGAGCTTTGTTCGTCAGATAAAAGATTTCGAACCCTTGTTCTACTCTATTCTTATTTTATTGAAGTATTATTCAGTGATGTTGTTTTCTTTAATCTCCATGTCTGAGTAGTTATTTTTTAGGTTTAGGTTTCTCATGAAAGGATTTCTCTGAATGTTAGACAGATCGATGTATTAGGGTTCATAATCAATTAAGTTCTTCACCATAGGTTGTTCTTAGCGCTAATTCTAGCTTGATCACCTAGAACTGAGATCTTAGGTTAATTGATTAGGCATGAAAGTGCAATTGAATAACCTGACAGAACCTAGGGTGAGCAAAATAACTATCCGCAAAAAAATTTGGTTTAGTTGTTTTGTGAACATATCAAATCTGAACTCTAAAGCTGGTTTAGATCCTTAGGATTTGCAAAGAAATTTGGAATTCTAGGACTTAGACTTAGATAATTCTCGCAACGAAAGTTGGTTAAGTATAATTTAGTGTTTTGAGTTCAAGAACCGTGCTAAATCTGAATCTTGATAGATTGATTTGTCTGCATTCTCTGGTTTCCTGAGAGATACCCTGAGCCTAGTTTTTCCCATTGAATTTACAACCACTTGATAATCTTAGTTGCTTTCTGTTTAATCTATTGACTTAGCTTAATTCAAATCTTCCAATCTATTGAGTGAAATCTTGAGTCTTTGTGGTTTGACCCCTAATTTACTTCAACTGCCGCTTTAGTACTTTAGGGTATTATATTTGAGCATATAAATTTATAACAAATCTTTAAAAATATTATCACGTCATCTGTTTCATTGTTAATTATATCGACAATATGCCAAGTATTCCCTTGGTATTGTATTCCTTCTAAACTAAGAGTTACATTTTTCCTCTCATTCCATTGGTTTGAGTTAACTAAGGTTTCAAACGATGATATATAAGAAGATTATGGAGGTGTGGCGTCCAAACAAATGATAAACGTAGTTGTTCCTTTGTTTTTATTCGTTTGGGGTTTCGCAAACAAATTGACAATTCCTTGCAGTGCTTTGGCAAATTGTTAGGTAAAAGAAATGGCGGCGCTAACGTTCGACGGTATAAAAGCTCTAGGCAGAGTTAGCGCAGAGAAATTTGGAAGATTCGTTTTTCTTCAAAAAAAATTATGTTTTCATATTTGTACTTGTTTCTCTACCACCACCTCTTTTGATCCATGGTTTCTTCTTATTCCTTTTTGTAGATTTATAACAAATCTTTGAAAATATTATCACGCCATGTGTTTCATTGTTAATTATATTGACAATTTGCCAAGTATTCTCTTGGTATTGTATTCCTTCTAAACTAAGATTTACATTTTTCCTCATAATCCATTGTTTTGAGTTAACTAAGCTTTCAAACGATGATATATAAGAAGATTATGGAGGTCTGGCGTCCAAACAAATGATAAACGTAGTTGTTCCTTCGTTTTTACTCGTTTGGGGTTTCGCAGACAAATTGACAATTCGTTGCAGTGCTTTATCATGGTTTAGGTGATATATCATGGTTTTTTAGGTGATATATCATGGTTTTTACCCTTTTTAAGCCATGATATAGGTCTGTTTTATAGAGTCTTTCTACTATTTTGTAATGTTTTAGAGTCTTTTACAGGTTTTAGCACGTTTGGAGCATAATTGGAGATATTAGAGCATTTTGGAGCAAAACAGAAGTTCGTGTAGCTGAGTACCCGATTTGAAGCCCTTGTATCGACCGATACCACCCGGTGTCGATCGATACTGATACCATGAAGAAAGGAAACGCCTCACTGCCCGAGTATCGATCGATACTACTTAGGTATCGGTCGATACCGTCATCCATGGGGAAGGAAACGCGACTTTTATGAAGACTTTATTATTTACAATTTAGCTCAAAACTTTTTTTAGGAGTTTAAATTTGGTTTTTGAGCCACTTTTGTTGCCTAAGCTTTATTTTACTTTTGTTCTGATTGAGAGAGATTGTTTTAGGGATTTTGGGGAGACAACTCTGAACTCATGTTTCTTATTGATTTCTTTAATGATCTATTCAATCATGTTGTTTTCATTCTCCATGTCAGAGTATATCCACTTTAGGTTCAGGGTTCTCATAATTGTTTTCTCTGAATGTTAGGTTAATTAGTTAATTAGGATTCACCATCTAAATTAGTTCTTCACCATAGGTTGTTCCCATAGCTAATTCTAGGTTGACGAATCTAGAACTTAGATCTTAGGATAATTGATTAGGCACGAGAGTGCGATTAATTACCTGACAGAACCTAGGGTGAGCAAAATAACTATTCGCAAAGAGATTTGGTTTAGTTGTTTTGTGAACAAATCAAACTTGAAATAAAAGCTGGTTTAGACTTTAGGATTCGCAAAGAGATTTGGAATTCTAGGATTTAGACTTAGATAGTTTTCGCAACGAGAATCGGTTAGCTATACTTTAGTGATTTGAGTTCAAGAACCGCGCTAAATCTGAATCATGTTAGTTAGTTTATCTGCATTCATTGAATTTCTGAGAAATACCCTTAGCCTATCTTCTTTCCCATTGATTCACAACTTGTTTACTTTACGCACTTGCATTTAATTAAATCTTTTGGTTTAGCTTAATTCTTATCTATATAATCTATTGAGTGATATCTGGAGTTCTTGTGTTCGACCCCTACATATACTACAACAACTGCTTTATTACTATTAGGGTATTAATTTGAGCATATCAAATTTGGCGCCGTTGCCGGGGACTCAATTTCGCCATTAGATTTTAGCTAAGAGTTTCGACTAAATCGTCGAGTATCGATCGACACCCTAGTGGTATCGGTCGATACTCGTCGTAATTTTTTTAAAAATTTTGGTTACTTACGTTTTTGACTCTTGTGTTTCAGGGAAAGCAAAGAAGCCAGCAGAGATGAACAATCCGATTGTCTTGATTCGTGATGAGGCTGGTGCTTTCAGAGACCGAGAGGGTCAATTGTACGATGAAAGAGGGCAACGACTTGATGGAGATGGAAACATTATTGCCCCTCCAGATGTTGAGAATGTTGGGAATGCTGTCGTTAATCGTGCTAGGACGCTTGGAGAGTACAACAGACCCGATCAGTTCTATGCCAATCGGTCTGCGATTCGTATTCCCACTTTTCAGAGGGATGACTTTGAGCTGAAGCCTGCATACTTCACTCTTGTGGGTCAGCATCTTTTTCATGGTCTTCCTCATGAACACCCTATGGATCATATTGAGAGGTTTGAGGACTTGGTCACTAGCATCAAGCATAATGGGGTGTCCTATGATTTCCTCTTCTGTAAGCTTTTTCCATACTCTCTTGGTGGGGATGCAGCTTACTGGCTGAAGCAGTTGCCTCCAGGATCGCTAACTACTTGGGCAGAGACGAAGAACGCGTTTCTGAATAACTTCTATGATGATGCGAGATCCGAGGAGCTGAGGAACAAGATCTCTCAATTTTCTCAGGGACCGACATAGGCACTTAAGGCTGCTTGGGTGCGATTTAGATCTTATCAGAGGGATTGTCCACATCACGGATTCACTCAGGTTCAGTTGCTAAGTTTCTTGTTCAGAGGGATTGATGGGAGGTATCAGATGGCTCTAGATGCTGCGAGCAATGGAAATTTCTACACAAGGTATCCTGATGATGCGTATGTGCTCATTGAGAACTTGGCGTCTAGCAATAGCGCCAAGAGTGCACGGAGGTGTTGATGAATCGCAGATTGCTAAAATGCATGCGAAGTTGGATTCGGTGCATAATTTGTTGATGGGCAAGCAGCAGAAGGCTTTTCGTCCTGCTAAAGAGGATGAAGTGGGATATGTTAACTACATTTATGGAGATGGATTTCAAGATCAAAGGTATCAATGCCCACCCACACCAACCAGAGCTCCTGAAAGCAAAGTTGAATCCTTGCTTGAACAGCTTCTTCAGGGACAGCAGAAGATGACCGTGGATTTTAGTGGAAGGTTGGATGCTATGTATACCGATCTGAATGGGAAAATCAAGGCTCTCAGTACTAGCCACAGGATGTTGGAAACTCAGGTAGCTCAGATTGCAGCAACTGTCAAGGGACTAATGGTTCATTCACAGAACGAATACGTCACTGCTATCCCCTCGAGGAGTGGAAAAAAGGTACACCCAGGAGTGCAGAAGTGCTCAACTGCTGAGATTTTCGTCAATCTTGCCGAGGATGACGATGAGATTTCGAACACCACCCCTGTATCGACCGACACCAGCCAGTGTCGATCGATACCCGTCCAGACACCTGCTCGAGTCGTTTCAAACCCACTAGTATCGATCGACACCACCACTAGTATCGATCGATACCCCTCGCAGACTGATCCAGCAATTGAGAAAACACCCAAGATTGTCGAGGAAAGGGTTTACAAGCCTACGGTGCCATATCCTAGACCACTTAGACACCTCAGAGGTCCCATCTCTGCAGAGAAGTTGCTTGCTTTTGAGAAGATGGTCAGGGGGATTCCCCACAATATATCTTTTGAGGAAGTTTCTGAAAACCATCATTTGGAGTGTTACTTCCAAGATAGCAGAGAAACTGAGGAAGAGATTAAGGCACTCTTTTTAAAAGCCAGAAGTACACCACCTCCGATGAAACAGCTGATTAAGAGATTTAGAATTCTAGGATTTAGACTTAGATAGTTTTCGCAACGAGAGTTGGTTAGCTATATTTTAGTGATTTGAGTTCAAGAACCGCGCTAAATCTGAATCCTGTTAGTTAGTTTATCTGCATTCATTGAATTCCTGAGAAATACCCTGAGCCTATCTTCTTTCCCATTAATTCACAACTTGTTTACTTTACGCACTTGCATTTAATTACATCTTTTGGTTTAGGTTAATTCTTATCTATATAATCTATTGAGTGATATCTGGAGTTCTTGTGTTCGACCCCTACATATACTACAACAACTGCTTAAGTACTATTAGAGTATTAATTTGAGCATATCATTAGGTAAAAGAAATGGCGGCGCTGTCGGATAAAAGGCGGCGCTAACGTTCGACGGTATAAAAGCTCTAGGCAGAGTTAGA
Organism: Eutrema heterophyllum; assembly: GCA_002933915.1. NCBI lineage: Eukaryota > Viridiplantae > Streptophyta > Magnoliopsida > Brassicales > Brassicaceae > Eutrema > Eutrema heterophyllum. The sequence continues at coordinate 85,738 of PKMM01031058.1, read as the reverse complement.
GCAGAGAAATTTGGAGGATTCGTTTTTCTTCAAAAAAAATTGTGTTTTCATAATTGTTATTGTTTCTCTACCACCACCTCGTTTGATCCATGGTTTCTTCTTATTCCTTTTGGTAGATTTATAACAAATCTTTGAAATCACGTCATGTGTTTCATTGTTAATTATATCGACAATATGCCAAGTATTGCCTTGGTATTGTATTCCTTCTAAACTAAGAGTTACATTTTTTCCCCCATTCCATTGTTTTGAGTTAACTAAGCTTTCAAACGATGATATATAAAAAGATTATGGAGGTGTGGCGTCCAAAGAAATGATAAACGTAGTTGTTCCTTCGTTTTTACTCGTTTGGGGTTTCGCAGACAAATTGACAATTCCTTGCAGTGCTTTGGCAGATTATTAAGTAAAAGAAATGGCTGCGCTGTCTGACGAAAGGCGGCGCTAAACGTTCGACGACATAAAAGCTCTAGGCAGAGTTAGAGGAGAGATCGGCCTTTGTTTTGGCAGATTTGTTTTGGTTTCCATGGAAATGGACTCTCTTCTTCATTGGCTTCCTTATTCAAACTTTAAACTCATAAACAGTTTGATGTTTGATATAGTCGTTCGTACAAATAAAAAAGCCCAACTTTTCACTCCTTATGCACTTGAAGAATAAAGCCCATAATTTTGGGCCTCATAATATTTCGAAGCATGTGTATATGAATGATATGGTCGTAGACATAAATAGTAAACTCTGCATTTAAATTTAGAATGAGGGGTGCATTTAAATTTAGAATGAGGGGATCGCAGACCACAATATGGCATATGACAATTTTCGAGAATCCGTTTTTTTAGAACAAATGTTTGAAAATATTATCACGTCATGCGTTTCATTGTTAATTATATCGACAATATGCCAAGTATTCCCTTGGTATTGTATTCCTTCTAAACTAAGAGTTGCATTTTTCCTCCCATTCCATTGTTTTGAGTTAACTAAGCTTTCAAATGATGATATAAGAAGATTATGGAGGTGTGGCGTCGAAACAAATGATAAACGTAGTTGTTCCTTCGTTTTTACTCGTTTGGGGTTTCGCAGACAAATTGACAATTCCTTGTAGTGCTTTGGCAAATTGTTAGGTAAAAGAAATGGTGGCGATGTCTGACAAAAAGCGGCGCTAACGTTCGACGGTATAAAAGCTCTAGCATAGTTAGAGCAGCGAAATTTGGAGGATTTGTTTTTCTTCAAAAAAAACAGTGTTTTCATATTTGTTCTTGTTTCTCTACCACCACCTCTTTTGATCCATGGTTTCTTCTTATTCCTTTTGGTAGATTTATAACTAATCTTTAAAAATATCACGTCATGTGTTTCATTGTTAATTATATCGACAACATGCCAAGTATTCCCTTGGTATTGTATTCCTTCTAAACTAAGAGTTACATTTTTCTTCCCATTCCATTGTTTTCAGTTAACTAAGCTTTCAAACGATGATATATAAGAAGATTATGGAGGTGTGGCGTCCAAAGAAATGATAAACGTAGTTGTTCCTTCGTTTTTACTCGTTTGGGGTTTCGCAGACAAATTGACAATTCCTTGCAGTGCTTTGGCAGATTGTTAGGTAAAAGAAATGGCGGCGCTGTCTGACAAAAGGCGGCGCTAACGTTTGACGGTATAAAAGCTCTTGGAAGAGTTAGAGCAGAGAAATTTGGAGGATTCGTTTTTCTTCAAAAAAAACAGTGTTTTCATATTTGTTCTTGTTTCTCTACCACCACCTCTTTTGATTAATGGTTTCTTCTTATTCCTTTTGGTAGATTTATAACTAATCTTTAAAAATATCACGTCATGTGTTTCATTGTTAATTATATCGACAATATGTCAAGTATTCCCTTAGTATTGTATTCCTTCTAAACTAAGAATTACATTTTTCCTCCCATTACATTGTTTTGAGTTAACTAAGCTTTCAAACAATGATATATAAGAAGATTATGGAGGTGTGGCGTCCAAACAAATGATAAACGTAGTTGTTCCTTCGTTTTTACTCGTTTGGGGTTTCGCATACAAACTGACAATTCCTTGCAGTGCTTTGGCAGATTGTTAGCTAAAAGAAATGGTGGCGCTGTCTGACAAAAGGTGGCGCTAAACGTTCGACGGTATAAAAGCTCTAGGCAGAGTTAGAGTAGGGATCGGCCTTTGTTTTGGCAAATTTGTTTTGGCAGATTTGTTTTGGTTTCCATGGAAATGGACTCTCTTCTTCAATGGCTTCTTTATTCAAATTTTAAACTCATAAACAGTTTGATGTTTGATATAGTCGTTCGTACAAATAAAAAAGCCCAACTTTTCACTCCTTATGCACTTAAAGAATAAAGCCCATAATTTTTGGCCTCATAGTATTTCTGAGCCTGTATATGAATGATATGGTCGTAGACATAAATAGTAAACTCTGCATTTAAATTTAGAAGGAGGGGTGCATTTAAATTTAGAATGAGGGGTGCATTTAAATTTAGAATGAGGGGATCGCAGACCACAATATGGCAGATGAAAATTTTCGAGAATCCGTTTTTTTAGAACAAATCTTTGAAAATATTATCACGTCATGCGTTTCATTGTTAATTATATCGACAATATGCCAAGTATTCCCTTGGTATTGTATTCCTCTAAACTAAGAGTTACATTTTTCTTCCCATTCCATTGTTTTCAGTTAACTAAGCTTTCAAACGATGATATAAGAATATTATGAAGGTATGGCATCGAAACAAATGATAAACGTAGTTGTTCCTTCGTTTTTACGCGTTTGGGGTTTCGCAGACAAATTGACAATTCCTTGTAGTGCTTTGGCAAATTGTTAGGTAAAAGAAATGGCGGCGATGTCTGACAGAAGGCGGCGCTAACATTCAACGGTATAAAAGCTCTAGGCACAGTTCGAGCAGAGAAATTTGGAGGATTTTTTTTTCTTCAAAAAAAAATGTGTTTTCTTATTTGTTCTTATATCTCTACCACCACCTCTTTTGATCCATGGTTTCTTCTTATTCCTTTTGGTATATTTATAACAAATCTTTAAAATCACGTCATGTGTTTCATTGTTAATTATATCGACAATATGTCAAGTATTCCCTTAGTATTGTATTCCTTCTAAACTAAGAATAACATTTTTCCTCCCATTACATTGTTTTGAGTTAACTAAGCTTTCAAACAATGATATATAAGAAGATTATGGAGGTGTGGCGTCCAAACAAATGATAAACGTAGTTGTTCCTTCGTTTTTACTCGTTTGGGGTTTCGCATACAAACTGACAATTCCTTGCCATGCTTTGGCAGATTGTTAGCTAAAAGAAATGGTGGCGCTGTCTGACAAAAGGCGGCGCTAAACGTTCGACGGTATAAAAGCTCTAGGCAGAGTTAGAGTAGGGATCGGCCTTTGTTTTGGCAAATTTGTTTTGGCAGATTTGTTTTGGCAGATTTGTTTTGGTTTCCATGGAAATGGACTCTCTACTTCATTGGCTTCTTTATTCAAATTTTAAACTCATAAACAGTTTGATGTTTGATATAGTCGTTCGTACAAATAAAAAAGCCCAACTTTTCACTCCTTATGCACTTAAAGAATAAAGCCCATAATTTTTGGCCTCATAGTATTTATGAGCCTGTATATGATTGATATGGTCGTAGACATAAATAGTAAACTCTGCATTTGAATTTAGAATGAGGGGTGCATTTAAATTTAGAATGAGGGGCTGTCTGATTGTTAGGTAAAAGAAATGGCAGATTGTTAGGTAAAAGAAATGGCGGCGCTGTCTGAAAATAGGTGGCACTAACGTTCGACGGTATGAAAGCTCTAGGCAGAGTTAGAGCAGAGAAATTTGGAGGATTCGTTTTTCTTCAAAAAAAATTGTGTTCTCATATTTGTTCTTGTTTCTCTACCACCACCTCTTTTGCTCCATGGTTTCTTCTTATTCCTTTTGCTAGATTTATAACAAATCTTTAAAAATATTATCACGTCATGTGTTTCATTGTGAATTATATCGACAATATGCCAAGTATTCCCTTGGTATTGTATTCCTTCTAAACTAAGAGTTACATTGTTCTTCCCATTCCATTGTTTTGAGTTAACTACACTTTCAAACGATGATATATAAGAAGATTATGGAGGTGTGGCGTCCAAACAAATGATAAACGTAGTTGTTCCTTCGTTTTTACTCATTTGTGGTTTCGCAGACAAATTGACAATTCCTTGCTATGCTTTGGCAGATTGTTAGGTAAAAGAAATGGTGGCGCTGTCGTTCGACGGTATGAAAGCTCTATGTTGAGTTAGAGTAGAGAAATTTGGAGAATTCGTTTTTCTTCAAAAAAAACTGTGTTTTCATATTTGTTCTTGTTTCTCTACCACCACCTCTTTTGATCCATGGTTTCTTTTTTTTTTTTGAATTATATGTTAAATTTAATTCAAGAAAAAAATACAACGTTTTTTACAACAAAGCAACGTTCATTTGAAAGAAATTAGAAACACCATCTTAATTTCTAAATTACATAGTTACGGCAAACCAAGCTTCGAGTCCCGCTGCATATCTCCGATCTCCCAAGGCTCGAATTGAGCTTAGTCGATTTCGCACTTGTTTGTCGATGAAATGAACCAGCCTATTCGTTGGGGTCGGATCTCCGCCGTGTCGTCGATTGTTACGTTCTTTCCAAATGCCATGGATTGCAGTTTGGAATACGTACCTGGTGAGGAAACTATGAATGCGATCAAGGCTTGTGTCTGAGATGTACCAAATGATTGCTTCCCAATCAGTTGTGTATTTGTTTTGGAGAAGATTCTTCGCAAGAGAGGACCATATTGTTGCCGAGTAGCTGCACGAAAAGAACAAGTGGTTTTTGTTTCTAATTACGCTGAACATAACGTACATGTTGTGTCGCAGCCCAGCCCCCAAACACTCATTCGATCTCCAGTGGAGAGTCTATTATGAATCGCCAACCATGCACAGAAGGAGTATGTTGGTGTCGCATGAGTGAACCATACCCCTTTGTGCCAAGATTTTTGATTTGAAATGTTCCGAATTTGATTCCAAGTATCTTTAGTGTTGAATACTGGTTTGAAATTGTCCTTTTTTCTCCACAGGAAAACGTCCCCCCTCATCTTCATTTCTGGTTTCAGCACTCCTTATTACTTCTTCGATGTTGTTCAAAGCCTCAACCCGGTGGTGTCTCCTTTTATGCCCTGTCCATGCTTCTGTGAGAGAAGCATTCTTGCTTATTCCCATGTCTATTATCCCTCTCGCCCCCACCAGATCCATCAGACTGCCCATAGTCGACCACCTATCGAACCAGAAAGATGTGGAAAAACCATTTCTAGCTTCGACTTTGCATAAACCTTTTGCCAATGATCTATATTTTCAAAAAATTTTCCACATCCATGAACCTTTACTAATATTCTCACGAATGGACCAGAAAGATTCTTGCTTGAGAAGATGATTTTGGATCCACTTGACCCACAAAGAGGGCTGCATTGAGACTATTCTCCATACCAATTTTAAGCAACAAATATCATTTGCTTCTTTCAGAGAACGTAGACCTAAACCATCTTCCATTTTTGGTCTACAAATATCCTCCCATGTAATCTTTGCTTTTCTCGGGTTCAGCTCTGTACCGGACCATAGAAATGCAGAACACAATTTGTCTATTTCTCGGATGCAGTTTCGTGGCAGCCTAAAGGCCGCTAACCAAAAATTTAAAATACTCCAGCGTACTGAGCTGATGAGGTTTAGTCTTCCCGCATAAGAAAGAAACCGATATGTCCATTTTTGATAGAGCATCCATTGTGATGACGAACAAATATGGAGATAATGAGCATCCTTGCCGCAGCCCTCTCTCGCTTCTAAAGAATCCAGCTAACTCTCCGTTGACCTGAACTGAAAACGAAGCTGTGGCGATACACAAAGCAATCCAGTGTATGAATCTTGGTGGGAAGTTCATTGCCGAGAGAGCATTGATAATAAAAGACCATTGGACGGAGTCAAAAGCTTTAGAAATATCAATCTTTATTGCACAACGAGCTAAGACTGAGTCCTTATGGTAGTCTTTTACCATTTCTGTAGCAAGTAAAAGATTCTCAATTAGGAGCCTATCCTTGACGAAAGCGGATTAATTTGCTGCAATGAACTTTGGTAGAATCTTCCTTAATTTGTTGGCAATCACTTTGGATATAACCTTGTAGATGACGTTGCAACATGAAATAGGTCGGTAGTCCCTCATCTCTTTCAGCTTCGTTTTTTTCAGAATTAGAGCTAAAATTGTCGAGTTTATACCTTTAGGAAGAAATCCTTTCTCAAAGAAGGATTGGACAGCCAAGATGAAATCTCTGCCTATTGTCTCCCAAGCTGCTTTATAGAACTCAACCGTGTAACCATCTGGACCCGGAGACTTTTCGTTGGGCATGGAAAATAAAATACTCTTTATTTCCATGTCCGTAACTTCCCTCATCAGCAAAACTGTGTCCTCCACCGTACATCGGAAAGGTATAAGATTCTGCAGATTGCTGAACGATGTCCCTTTAAACCCCTATGGTTTATGTTGCAAAAAATCTTTGAAAAATCTCACCAATTCAGTTTTTATCTCCTCTTTCGATGATACAATACTGCCATCAGCACATTGTATTTCTTGAATCGTGTTTTTGGCCTCTCTAGATTCGACTGCTCTATGAAACGTCTTGTTGTTTCCATCTCCCACTTTCATCCAATGCACCTTAGATCTTTGTTTTAGAAATTTTTCCTCCAGTCCTGCTATCTTATCCCAGCGTTGAAAAGCCTCTCTCTCAGCCTCCATGTTTTGAGTAGATGGATGGTTTACATTCTCTTCTTGCTTTTCACAAAGGCCTGCGTAAGCTTCTTTTGCCTTTTTAACCAGATTGCCCATCTTGTCTTTAGCCAAATTCCTTATCAAAGGCTTCAAAGCCTTAAGCTTTTTTGAGAAACGGAATAATGAAGAGGTCAACATGTAAATGGGCAGTGTTTTCCCAATAGTTCTCTAGCATTAGTTTAAATTCCTCTAGCTCTGCCACCACATTGACGAATTTAAACGGCTTCCGGATGTTCTGTATTTCAGAGCTAAGATGATATCTTCCTCGAAGGTGATCCGAGCAACCCCCTGCCTCAAATATGTTATACGATTGTGGAAAAGCTCGTCTCCACGTTTCGTTTACTAGAACTCGGTCTAGTTTTTTCCAAATCAAATCAGCATCTCGCTTATTGCACCAGGTGTACAAAGGGCCATGAAAAGCCATGTCTGTCAACGAACAATAATTTTCCATCTCTTGGAAATCTCTCATACCTGCTGTCACCGTTGGAGAGTTTTCAAAACCAGAGTGCTCCTCCACCTCTAGAATCTCGTTGAAATCTCCCTACAGTATCCATGGCCTTTGTCGAATTATCGGAGAGTCTTGATGATCCCTCAAGTCCCGCCATAATTCTTTACGATCTTCAACAAAATTTGATGCATAGATGAAGGAAAAAAATAATTCATTTTCTTGATCCTCCAACTTTACCGAGCACGTTATTAGTTGGCTGCTCTTGAAGAAAGGAGTCAGTCGCACGTTATTCTGCCAAACCACCCAAATACGTCATAAGCGGTTGTATTCGTAGTTCGTTAGCTGATAAGCTCAAAATTAATACCCTAAAAGTACTAAAGCTGTAGATGCAGTATAGTAGGGGTCGAACCACAAAGACTCAAGAAATCACTCAATAGATTATTTAGATTCGAATTAAGCTAAGCAATTCAGTTTAACAGAAAGCAATAAACGAAATTAAAAGAGTTGTAATTCAATGGAGGAAAGATAGGTTCAGGGTATTTCTCAGGAAATCAGAGAATGCAGATAAACCAACTAGTTAGGATTCAGGTTATGCACGGTTCTTGAATTCGAATCACTAAGCTATAATTAACCAACTGTCGTTGCGAGAATTATCGAAATCTAAATCCCAGAATCCCAAATCTCTTTGCAAATCCTAAAGATCTAAACCAGCTTTAAAGTTCAGGTTTGATATGTTCACAAAACAATAAACCAAATTTCTTTGCGGATAGCTATTTTGCTCACCCTAAGTTCTGTCAGATTATCCACTGCACTGTCGTGCCTAATCGATTAACTTAAGATCTAAGTTCCAGATTTGTCAACCTTAGCTTTGAGAACAACCTATGGTGAAGAACTAATTCAGATTATGAATCTTAACTAATCAATTACCAGCACTCAATGAAATCCTTTATGAGAAAACCCTAAACATAAAGTGGATCTACTCAGACATGATTAATGGAACATAAATCATAGATGAATAGAATTACATAGAAGAAATCACTAAGAAAACAAAGGGGTTCAGACTTATCTCTCCAAAAACCCTGTAACAAATCTCTCTCAAAAGTATGAAGAATAAAATAAAGCTTAGCCAACAAAAGTGGCTGAAAAACCAAATTATAATGCTAAAACACGTTTTGGGCCTTCTTGAAATAATTAAAGACTTCTGGACCAAGGTGCAAACTCTCCAGACTTGTAAAAAGTCGCGTTTCCTGTTTTCCTGCAGTCGGTATCGACCGACACCATCAGTGGTATCGATCGACATTGCTTCTTCTGCTCGCCAGATTGGACTGTCTTCACGAAAACTGACATAACTTTTGATCGCACCGTTGGAATGGCCTCAAACCACTTCCAAATGGAAGCTAATCCATTGATTTGTCTTGTATCAAAATATGGGCTCAATCCATCGGTGGGAAGTTCTTCAACAAATGTCAAACTTCTGACGTCTCTGCATGATTCTGCATTTTCATATGCTCATTTTCACCCAAAACGGCTCCTTTCTCCCAAAGTCACCTAAAACCTGAAAAGACTCAAAAAGACTCCAAAAATACTAGAAAGACTCTAAAAACAAGACCTATATCATGGTCAAAAAGAGGTAAAAACCATGATATATCATTAGCAAAGACCAATCTTTAAATGTTTTATCCCCTAGCTGTTGCATTTTCCCTTCCTTCACTCTTGTCTCAATAAGACAACCAAACTGAAATTTTCCATCCTCAACCCACTTCTTTATTACGGAATATTTTGTAGATTTGTTTAGACCGCGAACATTCCAACAGAAGCCCGACATATTTATTTTTTCTTTGGAAACTTCTTGCTTGAAACACTTGGGAGTGTCTCCTTCGTATTTAGAGCAAGAGCTTCAGAGCTAACTTGATTTGTGCTTTTGAAAGAACGAGTAAGAGGTTTCCTGACCTGAGTCTTTACTTCCTCGATTCTCTGCTCTTCCATTCTATTAAACACAATTTCACCTTCCTCCCAATCATTCTCTTCACCAGATTTTTCCTTCTCTGTTAAACCATAATTTTCCCCATCTTCTTTTTGTGTCCCTTCTGATTTCTCTGGGCCTTCAGTTTCGTCAGATAGGATAGCAAATCTCGAAGGTGAGCCAACCCCATCAGGTTTAAAAATCTTCTTATCACCAGCTCTTCCAGATTTGCCGGGAGATATCTGTACCCATTCGCTCTCCTTTTATTTTCCTGTTTCGCATCCAGCTCTATCTCTTTCAGAAAACACGCCAGTGACAGGTTTTGGGATTGTTTCCTCTACAGCCCCTGGAACGTTGGGCAGGTCCTCCTTTACCTCTTTGACCAGGTTGTGATCCTGAGTAACATATTTTTATTTGATGTTGCCATCTAGCAACCCTTTGCTGAAAGCGGATCGAATTGGGGAAGTCTGCGTCCATCCTGCAATTTTCCCGAGTTCTTTACCTCTTTTCCTTTGTCCTCTATGTTCTGAGTGTTCCTTGTTAATATAGTTACATTCTTTGCACCTCCTGTCACGGAACATTCCTTTCCAGAATGACCCCACTTTGAACAAAAAGCGCAACGTGCTGGTAACCAGGGATATTCAAACTCCACATCTGCATCTATCCCCTGTCTTTTTGATTGAAATCGATATTTCTGAGGGAGTTCTTTCTTCATATTCACCTCTACAAATACCTTCGCCTCTGTAAATTTTGAACATAACTCCGTGTTCGGGTGTAGACGAACCGGCTTCCCAGCAGAACTTGACACGAAACTAAGACCCTCCCATGAGAACAATTTATGTGGAACGTTTTTGAGGACGATCCACATCGGGATTGTCTTGATTTCAGTCTCTTCTTCCTCAGGTACCGGAGACCATTTCGAAACTATCAACGGGATGTCTACAATATTCCACATGCCTCTCTGATATATCATGGTTTTTACCCCTTTTAAGCCATGATATAGGTCTGTTTTATAGAGTCTCTCTACTATTTTGTAGTGTCTTAGAGTCTTTTACAGGTTTTAGCACGTTTGGAGCATAATTGGAAATATTGGAGCTTTTTGGAGCATTTTGGAGCAAAACAGAAGTTCGTGTAGCTGAGTACCCGATTTGAAGCCCTTGTATCGACCGACACCAACTGGTGTCGATCGATACTGACATCATGAAGGAAGGAAACACGTCACTGCCCGAGTATCGATCGATACCACTCAGGTATCGGTCGATACCTACGTTCATGGGGAAGGAAACGCGACTTTTATGAAGAGTTGAAGAATTGCAAAACTGCCCAGAAGACTTTATTATTTACAATTTAACCCAAAACGTGTTTTAGCATTATAATTAGGTTTTTCAGCCACTTTTGTTGGCTAAGCTTTATTTTACTTTGGTTTTGGAGAGATTTCTGAGAGAGACAATTCTGAATCTCTTTTTACTCTTTTCTATTTTATTTTGATTTGATGATCTATTCAATCATGTTGCTTGTTTCAATCTCCATGTCTGAGTAGATCCCTTGTTAGGTTCAGGGTTCTCATAAGGGTTTTCTCTGAATGTTAGGTTAATTAGTTAATTACGATTCACCATCTGAATTAGTTCTTCACCATAGGTTGTTCCCATAGCACTAACTGACCTGTCCTAGCTCGGTACACTTGGTCGGTACAAAGCCACTTCCTAATCCGTCCTCGTGAAGCCAGCCGAAGTGACTCAAAGATCAGGCCGAATGAAGCACTTACACTCGGATTTAGCTTCGGAAGTCTTCACAGAAGTTGTATATGATTGAGTTAGCTGCCTTCTGGAAGTTGTTTCATGTCATTCTGATCCGTGGTTAGAAAGATACATCAGATTTATCAGAGACGTGTCTGTCTGGCGTCCAAACGAGTGCTGCTCCCAATACGACTTCTGAAAGATCAACCCATACGAATGGTTTCCAATCCGATTCAGCTTCTATAATCTTCATGAAAGTCGTAGATATATGAGTTAGCTGTCGCCTGGAGGTGGTTTCAGATCATTTGGATAAGCGGTTCAAGAGATATGGTGATTTTACCAAGTGCATGTAGACCAGTACCGACCGACTCCCGTGCGGCACACTCCGACTGGTATGACACCAGGGACTTGTGCCTATCCACTGTACCGACCCAGGACTGGTCGGTACAGACCACCAAAATCAGCTAAAAACCAGTTTTGGTCGGGTCAACACCCGGTTTGTTCCGGGTTGACCCGGTTCGCCCTTTTTGCTTTAAATACTCTTGAAACCTAATTTTTGTAGCAAGCTTTCTTCTTTCTAGAGTTGAGTTTTATCCCAAACTCTTCTTATGATTTTGGAGGGATTTTGATTGTTCTTCATACAAATGCCACTCTAGAGAAGATTTCTTCAACTCTATCTTTTATTTATGCAATTTATTTATCTTTATTTCTTTTTCTCTTTTGTTCTTCATGTTTAGACTTTAGGGTTTTTGTTGGTTTTTGGATCATGCTTGATTATTGATGGTTTGATGATTGATTTGTGATGCTTATGTGCTTAATCATTGCTTTCCTTTCTTTCTAAGTGATCTTAATGCTAGATTGGGCTTGAGAAAGTCAACCTAGATCTTTGGGAATTTCACACCCAAAAGGTGTTTGATGAAATTCCCCAAAGAACTTAGAAAGAGATAAACATTCTTAACCTATGAGAGTAGTTGCTTAAGGTGTTTATTGGTTGATTTGAATATTGATCTTAATGCTTGCTAATCATTTCATCACAAATGAGAATTTGATCTTGATTTAGTGATTAGCAAAGTGATTAGTGCCTTGAGAGAGGATTAGTCATAATTAGTGATCTTAACCTAAGGAATAGCATAGATTGTGCGTATTAGCATCGTTAGTCAATTGTCTTGATGATTAGATGATGACGATTTAGGTTACATCTTGTTAGATCCTTCACTTAGGTTGATCTTAAAGCTAGTTTTGGATTGAGAGATCAAAACTAGAGCTTAGGCGTTTCACGCCCGAGAGGTGTTCGATGAAATGCTTGAACCAAACCTTTTGTGAGCCTTTCATGCCTAGCCAATGAGAGTTGATGTCTAGGGTGATTAGTGAACTAAGTGGAATTGGAGATTAAAGCTTGTTAATCATCTTATCACAAACGAGAGTTTGTTCTTGATTTGGTGATTAACAAAGTGATTAGTGCCACGAGAGTGGATTAGTCATAATTGTGAATTCCATGTTCTAGGATAGTGTTTAATTCAATCTAAATCATCATTGTTTGTTCATTAATCATCTTCTTGATAGTTAATTCATTTTTCCAACACTTGTATCCTTTGTTTTCTTTCTTGCATTTTACTTTCTTAATCTAAAAACATAAAAACCCAAAACAATTGCTCTAGCTTAGGAAGATTCATGTATATTGATCTTAATCTCTATGGATTGACACCTCTTATGCTACAATGACAAGCATAGAGGAATTGATATGAACATATAACAAAAATTTATCTATCAACCGTCCAAGACCCATGGTATCGAAGATTGTTGCCACGTCTTCGAGAATCCCCATCTTCTCTAGCACAACAACATCCACTAAATGACTTTGCTCAAAATCCATGTCAATAAGCTTGTCGAAGCATTGTTCCGTGGTTGGAGGATCCGGAATAGCAACGGCTTTACCCTTGTCTTTAGCCGCATTTTTGCCATTCTTCTTGTCTGTGGGTTTTTCGACAATGGCTATTTGCTTGCCCTTAGCCTTAGCGCTTGTCGCATCAACGGGTTTTTTGGCTCGAGAACTCGATGCAACAACCATTGCATTACCCGCGGCCTGCGCTTGAGGCAGAGCTTGAGCTTGAGCTTCATCGTTCTTCGTGGCGGCTCTCGTTCGTCCCATCGTTCCTACAATTTCTCGAAGAAATCATTAGTCCCATGGAAGTATAACTCAAGATCCATGATGAGCAACAAAGTGGGGATAAATGCCATGAGAAAGAAGGGGTTTAATTCAACAAATCAATCCATTAGACTCAAGCCCATAGATTAAACTCCTAAAATCTCAAGAATTTTTTCATCAAATATGTGCATTTTCATCAAATCTCCACTAAAAATCAAGAACACAAATTTGCAAATTCTCCATCAACATCACATTCCGGCTGAAAGAAAACAGCAATTCAATCATTTCCTAGCAAACCCCAAGGCCAAAATCGAGTTAGGTGCATCACACAAACACTCCAATGGAGTTTCAACTCAAGAGCAAAAAGCACAAAAGTTTCGGTGAAATACCTTGGGGATGAATGCTTAATCGATAAAAATGATGCTGAATCCAAAAAGAGGAGGAAAAATCGAGTTCACAGCGCTTTGAATCGCTAAATTTGAGTGACTAGAGCAAGAGTTATGGAGGAAACAAGGAAATCGAGAGGAGGCTCGATAGACTTAGCCGGAGAAGAAGGGTTTTATCGCGTCGGGTCGGGTCAGACAGGCCTGGGTTGGATAAAAACGCGCATGAAAATTGTTGACATGCGTTGACTTTTTCATACCGATCCGTTTTGGCTTGGCACAAACCGAGCGGTACAAACGTTTTTCTCCCCACCGTTGGATCCTTGATCGGCACAAACCGTGCGGTACAAGCGCTTTTCTTCCCGTCGTTCGATCCTCGATCGTCATAGATTGCGCGGTACGAACGTTTTGCTCTATACCGACCCGTCTTAGATCGGCACTAATCAAGCGGTACGAGCGTGTTTCTTAGTACCGATCCATTCTGAGCCGGTACACGTCGCCCGGCACTAATCCCTCGGCTAAAAACTCGTCCGCGGAGAAATTGTCTCGGCTAAAAACTTGCCCGAGTGAAAATTGTGTCGGCTGGAATTTGCTCGGGGAAGGTTTTATGCCTTGCACTGTTCGGTCGGTACTAACCATCCGGCACAAAACTTCCCCTGTACGCCTTTGGTGTGTCTCCCTCTCCTTCTGGCCGGCCAAAATTTATCTCGGGTGCAGTCCCCTCGGCTAAAAACTCGTCCGCGGAGAAATTGTCTCGGCTAAAAGTTGCTCGGCAAGGATTTCTCTCTGTACCGGTCCATCCTGGTGCGGTACTAACTGGGCGGCACAAATGTTTTCGTTGTACCGCTTTATTAGTACCGGCTCGAGATCGGTCGGCACACTTTAACAGATCCTTTCTCTTCGATTCATGCCGACCCGTTCCTGCTCGGTGCATTCGGTCGGTACAACCTTTTGTCCCAGTACCGATCCACCGTACCGACCCAGGATGGAGCGGTATGGTCCTCCGGATTTTCTGTTTTCGCAGTCTAATCCTTGCGCTCCTCAACACCGTTGATCTAAAACTTCGCAGCCCGTCAAGATCCTATCAACACTTAAACAAAACATCAAAAAGATCTAGAAAATATAAAAAAAACATAAAATGAAAAGTATATACAATGGATAAGCTTGGGGTGTCTCCCAAGAGCACTTTGTTTAACGTCACTAAGTTCGACGTTGGTTACCCGCTTAGGCGGAAAGAACATCATTGAGAGGAAGCGAGACGCTCTCCTCAACGATTTCATTGGCATGGTACGGTTTGAGTCTTTGGCCATTAGCAACGAACTCTTCTCCGTTCTTGTTCACGAGAACAACGGCTCCATAAGACCTCACATCCTTGATCACAAAGGGACCGGACCACTTAGACCGTAGCTTCCCGGGAAACAGCTTCAACCGGGAGTTAAAGAGCAAGACTTGATCTCCGGCCTTGAAGTCTTTACGCACAATCTTCTTGTCATGAAAGGCCTTGGTCCTCTCTTTGTAAATCTTGGAGCTCTCATAGGCCTCGAGCCTAATCTCATCGAGTTCTTGAAGTTGGATCGAGCGCCTCTCTTGTGCTGATTTGAGATCAAAATTGAGAAGCTTCACGGCCCACATGGCCTTGTACTCAAGCTCGAGCGGTAAATGGCATGACTTCCCGTAGAGAAGATTGAATGGTGTAGTCCCAATAGGTGTCTTGAATGCCGTCCGATATGCCCACAATGCATCATCTAGCTTCTTGGCCCAATCCTTTCTAGAACTACCCACGGTTTCTCTAGAATGGCCTTGATTTGGCGGTTTGAAACTTCCACTTGGCCGCTTGTTTGAGGGTGATATGGTGTGGACACCTTATGCTTAACCCCGTGCTTCTTGAGTAGACTCTCGAAGACCTTGTTGATGAAATGGCTACCTCCATCGCTAATCACGACTCTTGGAACCCCAAACCGTGGAAAAATGATCGATTTGAAGAGCTATAGAACCACCTTAGCATCATTGGTCGGACTAGCGATTGCTTCGACCCATTTAGACACGTAATCCACCGCTACCAAAATGTATTGGTTCCCGTAAGAAGAGGGGAACGACCCCATGAAGTCAATGCCCCAAACATAAAAAATTTCAACTTCAAGAATAGGATTTTGAGGCATCTAATCTCTTCTAGCAATGTTCCCCTTGCTTTGGCACACATCACAAGTGGAGACAAATGCATGAGCGTCCTTGAATAAACTAGGCCACCAAAAACCGGATTGGAGAACTTTTGTCGCCGTCTTGAAGGAAGCAAAATGGCCTTCATATGCCGAGCCATGGCAATGGAACAAGATCCCGTTCATTTCTTCTTCCGCCACGCATCTTCGATATAAGCCATCCGAACAAAACTTGTACAAAAATGGCTCATCCCAATAGTACCTTGTGACGTCATGAAAGAACTTCTTCTTCTTATAACCATCTAAGTTCGGCGGCTCCTTCCCACAAACCATGTAGTTTACCAAATCCGCAAACCAAGGTAGCTTCTCCTCTTGCAATCCACTTGCACTCAAGACTCTTCACGGCCTCTATCCTTTTCCTCAAGACGTCCGCCAACATAAGACTTTCTTCGGGAAGTTTGTCGTCTATTGGAACAAGGTCTTCAATTTTCAACCTAGACAAGTGGTCCGCAACTCCGTTCTCAATACCTTTCTTGTCCACAATCTCCATGTCAAACTCTTGAAGTAGCAAAATCCACCGGAGAAGTCTTGGCTTGGTGTCTTTCTTGGCGTGTATGTACCTCAAGGCCGCGTGATCCGTGTAGACTATGATCTTCGAGCCAACCACATACGAACGGATTTTCTCCATAGCAAATACCACCGCTAGCAACTCTTTCTCCGCGTCTCATACCTTGCTTGAGTATCGTCCAACGTCCTACTTGCATAGTAGATGACCTTAACTTTCTTGTCCTTCTTTTGGCCTAAGACCGCTCCGACCGCGAAGTCACTCGCGTCACACATAATCTCAAACGGTAGATCCCAATCCGGGGCTTGAACAATTGGAGCACTAACCAAAGCCTTCTTGATTTCCAAAAACGCCTCTAAACACTCCTCATCAAGGTTGAACTCAATGTCTTTACAAAGGAGCCTAGTGAGAGGCCTTGTGATCTTTGAAAAATCCTTGATGAAGCGACGGTAGAAACCCGCGTGACCCAAAAAGCTTCGGACATCTTTAACCGTCTTTGGCGGCTCCAAGCTCATCGTGACTTCAATCTTGGCATTGTCCACTTCAATACCCCTTTCCGAGATCTTGTGTCCTAGCACGATGCCTTCCCGCACCATAAAGTGGCATTTTTCCCAATTTAGCACCAAGTTCGTCTCCTCGCACCTTTTTAGCACCCTACAAAGATTTGACAAACAAGAAGAGAACGAGGAACCATAGACCGAGAAGTCGTCCATGAAGACATCGACCATCTCCTCAATTAGATCCGAGAAGATCGACATCATGCACCTTTGAAATGTGGCGGGTGCGTTACATAGTCCAAACGGCATCCTTCGATAAGTAAAGGTGCCATAAGGACATGTAAATGTCGTCTTCTCTTGGTCATTCGGGTGAATGGGGATTTGAAAGAATCCCGAATAACCATCTAAAAAGCAATAGAACGGGTGATTAGCAAGTCTCTCAAGCATTTGGTCTATGAATGGTAAGGGAAAATGATCCTTCCTAGATGCGGAGTTAAGCTTACTGATATATCATGGTTTTTACCCCTTTTAAGCCATGATATAGGTCCGTTTTATAGAGTCTTTTACAGGTTTTAGCACATTTGGAGCATAATTGGAGATATTGGAGCTTTTTGGTGCATTTTGGAGCAAAACAGAAGTTCGTGTAGCTGAGTACCCGATTTGGATACTCGGTATCGATCGATACTACCTTAGTATCGGCCGATACTCACTGCAGCAAAACACGAAGCGCGCCTTTAATGAGGAGTTGAAGAATTGCAAAATTGCCCAAAAGACTTTATTATTTACAATTTAGCCCAAAACGTGTTTTATGAGTTTAAGTTAGGTTTTTAAGCCACTTTGGCTAGGACGTTCTAATTTACGCTGGATTGATTTCTGAGTTTTGTGAGAGAACTTTCTGAGGGAGACGAGTCTGAGACTCTGTTCATCCGAGAGAAGATTTCGAACCCTCTTGTTACTCTACTTTTCATTATTTATCTGAGTATTATTTCAGTCATGTTTATTGTTTCAATCTCCAGGTCTGAGTAGTTCTCTTGTTAGGTTCAGGGTTCTCATAAGGGTTTTCTCTGAATGTTAGGTTAATTGAATGATTAGGATTCACCATATGAATTAGTTCTTCGCCTTAGGTTGTTCTCAAAGCTAATTCTAGCCTGATCACCTAGNTTGGTTTATCTTAATTCGGATCTATACAATCTATTGTGCGATATCTGGAGTTCTTGTGTCCGACCCCTACATATACTACAACAAATGCTTTAGTACTTATAGGGTATTAATTTGAGCATATCAAATTTGGCGCCGTTGCCAGGAACTCAATTTCGCCATTAGATTTTAGTGAAGAATTTCGACTAAATCGTCGAGTATCGATCGACACCCTAGTGGTATCGGTCGATACCCGTCGCGTTTTTTTTAGTTACTTACGTTCTTGACTTTTGTGTTTCAGGTGTATGCCTACTCGAGAAACTAGAAGAAACAAGAACACTCAACTAGTTGATCTGTCCAACGAGCAGCTAGCACATTTGGAACACACACTCAGAAAAGCAAAGAAGCCAGCAACAATGAACAACAACCAAGTGGTTTTGATTCAGGATGAGGCTGGTGCTTTCATAGACCGAGAGGGTCAACTGTGCAATGAGAGAGGGCAACGACTTGATGGAGATGGAAACATTATTGCCCCTCCAGCGGCAGCAAATGTTGAGAACGCTGCGGTTGTGCGTGGTAGAACAATTGGTGAATGCAACAGACCTGATCAGTTCTACGCAAATCGATCAGCGATTCGTCCTCCTGCCTTTCAGAGGAACGACTTTGAGCTGAAGCCTGCATACTACACTCTTGTGGGTCAGCACACTTTTCATGGTCTTTCTAATGAACACCCTATGGACCATATTGAGAAGTTCGAGGATTTGGTCTCTAGCATCAAGTGCAATGGAGTGTCCTACGACTACCTGTTCTGTAAGCTTTTCCCATACTCTCTTGGTGGGGATGCTTCTTATTGGCTCAAGCAATTACCAGCTGGGTCATTGACTACGTGGGATGAGACTAAGACCGCTTTCCTGAATAACTTCTATGACGATGCGAGATCAGAAGAGTTTAGGAACAAGATTTCCCAGTTTTCTCAGGGAACGTCTGAGGTTTTCAAGGCTGCTTGGGCGAGATTCATATCGTATCAGAGGGATTGTCCACATCATGGGTACACTATGGTTCAGTTGCTGAGTTTCTTTTTCAGAGGGATTGATTGGAGATACCAGATGGCGTTAGACTCTGCGAGCAATGGAAACTTCTTTACCAAATATCTTGATGATGCTTACCAGCTGATTGAGAATTTTGCATCTAGCAATAGCACCAAGAGTGCTGACATGGAGCATAGGAAGCTAGCTGGTGGTATGGAAGGTTCACAGATTGCTGAGGTGCATACGAAATTGGATTCGGTGCATAATTTGTTGATGGGCAAGCAGCAGAAGGCTGTTCACTTTGCCGATGATGTCGAGGTTTTCAATGAGGATGAGGTAGAGGATGTTAACTACATTGGTGCTTCTGGTTTTTAGGGTCAGAGGAATCAATACAACACCCGAAACTTCAACAACAACTTTCAGCAAGGAGGGTTCAAACCCTCAGGTTTTGCAGCGAATACCTTTGCCTAAAAACCAATGCAAAGCAGCGATTACACAAGGAACTATGGGAGTTCGTCCTATCAATCTCCACCGCCCAAGACTCAGGAGAGTAAGATCGAGGCTATGCTTGAACAGCTGGTTCAAGGGCAGGATAACATGACAGTGAGCTTTAATGGGAAGTTGGATGATCTTTACACAACCTTGAATGGAAGGATCGAAGCTCTCAGCATGAGCCAAAAGAAGTTGGAAATTCAGGTTGCTCAAACTTCAGAGGCTGTGAAAAGACAAGAGGGTGTTCTTCCAGGTAGAGGAGAAAACCCAAGGAGGGAGCACGTCAATGCAATCACTATGAGGAGTGGAAAAGAGGTGAATACAAGAGTAAAAGGAGGTTTACCTACAAAGAATTTCGTCGATCTCGATGATGAGGAATCTGAAATCCCCAGGGTACCGATCGATACACCCAAGTGTCGATCGACACCAGTCAGAATACTGTAACGGGACGACTCCAAAACCTATGTATCGATCGACACTCCCAAGGTGTCAGTCGATATTGAGCCTACCGTCGAGAAGACACCTGAGATTTCGAATGTGGTGCCTAAAGTTGTTGCAGAACGAGTCTATGTACCCAGGGTACCTTATCCCAGAGCTGTTGGGAAGACTAGGAAGGAAATAGAAGACTCTAGATGCAAGCAGATATTAGACAAGCTGATTGTTGAACTTCCTTTCCTCGATGCTATTAAGACTTCTCCAGCTTTCAGAAGATAAGTCAAGAAGATGGTGTCTATCAACGTGAACCTTGAAGAAGGGTGTGTGATGCTTACTCGGGAGTGCAGTGCAATCTTGACCAACATAATTTCAAAGAAACTTCCAGATCCATGGAGCTTTGTGTTGGATTGCAAGATATTCAACGAAAGGTTCGAGCGTTCCCTATGCGATCTTGGCTCGAGTGTCAACCTCATGCCATACTCAGTTGCCAAGAGGATGGGTATGACAGACTTCACATCCACTAGGATATCTTTGATACTTGCTGATCGCTCAGTGCGACTTCCAGAGGGGCTACTCGAAGATGTCCCTATTAAGATCGGGAATTGCTTGATCCCGACTGATTTCATTGTCCTGAAGTATGATGCTGAGCCCAACGATCCGCTTATCTTGGGCAGACCATTCCTTGCAACAGCTGGTGCATTGATTGATTGCAGGAATGGGAAGATAGCTCTGAACATTGGCAATTTGGTCATGACTTTTAACATGGAGAAGATGATGAAGAGGCCAACCATTGATGGGCAGACTTTCTTCGTTGATACTTTTACAGACATTGCTGAAGAGTATTTCTTGGAGATGCATCCTGAGGATCCGCTGGAGAGAGCATTGGTCTGTTCAGTTGAATCTGAGGTTTGCTTGAGTGAAGACGCTGCTGGTTACTCGAAGATGCTCAACACTGCACCATCAGTATCGATCGATACTACCTTAGTATCGGTCGATACCCTACCCCAGACAGGGAGTTGGCCGAACGCTCCAAGCAAGCTGCTAAGCTTGGAGATTGGAGCGAGGAGAAAGCTCCTAAGGTGGAACTCAAACCACTTCCAGCCAATCTGATGTATGTTTTTCTTGGTCCTAATTCCACATACCCTGTGATTATTAATGCTTCTTTGAACAACGCAGAGATTGCCTTACTGCTGAGCAAGCTGCGCATGTATCGCAAAGCTCTTGGCTATTATCTTGATGACATTTCAGGTATATCAACGGATTTGTGCATGCATAGGATTCATCTTGAGGACGGGTCAAAGGCTATCATTGAGCATAAGAGGAGGCTGAATCCGAATCTGAAAGAAGTGGTTGAGAAGGAGGTTATGAAGCTCTTGGATGCAGGGGTTATTTTTGCCATCTCGGACAGTTCTTGGGTTAGTCCAGTGCACGTTGTTCCTAAGAAAGGAGGGGTAACTGTGGTGAAGAATGAGAAGGATGAGTTGATTCCTACGAGGACTATCACGGGGCATCGAATGTGCATTGACTACAGGAAGTTGAATGCGGCCACAAGGAAAGATCACTTCCCATTTCCTTTCATTGACCAGATGTTAGAGAGGTTGGCTAGTCATCCCTACTACTCTTTTCTCGATGGGTATTCATGTTTCTTCCAGATTCCCATTCATCCAGATGATCAGGGGAAGACCACTTTTACATGTCCTTATGGCACATTCGCATACATGAGAATGCCATTTGGATTGTGTAATGCTCCAGCTAATTTTCAGAGATGCATGGTGTCTATCTTCACAAACATGATTGAAGACTTTATGGAGCTGTTCATGGATGATTTTTCAGTCTATGGATCATCGTTCAAGGACTGTTTGGCTAACTTGTGCAAGGTGCTACAGAGGTGCGAAGAGAAACACTTGGTCCTTAATTGGGAAAAGTGTCATTTTATGGTTCATGATGGCATTGTTCTTAGGCACAAAGTTTCTGAAGCTGGGATCGAGGTTGATAAGGCCAAGATTCAGATTATGACATGTCTGCCACCACCGAATTCTGTGAAGGATATTAGAAGTTTTCTGGGTCATGCTGGGTTTTACAGGAGATTTATCAAGGATTTCTCCAAGATAACCCGCCCCCTCACCGCCCTATTATGTAAGGAGACCCACTTCGACTTCACACCAGAGTGTCTTGCAGCCTTTGAGGAGATTAAGAAGGCGTTGGTGAGTGCTCCTATTGTGCAACCCCCTGATTGGACTTTGCCTTTCGAGATTATGTGCGACGCCAGCGATTTTGCTGTGGGTTCTGTTCTGGGTCTGCAGAAAGAGAAGAAACTTCATGTTATCTATTATGCCAGCAGAACGTTGGATGATGCTTTAGAGGAATTACAGCACAACAGAGAAGGAATTACTTGCGGTCGTCTTCTCTTTTGACAAATTTCGACCTTACTTGATTGGGAGCAAAGTAATTGTTCACACAGATCATGCTGCTCTTAAGTATCTGATGCAGAACAAGGATCTCAAGCCTCGTCTTTGTCGTTGGGTTCTTTTGCTCCAAGGGTTTGATATTGAGGTAAATGACAAGAAAGGAGTAGAGAATGGAGTTGTTGATCATCTTTCGAGGTTGCAGCTCGATTCAGACGTGCCTATTGATGATCAACTACCTAAGGAGTCAGTTTATTTCATTGAAATTGGGTTTCAAAGTGGCTTCGCCGAAAATCTGCAATTCCCACGAATTGCAGGTTTCGGTATCAATCGACACTCCCCTGGTGTCGGTCGATACCCATCGGTATCTGAACCCGTTTTGACCGTGGAACACCTTGGTGCTTTTGAGGAGTATCTCGTTGCTGCAGCTGACTCCGATCTACCATGGTATGCTCATATTGCCAACTTCCTCGCTGCAGGTACATAGCCAAAGCACCTACCGAAATATACCAAGAAGAAGTTTATGCGAGATTTAAGACGCTACTTTTGGGATGACCCTTACATGTATAAGCATTGTTCTGATGGTATATACAGGCGATGCATTGTTGAATCGGAGGTACATGCGGTTTTGGTTCACTGCCATGGTTCTGAGTATGCTGGACACTTTGCTACTTTCAAGACGGTGTCCAAGGTTCTTCAAGCAGGCTTCTGGTGGCCTACTATGTTTAAGGATGCTCATACCTTCATCTCGCAGTGTGATGTGTGTCAGAGGAGAGGGAAGATCAGTAAGAGACATGAGATGCCACGGAATTTCATCCTTGAGGTTGAGATTTTTGATTGCTGGGGTATCGATTTTATGGGTCATTTTCCTTCATCCTCCAAGAACCAGTACATTCTGGTTGCAGTGGATTATGTCTCCAAGTGGGTGGAGGCAATTGCTAGTCCAACCAACGACTCTTCGGTGGTTCTTAAGCTGTTTAAGACCATCATCTTTCCACGATTTGGAGTGCCTCGTATTGTTATAAGTGATGGTGGCAGTCATTTCATCAATAGGGTTTTTGAGAAGTTACTGAAAAAGCATAGTGTGAATCATCGTGTGGCTACTCCATATCACCCTCAGACCAGTGGACAAGTTAAGGTCTCCAACAGGCAAATCAAGGAGATTCTAGAAAAGATAGTGGGTACTTCTAGGAAGGATTGGTCTACAAAGCTGGACGATGCGCTGTGGCCGTACAGGACTGCTTATAAGACACCATTGGGCACTACACCTTTTCACTTGCTGTATGGGAAAGCATGTCACCTTCCGGTGGAGATCGAGCATAGGGCAGCATGGGCTACAAAGTTGCTGAATTTTGACATCAAGCATGCTGCTGAGGGGCGATTGATCCAACTGAACGAGCTGGATGAGGTTAAGCATCATGCCTATGAGAACTCGAAGCTGTACAAGGAGAGGACTAAGGCGTACCACGACAAGAAAATCCTCGCCAGAGTTTTTGAACCCAATGATCAGGTACTTCTGTATAACTCTCGTTTGCATTTGTTTCCTGGTAAATTGCGTTCTCGTTGGTCAGGCCCCTTCACTGTCAAGGATGTTAGACCACACGGTGCACTTGTCCTGACCGACCCCTCCGGCGAAGAGTTCACTATCAATGGACAAAGGGTGAAACACTACATGCGGAGAACTGAGATTCCAGATGGACACATGATGTCTCTGGATGATGCACCCACTGCCTGAAAGGCAGTACAGTCAAGCTAATGACGTTAAACAAGCGCTTGGTGGGAGGCAACCCACTGGTGAGTCTGTACATACCTTTTTCCTTTTATTTTTTTGTTTTTGGTTTTGGTTTTGTGTCTTGTTTCACGTGTAGCAGATTCAGACGAGGGGTATCGATCGACACCCACCCGGTATCGATCGACACCCACCCGGTATCGATCGACACCATCCACACGACAACGGAGCTGAGTAATTCTTAAGGGACCGTGAGCAACATATCGATCGATGTCAAACTTGCATCGACCATTTTCCCTTGTATCGATCGATACCACCATGGTATCGGTCGATACCCGCCACCCAGGTACGACTCCTTCGATTTTCATCAATCCACTCCGCTCTTCTGTTTTCTTTTACCAACCTTCGGCTGGATAACACTGGGGACAGTGTTGTTTAAGTCTGGGGGAGGTAGTCGCTGACATTGTGTTTGTTTTTCTTAGAGTCAGTCGTTTTTGTGTCAAATTTGTTTTATTAAGTCAAAATTTGTTGGAGATTATGATCTTGTTCTTGACCCTATTGTTCTGACTTTGTTTCTAAGTGACCACTGTTACAGAATCAGCTCTAGATCGACTAATGAAAAATCCAAAGGCTGACAAGTTAACTAGAAGACACACATGTTTCCAGCAGAGTTCCTTTAAAGCCTGAGCCATATTTTTGCACTTCATCGACGTGGTTAGTATCCATAGAGCTTGATTCCTCATTCATATCTAACAAAGGAACCCATGTGTTTAAAGTAATGGTATCTCTCTCCCCTGTTATAAGTTAATAAAAAGAGCATAAAAAGATGAAATGATTTTCTTCTGAGTAGAGGGTTAGGAATGTTTCCAGCGATCCCATTATTCTACTTGGTGAGGAATGATCACACAAAGGTTGGAAGCGAGGCTAGGATTTTCCTATGATGCCATTATTCGCCTACACCCTTTGATACATTGAGAGGGAAGAACCGGGGATTCGATGGCAAACACCATCAATACTCGCGTCTCATACCTTGATGTGTATATGCGAAAAGAAAAGAAAAAAAAAAAAGAGAGAACAAAATAAGAAATAAGTCTGGGCGAGAGAAAGTGATACAAAAAGTGTGAAATTGGGTGGTTCCTTGTCATGATATTCTATGGGAAAGAATCTATAAGGTTCTTGGTACTAATCACAGTGATGAAACTAGCGATGATGGGTTTAATTGAACGATGCTGTGAGATAATGTGTGTAGTCTAGGGAAGCTGCGAATGTCTACGGAGAAGTACATGGTGGTTAGATTTGGATCTGGTTAGGTGACATTTGGGTGCTTGGGAAAAGGGTCATTGCAATGCTTCATGAAAAGGTGAGTCTCCGTGTTTTCAAACCTCTTTCTCTGGTTTAGTTTTCTATTTGCTTGAGGGCAAGCAAAGGCTAAGTCTGGGGGAGTTGATATATCATGGTTCTTACCCCTTTTAAGGCAAGATATAGGTCCGTTTTATAGAGTCTTTCTACTATTTTGGAGTCTTTTAGAGTATTTTACAGGTTTTAGCACATTTGGAGCATAATTGGAGATATTGGAGCTTTTTGGTGCATTTTGGAGCAAAACAGAAGTTCGTGTAGCTGAGTACCCGATTTGGAGCCTCGGTATCGATCAATACGACCTTAGTATCGGTCGATACTCACTGCAGCAAAACACGAAGCGCGCCTTTAATGAAGAGTTGAAGAATTGCAAAATTTCCTAGAAGACTTTATTATTTACAATTTAGCCTAAAACGTGTTTTATGAGTTTAAGTTAGGTTCTTAAGCCACTTTGGCTAGGACGTTCTAATTACGCTGGATTGATTTCTGAGTTTTGTGAGAGAGCTTTCTGAGGGAGACGAGTCTGAGACTTTGTTCATGCGAGAGAAGATTTCGAACCCTCTTGTTACTCTACTTTTCATTATTTATCTGAGTATTATTTCAGTCATGTTTATTGTTTCAATCTCCATGTCTGAGTAGTTCTCTTGTTAGGTTCAGGGTTCTCATAAGGGTTTTTTTTTTTAATGTTAGGTTAATTGAATGATTAGGATTCACCATCTGAATTAGTTCTTCGCCTTAGGTTGTTCTCAAAGCTAATTCTAGCCCGATCACCTAGAACTTAGATCTTAGGATAATTGGTTAGGCACGAGAGTGCGATTAATTACTTGACAAAGCTTAGGGTGAGAAAAATAACTATTCGCAAAGAGATTTGGTTTAGTTGTTTTGTGAACAGATCAAACCTGAACTAAAAGCTGGTTTAGACTTTAGGATTCGCAAAGAGATTTTGAATTCTAGGATTTAGACTTCATTAGTTTTCGCAACGAGAGTTGGTTAGCTATACTTTAGTGATTTGAGTTCAAGAACCGCGCTAAATCTGAATCATGTTAGTTAGTTTATCTACATTCATTGAATTCCTGAGAAATACCCTGAGCCTATTTTCCTTCCATCGAGTCACAACTTGTTTAATTTACGTACTTGCTTTCAATTACATCTTTTGGTTTAGCTTAATTCGAAACTACATAATCTATTGCGTGAATTCTGGAGTTCTTATGTTCGACCCCTATATATACTACAACAACTGCTTTAGTACTTATAGGGTATTAATTTGAGCATATCACTTACGGTAATCAATACACATTATATGCCCCGTAATTGTCCTAGTGGGTATAGATTCATTCTTTTCATTCTTTACCACGGTTATCCCGCCCTTTTTGGGAACCACATGCACCGGGGAAACCCATGTGCTATCCGAGATCGGATATATGATCTCCGCATCGAGAAGTTTGAGGACCTCCTTTTTAACTACCTCCTCCAAATTCGGGTTTAACCGTCTTTGGTGTTCTATGGAGGTCCTCGACTCATCCTCAAGGTGTATGCGGTGAGTGCAAAGCGTAGGAGATATGCCCTTGATATCGTCAAGCGAATATCCTATGGCTCTCCTATACTTCCGCAACACATGCAATAAGGCGGATAACTCGTTCTCATATAGGTTTTCATTAACTATGACCGGGTATGACTCGTTAGGGCCTAAGAAAGCGTACCTTAGCCCAACTGGAAGTTGCTTGAGGTCCACTTTAGGTGCCTTGAGCTCGGTCCAATCGTCATCCGTGCTAGACTTACCATTGCTAGCTCCTCCCGCGTTCTCACCATGCTTCACTTCCAAAGCAAAGCTTTCTTGTACAAATCCCAACGTAGAACCGTCTTCACATTTAGTCACTTGACTACCCAACTTAAGGAATGGGGTTTCTCTATTAACGGGCTTGTGTGAGTCCAAAATAGCTCATACCCTTCGCTTGCTTCACTCAAATACCCATGCTTCCCATGCTCTTGTGTCAAAACCACTTGCAACCCATCTTCAAGACTAATCTCTTCAAGTAGCTCATCCGCGAGCTCATCCATCCTCTCAATGTAGAAGCATTGACCGTCAATTGTAGGCTTCTTCATAACATCGTTGATGTTGAACTCAAGAACTTCATCCTTGCCTAAATGCAAATCAATCTTCCCTTTCCTTACGTCGATGATAGCTCATGTGGTTGCTAAAAACGGCCTCCCAAAGATGAGTGGATCTTTAGGCTCTTCATCCATCTCAAGCACAACAAAGTTCGTCGGGACAATGAAGTCTCTAACCACGATCGGTAGGTATTCAAGCAACCCTATTGGCACTCTCACGCTTCTATCCGCCAAGATCAAAGAGATGTTACAAGCCTTGTACTTTGTGAAGCCCAATCTCTTAGCAACCAAAAATGGCATGAGGCTCACGCTGGCCCCTAGATCACAAAGACAATTGTTGAATGCTAGCGGGCCTAGAGCACAAGGAAGAGTGAAAGAACCGGGATCTCCAAGTTTCTTGGGTACCATCTTCTTTTGGATGATGGCGCTACATTCATGAGTCAAAATCACCATAGACTCCATCTCCTTGGCTCTTTCCTTTACGGCGTCTTTGAGAAACTTGGCATATTGCGGCATAAGCAAGAACGCATCTACCAAAGGCATCGTAAGCTCCACTTTCTCCATTTGCCTATCGAACACCGCCTTGTACTTCTCCAATAGTTGTTTCTTGAAACGTCCCGGAAAAGGAAGTTTAGGCACATATGGCGGTGGAACGAACAACGTTTCTTTCTTCTTGGGCTTCTCCTTGGTCTTCTCTTTGATCTCAACTCCTTTACCCTTGTCTTCATTACCCAAACTCCTATCTTCGACCACTACATCCTCGTTTTCAAGCGTCTCCCCCCCAACTTGGACATCGATGTCCTCATCAACTTTGGTGGCTTCTCTAGGGGGAAGTTCCTTGCCACTTCGAAGTGTAATGGCGTTCGCATATTCCTTGGGATTAGCCTCGGGTTTGCCCGGTAATTGACCTTGTTGTCGCGATGATGAGGCGGCTCCCGTGGATTCCATTTGCTTGACCTTGTTGTTCAATGTCTCAATCTTGGAGTTGAGATCATTGTAAGAGCAATCTACGCGTGAGTTGATCTCCGCTTGTCCCTTAAGAAGTTGTTGGAACATTGTATTCAAGTCAAGCTCTTGCGGTTTAGACGTAGTTGCTTGACCTTGAGGGACAAAACCTTGTTGGAAACCCGGAGGAGACGTGAAGGGTGCCTTAGCTTGAAACCCGCCTTGACTTCCTTGGAAAGTGTTCTTGGGAACATAGCCTTGGTTGTTAGAACCTTGACCTTGTAGTTGAGAAGTGAAGTTCCTTTGTTGACCACCTTGATTCCCTTGGTGTTGTTGAGGATACACTTGATCTTGTGGATTCTCCACATTTGGGTTCCGGTAAGAAAAGTTAGGGTGGTTACGTAGTTGATGTTGAATCCACCCCGTTGGAAACCGCCTTGGTTGCCCACATAATTTACTTCCTCTTGTGTAGCCTCATCCACAACCTCATCATTATAACATTGGTTGTCCTCATTGTCCCCAACAAAATGAACATGCTTTTGAGATGAATGGAGTAGCTTGTCAATGTTGTCATTGAGGCTCTTCAATTCCTTAGCCCTCTTTTGCTCATCAACGTCACTATTGGTTCGTGTGGCGCGGTCATAGTCATCATCGTAAGTGCCATCGCTTTGAGAAAGGTTCTGGACGAGCTTCATTGCTGCATCTACTTGTTGGGCCAAGAAATTTCCGTTAGATGCGGTGTCCAAGAGCATCCGTATCTTTGGTAAGGCACCACGGTATAAAGTACTCAAAAGTGAGGCATCCGAGAATCCGTGGTGTGGACATTGGGTGGTGTAGCTTTTGAATCTCTCCCAAGCTTCATTGAAGGACTCATGGTTGCGTTGAGTGAAACTAGATATCTCGTTTCTCAACTTTGTGGTTCTTGAAGGGGAGAAGAATTTGGCTAGAAAAGCTTCTCAACTTTGCGGTTCTCCGATACACCGTTCATTTTCGTTAAACCGCATATTCGATCGAATTGATCGATGTGGTCAAGAGGATCTTCCATTGCCAACCCGTGAAACTTGTTGTTTTGCACCATGTTAATCAAAGCGGCTTTGACCTCGAAGTTATTGTTCTCGACCGGAGGAGCTTGGATTCCTTGGCGATTCCGGTGAGCATTCGCGGCATCACCCGCGCCAACTACGTTTTGAGCTCTAGGAGGGTGGTTTGGAGCTTTCACGTTGTGGGCGGGTGGGTTGGGGTTGTGGTCGTTCCCTCCTTGGCCGTGGTGGTTTCCATTACCACCTTGCCTTTGGTGACGAAGGTGGTCCACATTGTCGTGAACGTTCCCAAGTGGAACCCCTTCGAAGTTCTCCATGTTGTCTTCGACTTGATGTTGTCTCACACGTGCTCTTCTTGCTCCAACCCCGCGGTTCAATAAGTGGATGTCGTCCTGTGCTTGAACTAGGTTGTCCTTGCCTCTAGAATGGGTATGCATACACATACAAAATCGAGAGAGAGTAATAGAAAGCGAACGAGATTAGTAACGAAAAGGAAAAGAATACTTAATCACAAAAAGAACCTAAATCTTAATGTCCAAATCTAAACCCAACCGGCAACGGCGCCAAATTGATACAAGAATTTTTGGGGTCTCTAGAGGATCAATTACTCTTTATACGAGTAGTACAAGAGGTATCGAACTAATTAGGGGATTTCAAATCGCTAAGAATACAAGGAACTAATTAAGTTAAGCTAAAAAGGTGAATTGTTGAGTTTCACTAACACCCTAATAAGATTAAGCTACAAACTAGATGAAACAAACTAAGCAAGATGTGAATTCAAATAATGGAAGCGAATCCAAGGATGGGGTAATTGGATATAGGCTATTCCAAGTCTAATTCATGATGCTCATACACAATCAAGATTAATTTCCAAGGTTAAGATTCAAATTATGACTAATCCTCTCTCAAGGTACTAATCGCCTATGCTAATCACTAATCCAAGATTAAATTCTCATTTGTGGATTCTTAATTAGCAAGCATTAAATTCATTAATCAAGATTACCTAAATAATCCTTTAGACAACTAATCTCTTAGGCTAAGAAGGTTATTTCTCTTAGAAAGCTCTCTTAGGCATTTCATCGAACACTTTGTGGGTGGGAAATGCCTTAAGATCAAGTTTGACTTTCTCAAGCACCATCGAGCATTAAACACTCTTCCTAAGAGTAGGAAACTAATTATCTATCCCTAAGCATCACAAATTATCCATGGAAATCCCCTAATCCTAACCCATCCCTAGATCCTAGGAGACTACTCACTAATCATAATGGACCCAACAAATCCTATGCAGAACATGTTAAATCTCATGATTAGATGACTAGATGATTGAGATAAAAGAGGTAGAAGATAAATATCAAAGGATTCAAAGCTTAAATTGCACAAATCAAGAAGATGTCTCTTACAAATCACTTAGAACACACTTAGAGAGGTTTTTAGCATAAGAAAATACACACCCCCCAAGATTAGGTTTTTTTTTTGGTATTTATAGTGAATAGTGTGAACCGGGTCAACCCGGAACAAACCAGGTATTGACCCGGTCGGGTCTGGATCGGTTTGCAGCAAAAAGGTTTGTACCGACCGATCCTGGGTTGGTACAAACCACTCGGTACTAACTCTCTCTGTGCAGACATATGGATGTTGGATGAGTTTTCAGCCAGCTAAACTGAAATCTGGTCGATGCCAAACGTGCTGGGTCGTGCGTGGGACGATTTTTAGCCGGCAGAAATTGACCTACGTGAGCGCGGGATTAGTGCCGTTTGGTAGTGCCGACCCAAAATGGGTCGACACTAATCTTCATCGTGCAGGTTGGATAGATGCTTGATGCAGAGTTGACCGGCTGAAATGAAATTTGGTCGTGCGCGGGACGAGCTAGATCGTGTGCGGTATGAGTTTTAGCCAGCAGAAGTTCGTGCCAAATGATCACCCTTTTTAGTGTCGTTTGGTAGTATCGATCCAGGTTTGATCGGTACTAATATTCTTGAGGGGTTGTGCCGCTTCATTCCAGACCGGTATGGGAGAGCTCTTCAGATCGGCACAAGTCTCTGCCTCAGCACCGATCCAGTGTACCGCTCTAGAGTCGGTCGGTGTGGGGCAAGAGAAGGAACGTCGAGTGAATCGTCTTCGATCTGAGTGAGCGTGCCGGTCGGTTATGGAGCGGTACAAAATTGGTTGTGGATCGGCGCAAGCTTCTGTCCCAATACCGATCCAGTGTACCGTCCCAGGATCGGTCGGTACAGCCCTCTGGAAACACCATTTTTGCCTTGGCTATCTCCTTTTGCTCCTGAGGTCGCATGTACTCGGTACCAAAGCCTCCGGTGTCTCTCAAAACGTCTCCAGGTCCCTAGAAATCACCCCAAAGAATGCAAGACTCACTAGGACCTAATGCAAAGACTCTAACTCTAAATGAAATCGAAATGCTAACAAAAATCATGATTATGTACGCATGCGACTAGAAACTACATGTAAAATGTGATGCTAAAACAAGTAAATTATGGGAATATCAACTAACACATTAGCATATCCAAAGAATTGTCACTACACAGAATCAATCCTACTCTACACAAGACATGGGACGAGAGAACACATCTATGCATTATGAATCCACAAGTCACACTCCCTCATCTTTGCCACTTGATGATGTATAAAGAACCCGGTTCACCACCGATAGGTAGATGTCACCTGGGTCCACACATATCGCCGAGAAATCACCTCATAAGATGACGGCGGATTTGGTGACGCAATTCTGGCAGGGCTTCGCCAAGGAGGCTCTTTTTTGTGTTAATCATCACACAATCTCCCTTTTTATAAGAGAGTGAAGGTAAGGAACCCTAGGTTTTAGCATGGGCTAACGGGTTTACGGGCTTTTGGACCTTTTTGAAAGCAAATTTTAAATTAGGCCCAGCTCATCGGAACCAGGATGTTACAATTCTCCCCCACTTGAAATGAATTCGTCCTCGAATTTGTGAGTGTGGTTCTCCCCCACTTGGTTTCTGACCAACCTCGGAGTGTCATTCTCCTAGGTATGCTGTCAGATTTTTCTAGTTTGGAGCAGATCAACAATATCTTCCCTTGTCACCATATCCCTCTCCATTCGGGTTGGGGTAATTTTTTCATAGTCATTTGGGAACGATGCACTACGCCCTTGCCGTCGACACAACTTGCACTTGTTGCGAGATATTTTCCTTCATATCATTCTTCTCTAGAACACAAAATCAGTTACGAATCAAGAACGTTACATTTTTCGCTATGTGATACCTTATCACTTTGATGAAAAACACTTCTTCTAGCTGCGTCAGAGATGCACAAATAACTCTCTAATGAACTGTTGGAAACTCGATCCCACCGTCAAATCTCAAGCTTGTAGTACCATGAAAACCTCCACCAAGTTTCATCCAGATCGCACCCAGCACAAGTCTCCCACGAACTCTTAAGTTGCTATGACAGAATTGTTTTCTGGGTTCATACTTAGCACAATTCCTGGACAGTTTCAGCAGATTCTGTCGATTCATGCGCAAGAAGCAACGCAAATAACTCCTTCAATTTAATTCCGATTGGAACACTGCCAGTTCCTATGTCTTCTCCGACATGTCCTCTATTAAGAATCACCATTTTCGTGGCGTCAATTACTCAAATCTAGCTGTAAACTCTCTCTCAAACCCTAACTCAGATATGCTTTCATTTTACCATGCTCTTCTATATTTTGGACTAACGGTTGTGAACTTGGACCTTTGATGACAATGATGACTCCCTAGCAACACGGCGCTCATAGTGGTGACATATGGCAACAACAAAGAAGATCAATGGCGTTTGACGATGAAGAACGACGAACGGAGATGAAGAGGTTGAACCGAAGACGAGAACACATGCTCAAAATCATGGCGATGCAGATCGAGATCGGGAAATAATCCAAATACTTAGACTAGCCAGCGTTTCTGCGAGCTCCTACGCTTCCTTAGCTACCAACAAGACATTCCACCTTGTTGTACGACGATCTGTCTTTACAACAAGACGCTTCAC
Organism: Eutrema heterophyllum; assembly: GCA_002933915.1. Taxonomy (NCBI): domain Eukaryota; kingdom Viridiplantae; phylum Streptophyta; class Magnoliopsida; order Brassicales; family Brassicaceae; genus Eutrema; species Eutrema heterophyllum. The sequence continues at coordinate 52,334 of PKMM01031058.1, read as the reverse complement.
TTTATCATTTCCAAATTGTGATCTTTTCTCTTTATGACCAAAATTTTACCTTCAACACTACAAGACAACACTTGCTTAGCTGAACCTAAAACACAAGAGTAAGAGGAGCGAGTGCGATCTCGGTGGTGCCTTAATACTACATCTTCGCTTTCTTTTTCCCTTAAAAGTCCTTCCCGTTTTTTTATTTTTTTTGAAACTACTACAAGTATAAAAGTTCCATCCAACTTACGTGTCGACTTCACGGATGGTCCTTACCTCTGATTGACCAGCTATAGGCGCAAGTGGACTCCTCGATTCGATATATTTCCGTCGATATCTAGATCACATCCTAGTTCATTCTGGTTCGCCGGGAAATGGTCTCACAATTCCCTTACTCACACACTTCTTCCATACTTAGCACAATTCTAACGATTCCTGAGGAGGATGTATGTATGTGCGCTGTGCCTGTCATTCTCGTTAGACCACCAAATTTCCTTCCATTTTTCACTAAGACGACCAATTGGTGAGAACATGTCCTGGACACCCTCTACTGCATAAGTTCTTCCCACACCACCATCATCATATCGTCGGGAAGCCTGTTTGCGTGTGCGGACTTTTGTAGCGAAATAGTATGAAGTGAAGTGTGAAGTTTCTTCTGTCAAACTTCCCGCAACAATTGATCCTTCAACCCTTGCTAGATTTTTTGCTTTTCCCTTCAAATGTTTCATGAAGCGCTCGAATGGGTACATCCACCTAAACTGAACAGGGCCGCCTAGTTCTGCTTCATGAGGGAGATGAATGGGAAGATGTTCCATGACATCAAAAAACGCCCGGGGGAATATCTTCTCCAAATTGCACAACAATATTGGAATATTAGCAGACAGCTGTGCAATTACTTCTTCTGACAATGTCCGTGTACTAAGATCTCGGAAAAACGCTCTGATGCCTGCACAATCAAAATTAAATTATATATTGTAATATTTGAATATATATAATTAATTAATCTCAACAATTTTATTTGTGATGAATTAAATATCTTACCTCCAATTGCTTCATGAACGTTTCCTGGAAGGAGTTCGGCAAATGCGAAAGGAAGTAATTGTTGCATAAACACGTGGCAGTCATGACTCTTCATCCCTGAAAACTTTTGTCCTTTCTCAACAGATTTAGCAAGATTGGATACGTACCCATCAGGAAACTTCACGTCAGATGAAACCCAATTGAACAACGATGCCTTTTCTTCTGCACCCAACCGAAATATAGGAACTGGTGATTTCTCATTGCTCATTATATGCAACTCATTTCTGTTGCAAATATCGGGCAAGTCCAACCTTGACTTTCCGCTATCTTTGGTTCTTTCTTTCACGTTTAACACTGTATGCATGATGTTATCAAAAAAGTTTTTCTCAATGTGCATGACATCAAGATTGTGTCTTAGCAGATGATATTTCCAGTACGGAAGTTCCCAAAAAATGCTTTTCTTGTGCCAATTGTGATTGACCCCGTATCCATCAGGCATATTAGCTGGAGTGTGCCAATTTCCCCCACGATTCACCGTTTCTAGTCCCCCAAAATGATCTAGTTGCGCTTCTAGATCTTTCCTAGATAGATACACTAGTGGGGGGACACGCACGATTTTCTTCTTCCTAAACAACCGCTTGTTTCTCCTATATGGATGGTTGATTAGTAGAAACCGGCGGTGACAATCAAACCAACATGTTTTTCGACCATGTTTCAGCTGAAACGCATATGTCCGATCGAGGCAATAAGGACAAGATAACCTCCCATGCGTCGTCCAACCTGATAGCATTCTGTATGCAGGAAAGTGCTTATTGTCCACATAAGCACCGCACGCATCGTAAAAAAAAAATTCCTCGAACAGTCATATGTACGAACTCCTTCAGACCACAACTGTTTCAACTCATGTATGAGAGGCTGCAAAAACACATCAATGGACCGTTTCGGATGATTGGGACTAGAGACTAAAATACTCAGGAATAGAAATTCCATTTGCATGCACATATCTGGGGGAAGGTTATAAGGCGTTACGATAACTGGCCACAAAGAATTTTGCCTACCAGACATACATAATGGACTAAATCCATCAGTGCAAAGACCAAGATACACATTTCGCTTAGAGTTAGCAAAGTCGGGGTGTACCGTGTTAAAGTGTTTCCATGCTTTTGAATCTGACGGGTGAGTCACTTCTCCTTCTCTCTGTGAATGTTCTGCATGTCACCTCATCGATGCAGCTGTCCTTTCATATTGATACAATCGTTTCAATCTATCAGTTATAGGAAGATACCACATCCGTTGGTACGGTATCTTACTACGCCCAGAAGTTTGCGGCATAAATCTCGGTTTTTGGCAAAATCGACATTCCTGTAACTTATCATCATCTTTCCAAAAAAGCATACAATTGTCAATACATACATCTATCATCTCAGAAGGCAACCCAAGACTAAACACCAACTTCTGAATCTCATAGTATGTTTTGGCAGCCAAATTATCCTCTGACAAATACTATTTAATAAGATCAGCCCAATCATCCATGCAAACCTCAGCTAAGTTATGATCCGTTTTAATTGTCATCATCCTAGCTGCTAACGACAATTTAGACTGACCTTCTCTACATCCATCGTAGAGTGGCTCATTTGCAGCATCTAGCATATCATAAAATCGCTTCGCATCTACGTTGGGTTCCTCAATAGTACTATTATCAGCATTTGTTTCATGAAATGCATCATTAACCATAGCATGCATCCTATCATGATCTTGACCCTGATCAAATTAATGTTGACCATGATGATAACTACCCTGATAATTTGATTCATCAAAATCTACTTGACCTTGATAGTTACTACTACTATGATCAACTGCTTGACTCCTTTCAAAACCCTCTCCATGTTGATACCAAACATAATATTGCGGCATAAACCATCTATTTAGTAAATGCTTCCACACCGTCTCAATAAAAATATATCTCGTATTCTTGCATTTACGACAAGGACAGAAGATTTTACCGTTTTTCAGGGTTGTTTGCATATTTTCGGCCTGATACATGAATATTTTAAGCCCCTTTTTGAATTCTTTCGTCAACGCTCCCTTCGAATCTTTTTGCGTATACATCCATCTTTGTAGATCGTATATAGACATTTTATTAAAAAAAAATTATAGTGTTTTTTTTTCGTTATTAGTGTTTTTTTTTGTTATAAACTTTCAGTTGATGCGAGGATGTATTTATAGAAAAATTTTCAGAATTACCAACGGATTTACAATGGATTTACGATGTAAATTCGATGTAAATTTGTTAGGTAAACCTATAAAAACGTGTGCTACCAAACTAGAAACTATCGACGTGAAATCGTCGGTAATGTAAATCGTTGTAAATTTGATGTAAAATTACATCGAGTTTACAGCGTAAATGCGAGAGTCGTATTCGTCGTAAATTCGATGTAATTTTACATCGAATTTACAACGATTTATCATGTCGTCGTAATATCATCGTGAAAGTACGACGATTATACGACGACAAATATTTACGACAAAGTTACATCGGAACACATATTTCGTCGTAAACCCATCGTAAAATCGATATAACTTTACATCGATTTAAAACCGTCGTAACTTTTCGTTGGAAATAAGCAGTTTTCTTGTAGTGAAAATCTCCATATCTATGAGGTTAAATATTCTTCAAATCATATATCAAAATACACTTCATCACAGATGATGTTATAAACGTGTGCACTTAATGTGATTTCACATGTTTTTAATCTTTTTAAAGAAAATAATTAAAAATTATCTACCTTTTGAAACGATAGTCTAATAAAATACAGTTGATATATTTGTTATATTCGAATTTTAATCGGTTGTCTTCGTAACTGTGGCTATACTAGTAAATATCTTAAAATTTTCTCCAAAAAACAAAAAAAACTTTACCCTACTCAATTCCTCGTTTTTAGAATGTTTAATATTAGAAGTAGAGATATTACTAGAGTTTTATATACTGTATATTTATGGATCTCTCCACTCATTGTCAGTTAGAGAAACCTATGGTTTTTAAAACTCATACGTGGTATATATAGTAAGAAAACAAATATAATTTAACTAATAGGTTATGCAATTTTAATTACTTTTCAATGTAGTGTTTAGATCGATCTAGACCATAAATTTGCCCCAACCAATTGTGGAGTGTGTGTTATCTCATTAATTCATGCCCAAAGCCGTCCCTAAGGCATATAAAACATATGTTTTAGGCCACATTTAAATATTATACATGTCAAGGCCGGCCACATTTCAAATTTTTAAGTTGGTGTAGTGGCATATTATTGGTTTATCCCTTCTGGATAGACATCTTTGTTCGAAATATTTTACACACATTTTACTTTTTTTTACATTTTTTCTTTATTCTACATTTTCTGGTTTTCATTTCCTTCTTCTTTTCCACTTGCAATTTTTTAGAAGATTTCTTTTATCATATTTCTTTTCACATAATATAGAACTGATATTCTAAACATAAATCTTTGTTTCACCATTTTAAATAAAAATTAAATGTAGAATAACTATATATATATATATATGTATGATAGAGTTTATATAAAACTAACCAAAACACATATTTAATTATATATGACTTTTTTTTTGCATTATACAATTCAGACTGTGTAGTTAATTAGTTATATGTATATGGTTTTTTCAAATGTGTTTAAAATAGTATATATTAAATTACGAAAAATTAGAAAAACAAAACAAAAATTGAATATAGCAAGACCACATATCCACCGATATGCTTTAAGCCTCCGAAATATCCGGGACGGCACTGTTCATGCTGATCGATGCAGGTAATGGTTAGATATGATTCTCCAGTGTGGAATGTGTTAGCTTATTTTGCTTTGATATGATCTCCCACATGTTTTTCATTTTCGAAGGGTATTCTCGTTTCATGTAAATTCCTTAGTTTGAACTGTATTATATATCTTGAGATGCCTACTCCGTCGTCTCTCTATATTGTATTCTGGTCATTTGACTCTTTTATAGGAAATTTCATTCAGTGTTTTAAAAAAAAAAAAAAACAACTTACCCCATGTCCGGACAGAAAGCAACCGTATCATACATTGCCAATGCAGGGTTTGTGAATTTGTTTTCTTTCTTTTTTTGGTTTTAAAAATTCTTTTCTTTGAAAGTTGCAACTTTGATATATCCGAATATTTATTATTTTAATTTAGGGAAAATAGATATTGATGGTTCTCTTCATTTAATATTTATTAGCATGATGGAGCATTAATCGACCTGTTTCCACCTGAAGAAAATTATTTTAAAGCCACTAAACAATAAGAAAAACAAGTTAGTCGTGTGTTAAATTTTGTAACCAATTTGTAAAAATATATAGTAAGTTGCATGGATGGGTCAGCTAGGGATGCGTTCTTGTCTGTGTGAAGCATGTGATGTATAATATCTGCTTTAACAAACAAACAAAAAATGTTTTGAGCGTTTCTCCAATTCTCCATAACCTTACATCTATTTACAATATGCGTGCATACGACATAGATTCGTGAGAACCCAATATTGAATAAACATATATATTATTTTTTTGTGCGACAGAATAAACATATTAAAAGGAACATAGTAGTAACTAATGTTTTGAGGGGAAGGGAACAAGTGGACACAGAGGTTTATATATTTCACTGAAAATTAAATAAACTAACGCAAAAAAAGCCATTGTGTTCATCGTTGACGAACTAAAAAACAGAGAGAGAAATAAGAATTTGATTTTTTTTTTTCCACGAATTTCCGAAAGAAGAAATAAATAAATAGAAAAATAAAGCAAGAAGAATCTAACTTAATAAAACGAAAATCTGAACAGGTAAATGGAATATAATGGCGCCTCCTCTACTTCTCGCCGCGTAACGAGAGGGGTCGCGTTCGCGTGCTCCCTTCTAGAGATTCTTGTTTCCTTTTAATGAAAAATAATTTTCATTAAATGCGGTTTCGATTATAGTTTTTTTTTTTTAAACATGGTTTCTATTATAGTTTATACAAACAAATTGATCAAGATATCGTAAATGATAAGTATTTAATAAGCTTAGTTTATATGGTTTGATGATAATTAGTAGAAGCAGGCAAGCCTTGGGCATGAAATGTTTGTTTAGAACCTCCAAATTTTGGGGTCCATAAAAGAAATGTTGCATCTAAAGAAATATTTTATAAATTCAAAACAAAAACATTGTAAAATAGAATAATATGCGATTCTCAAAATATATACTTTTAGCTCACTTCACTTGTTTGTCTATAAAACATAAAATTTTATTTTATTTGTTTATATCTAAAAATATCTATTTCTATTTAATATAAGATTCCTATTTTTTTAAACGATTCAGAGTAGAAGAATGGGTCATAAGTTTATTACTTATCACGAAAGCCAACATTGGTTATACGTATTACATATGCATGGATGCATTGATCGTGGATATATAATTGGATTGTCTTAGCACAGAGTATTCGGTTTTCAGATGAGTTTGGTCTGAGTTTGTTAGGACACACATACAAATATTTATTTATTTATTCGGTTTAGTTTTAGTTTGATTGGTCGGCTCAAATTCTGTTTACATTAGGTTTTTGGTCATCCAAACTCAAGAAGACATTCTTTTGTTAGCTTAGGAAATTTGATCTTGGTTTATAGTTTTTCAAGGTTTATGGATCAATTTATTCATCGATGATGTTGTTGTACAAAGCCTAAATTATTTATCTCTCATCAAATCGTTTTCACTAGTTGAACTATATATCATATATACTCAAATATATTCTTCAAACAAAAAATCAATTATAGAAGACATGAAATTGTAATCTGATATATTTGAGTTCAACCATAGGATATGTTTATTTAATCAAATATTGATATTTTTGGAATCTATTTTGTTATTATTTCTCAGAAATTTGGAGAAGGATTAGTTATTTGTGGGATGGAGATTTAAAGCAACATTTTGCGATACAAGAATATATGCATTAATTCTTTTTAGCCTATTCTAAGTTCTCACTATTTTAATTAACATGCTTTTTAAAATTTAACGTGTCAAGTCTTTGTTAGAAGTACTGGATTTCCTTTTTCTTGCATTTAGCAACATTTTCAACTAACATATGATATAAAAAGTATGAAAAACTCATTAGCATATGTTAAATTTGTTGTGAAAAAAAAAAAAAACTATTGTGAGTCTGTGACTGATTAATGTTTTCACCATTTTTTTTTCCAAATGAGCAATGTAAAGACAAAATAACCACAACATGAATATAGAGGCTATATAGCACATTCATGACATAGATATGTAATACTCAAAAGGCAGAGGTTTTTGTGATGTTACGTAAATTGTCTAAATTCACGTCGATGGATAATGATCAATAGTTTGAAATTAACTAAGTCGAATCTAAAGTACTAATAAATTACTCTTAACCAAAAAGAAGTAATAAATCACATAAGAAAAGGGACAGAGATGGGAAGGGGGGATACTGATGATACTTTAGCAAAAATGGAATCGATAAAAAGAATCTTACAAATCCAGGTGGAGCTCTCACAGTGGTTCATCTTATAGTATACATGCCACTGAGACAAACAAATCATACCAGTCAAAATTTTATTTAGAAAGATACGTTTTATAGGAGTACAAATATCTTTCTAGCTATTAGTATAATCTTCTATATGGATATCGGTTCTGAATTAGATTTGCTTTGATTCTTAATCTTTTCGGATAAAATTAGTTTTCTGGACCTATATTTTCTAACTTTAAACTTGCATCCGTAAAATAAATATATTACAGCGGTAAAAATTATAACACATTATGAAATTGTTGAGTTCATTGTTTCACACTACAAAGTACATTAAAATTTGAGACCCACAGTTTCTGAAATGATGATTAGATAGCCTGTCAACAATCTATCTCAAAGATTAGCTTAGTAAAAGGTTTGAGTTATTACATTAATTGGTTTCGCAAAACATGAACGAAGTCGTGTGAGTGGATCTCATTCACGGTGATTTCTCTCACTCGCGGTGATTTCTCTCACAACAAACCGAAGCTTCGACTCTCCGATTTAGCTCGTTTCGGAAGTTTGTCTCTGGCGTCTGGATTTCTTGCCGGTGTCGCGAGAGAAGCATCTTGCTTTTGTCACCTACAACGCTTCATTCGTGGTGAGGAGTTCTATTCCGGCAATGATTGGCGACGATCTCTGGTTTTTCGGCGGTGAGGCAAGGCAGTTTGTGATGGCGTCGGTGGTGGTTATTTGCTTTGGATATGTGAAGACGTGATGCGGCGGTGGCCCTCCTCTCAGTGCTCTCTCAGCGGCATCTCCGTTGTAGCTCTTGGTTTTGCGGTGGTGGTCTTGTTCCACCGTGTCTTTATGCGGAGGTTTTCTGTTCCGTTTTTCCAGTCTTGGTCTGGAGATGGAAAGCTTGCGGCGGAAGTTTTCTGGTCTGCGGCGGTGTCCGGCGGAGGTTTTTTGTTCTGTTGGACTTGAGCGGCGGCGATTCTCGTGTGGCGGTGGCCTTGTTCCGCATCGTTTAGGTTTTCGCTGGTCTCCGGTTTATACCAGTTTTTTATTTCGGTCCAGATCGGGTTTAGTTTCCACTTGTAATTGGGTTTAGAATTTCCAAACCAAGACCTACTGGGTTAAGATATGTTATTTTTGGTTAATTGTTTGTATTAAAAAAAACAAAAAAAAACACACAAAATTTTCAATATAGTAAAAATTTGGTCCAAACAAAAAAAATCATGAACGGAAGTTACCAAAACAAAGTTTAAGAAGACAAAATATGAACGGAAGTTACCAAACAAAGTTTAAGACCTAATTCCTTATAAGCATTTTAAATGGAATCACATTGCGATCAATGTTAAGTAGAAAGCAATATAGGTAAAAAGAACACCCCGACCATAAAAGAAAATAGTATTTTATTGGGTCAAAATTTTCAGACTAATTTTCTTTTGTTTTTTCTTCTTCTAAAATTCCAAAAAAATCTCAAAACACTAAGTTGATCTTTGGACCAATCAAATATAGCTCAATCTGAATGTGTGGCATTCAGTAATAAAAAAACGATACAACAACATTTATTTTGTACCTGCTTACATATGTTTAAATATCCAAATTGCAAGTAATTAAAATTAGATATGTTTAAATTTCCAAGGTCGATTGGTAAACGTAGTTTTTTTTTTTTAAGAAAGATTGGTAAACGTAGTTTAAATTTAAGGTAATTATTATTTTTACGACTAGAGAAATACGGTTTGAAGCGGTAAGAACTATGTAACAGTAAAAATTAAAAACAAACTTGACTGAAACTAATTGTGGAACTATAGTTATGATTGAACGGTTTAAAATAATAGAAAATGATTTTATAAAATTGTGTAGCTTTAAAAGGCAAATCATAAGAGATTATTATTTTAAAATGTTTTTAATAATTAAAGGGCATAGCCGGATAGGGAATGAAAACGGAGGGTTAAATTAAAACCGATAAGAGATAGTAATAAAAAAATTAAGAGAACAGTTTAACCGAAACGAAAAGTTAAATGATAATCTATTATTTCAAGTTCTAATCATGTGTTCTATTGAGCCACCTTTTAACTTTTTGTTTCACGTACACGTCAAATTAGTAAACATAGGAAGCAGTTTTACCAGTTAAGACCTTGTCATTAGGGGATAATTATTTTTCTTCATCGTTAATGCTTAATTTGTTCAATGGCTGCTTCGTATCAGGATAATTATAGTGGCTTTGGTAGTGACCAATTCAAGTATTGCAATACTTTCTGGTCAATAATAAGATCCCATATATATATATATTTGTACGGATATGTATGTATGTATGTATAATTAAAAATATGGAACTATTAAATCTTTAGATAATGCTTTTATTAATGATGGACGATAAGAAGAATTAGGTACCGTTTATAAAAATTTGTAGTAGTATGGAACACATACTTTAATCGGTATAAAAGTAATTTTGAATCAACTTGGAATCTTTGTAACCATTCTTTTTCTTTGTTCAATAGATATGTTTAAATTTCCACTTTTTCTTTGTAACTTGGAATATTTAACGTTTGATATTATAAAGTACCAAAAAAAGTTTTCATTTTTTGTATTTCTGAAAACTTAAATTGAAGCCATTAAAAGTGGAGGCCCCACCAGTCTTCCAAATTCAACTGTCCTCATCACACCAAAAAATCAACGTTCAGAATTGATCCACGCAAACATTGTTGTCCGTAAGTCTTTTTTTTTTTTACTTGAGACTGTATTTTGCAAAGTCACTCGAAACATTTTTTTCGTTTTCCAAATTAAGAATTGAAAGACTTTTTTTTTTCTTTTTTTTTTTTTCCAAAAAAAGAGTTTCTTTCTTTATACAATACCAAAAAATATTGATTAGTAATAAATAATAATTCCCTAAAAAGTAAAAACTCTATTTTTCTATTTCTTTTTCATAAGAAACCTAATCTAAAATGCTGAAAACCACGAGTTTGCATTTACAAACGTTCCAAGAAGTTGACCAAAATACGCATACATTAACTACCATAAATTATTGTGCTTATTTGACATGCATGCATACACTTGCCAAAAGTTTAATTTAAAAAAAACAAAAATTGAAATCATACACACATATACATTAACTACCATAAAATGCGCTTTAATTAATTTGACCTTCACAATTGTGTTAATGCTGAAAAACTTAACCAAATATGATAGATTAGGAAATGTATATTAAAATGTGCTATATAAGGAATGTTTTTTTAATAGGATAAGATATGATATTTACTACTTTTTGTTCAATAATCTTAATTGTATTAATATATTTTACTACATTATCAAATCGTATGCCTGAAACCTTATAGAAATCCCCAGTGAGCAATTTTTAAAATGCTGAATTTTGTTTGAATCACAAGAGTGTGGAAGATTCGGGTTTTTCTGCAATCGATCTGTCTTGATTACTCCAGGTCAGACGAAAACAATCCCTCTGGTTCAAGTTCTGTATGATTTTCGTTACCTATATATATCTGATATCCCAGTGATTCCTCTTTTCTCAATCTTCATCCTGTTCTTGTTCATATGCCATGCTCTACAGAAAAGATGATTTCCTCAAGATTGTATACACTATCTTTTTACGCGGTTATAATATCCACGTTTCACTCACTTGACCTGGGATGAAATGACACATTTACCCCTATAAGCCCCAAACGTTAAAACAGAAACCGCTTTTTCATTTTTCAAATTTTTTTTTTATTACCCATAATACCAACTACATTTTCACAGCCAAGTGTCTATAAATACAGAGCACAATTATACCATCTTTCCTCACAAAAATCCTACAACACAATCCAACATAAATAATCACATCAAAATCACAAATAAAAATCGAATTTTGCGTCTCGTTTTTTTTCAAGAACCTTTCATATATAGTCTCATAAACCATGGGTCATGGTACGAACAGAGTAGAAGACATGTCGTCTCCAAACAATGGAACCGCGGGAGAAACGATCGTGGAGATACACAGCGTTTGTCTACCGCCGAAGAAAACAGCGTTTCAGAAACTGAAAAAGCGCGTCGCTGATGTTTTCTTCCCCGATGATCCGTTAGAGAGGTTTAGGAACCAGACATGGAGAAACAAAGTGTTCCTGGGTCTTCAAAGCCTGTTCCCGATATTCACATGGGGCTCTCAGTACGATCTCAAGCTTTTTAGGTCCGATGTTGTCTCTGGTCTCACCATTGCCAGTCTCGCCATTCCTCAGGTTACAACTTAAAAATCCCTCCTTTCTTATGAATATGATTTTTTTCCTTTTTATATATGTCTGGTTTTGATGTGATTATTTTTTTTATTTCCCTTTCGAAAATTGGTTTACCATTCTTCTACTGGTTTTACAAAAAAATCATTTTCCTACAAATTCGTAATTGTTTTACAATTCTTCTAACCTGGTTAAGAAATCATATTTTTGTTTTTCTTCCAATTTTGACAAACTAAAGAATTTGATTTTTTATATGTTGGTATGCTAATAAAAGGCGATATTATGTTGGTAGGATCATAAAGGCGTAATTGAAGAGATTTTGTCATTTAATCGTTGAGTAGTGTGGGGATGACTGGTTGGACTCAAAGAGTTCAAAGCAAAAGAAAAAGAAAATCTTTCTCTGTTTGTCTTTGTTTTGGACTATTTAATGTCATTCAATGTTTCAATAAATTTAAAACAAACAATATTTTAAATTTCGTTAATTTCATAGTGGGTTCGCTGATGTGTCTTTTAATCAATGTTTTTTTTTCTTACAATTTTTTGTGTGTTAATTAGTAATTGTGAAATTTAAAATGCAGGGAATCAGCTATGCCAAGCTAGCAAACTTACCACCCATAGTTGGTCTTTGTAAGTATCGACCATCATCATCTAATTACAGACTAATCAGTCTAATTAACTAAATCAAGTTCTAATTAATAAATTTTGGGGTTGCATGCAGATTCAAGCTTTGTGCCACCACTTATATACTCAGTTCTTGGGAGTTCAAAACATCTTGCAGTTGGTCCTGTCTCAATAGCATCACTTGTGATGGGCTCAATGCTAAGTGAAAGTGTTTCTCCAACACAAGACTCAATTCTATATCTCAAGTTAGCCTTCACTTCAACTTTCTTTGCTGGTCTCTTCCAAGCCTCCCTTGGCCTTCTTAGGTACAAATCTATAATTAATCTCTCAAATTTTTAATCAAAAAAAAAACTCAAATTAATCTTTAGAATCTGCAATCGTCATGTGAAAGAATATGTATTAAAACCTCTTATTGCAGTTAAGTAATCTTAGTGTAGAATATATTCAGAGTTTTGCTTAAGCCTCTTTTGTTCACTGAAAACAAAAGGAAAATTCGTCATGATGAATAGAGAGATTAATAACATTGTTATATGTTCATACCAAAAAATAAACATTGTTATATGTAAAAAAGACCAAGATTCTATATAGTTTGATTTGATGGTGGCAAGTGACATGTACTGATGTCTACCTCCCAAGATGCTTCCTTCTACTTAGTGGTTTCACTGTTTATTTTGTTCATGGTCAACAACTTTGGATTAATTTTATATATTTTTTTTCATAAATTTAATTAACTTTTTTTTTTTTAATTTCAGGCTGGGATTTTTGATTGACTTTTTGTCAAAGGCAACTTTGGTTGGTTTCACTGCTGGTGCTGCAGTGATTGTGTCACTTCAACAGCTCAAGGGTCTTCTTGGAATTGTTCATTTCACTGGCAAAATGCAATTTATTCCTGTCATGTCCTCTGTTTTTAACCATAGATCTGAAGTATGTCAAACACTACTTTCCTCTTTAAACATACCCATAAAGATCACTTAATCTAATAGTGTTACTACTACAATTTCAGTGGTCTTGGGAAACTATTTTGATGGGGCTTGGCTTCTTGAGCATTCTCTTAACCACAAGACACATTGTAAGTACTTGCAAAAACTTCAGGCATTTTCCAATAGCTATTATACCTCGATCGAATATTTAACGTTTCTTGTCGTTTTTTCGTGAATATGTAGAGCATGAGGAAGCCAAAACTTTTCTGGATATCAGCTGCATCACCTTTGGCATCAGTTATTATCTCAACTCTGCTTGTATTCCTCATCAGAAACAAGACTCAAGCCATCTCTTTTGTAAGAACATTTTCAACCAGACTTGTGTTACTGTGTAAACTGAGATTGAGAAAACTAAAACTGAAGAGATTCAATTTATAATGCAGATTGGACATCTACCAAAGGGTTTGAATCCACCTTCATCAAACATGTTGTACTTCAGTGGTACTCATCTTGCTCTTGCCATCAAGACCGGTATCATCACCGGGATTCTTTCTCTAACAGTAAGCATTCCAAAACCTCTAGCTCCAATGTAAATTGCAGAGTTAAGTGATTTAACTTTTAGAGCTCACTGTGATTTTTCAGGAAGGGATTGCTGTAGGGAGAACTTTTGCATCCCTAAAAAACTATCAAGTTAATGGGAACAAAGAAATGATGGCTATAGGTTTTATGAATATGGCTGGTTCTTGCACCTCTTGTTATGTTACAACAGGTTAAAAACTAACTTGAAACCAATCTCATTTACCTTGTGGCTCAGGGAACAATGTTTTTGACGACTCCTATTTATTGTTTTCTTCAGGGTCTTTCTCTAGATCTGCAGTAAACTACAATGCTGGAGCGAAAACAGCGGTTTCTAACATTGTGATGGCCTCGGCAGTGCTTGTGACCCTTTTGTTTCTGATGCCACTCTTCTACTACACTCCTAATTTGATCCTAGCCGCCATCATCTTAACTGCGGTGATAGGCCTCATTGATTATCAAGCGGCTTACAGGCTCTGGAAAGTAGACAAATTCGATTTCTTCACTTGCATGTGTTCCTTCTTTGGCGTTCTCTTCGTTTCTGTACCTCTTGGCCTAGCAATAGCAGTGAGTAAAACAACTATTCCGTCCAATGTTCTGGTTTCCGAATTCTCAGGTTGTTCTCTAAGTTTGATATCATTTTGTTGCAGGTGGGAGTTTCGGTTATGAAGATCTTGTTGCACGTAACCCGGCCAAACACTTTAGAATTTGGAAATATCCCTGGGACTCAGATATATCAGAGTCTTAAAAGATACAGAGAAGCCTCAAGAATCCCTGGTTTCCTAATTCTTGCGGTTGAATCTCCAATATACTTCGTCAATAGCACTTACCTGCAAGAAACGTTAGTCAAATAACTATCTTCGTACTAAATAACTTTCTTCTTGATATGGTTTTGTGTTTGTTCTTATGGAAATGAAATTATGGTTTTGTAGGATCTTGAGATGGACCAGGGAAGAGGAAACTCGGATAAAGGAAAACAATGGTAGTACCTTAAAATGCATAATTCTTGACATGACAGGTAACTTCTCTTCCCATCTGAGCCTACGCTCATGAGTTTTCGACTCATCTTAGTTACTTATACCTTCTTATCTTGGAATTATTTCAGCTGTGTCGTCCATAGACACGAGCGGGCTTGAAGCGGTGTTTGAACTAAGGAGGAGGCTGGAGAAGCAATCACTTCAGGTTAGACATCTAACTGAAAACAAAGATCATACCTATGAGAGAAAAACTTGCTAATTTTATGTTTACACTAAATAGCTTGTGCTGGTGAATCCTGTGGGGAGTGTTATGGAAAAGCTACACAAGTCCAAGATCTTTGAGTCACTGGGGCTGAGTGGACTTTATCTAACAGTTGGTGAAGCTGTGGCTGATCTCTCATCAACGTGGAAAGCTCATGGCCAGCCATGAAAATAAAGCAGCCTCTTATAAATTTGAGAACTTTGAACTTCTAATGGAGAATTTGAGAACTTGTCCTGGATGGTTGTTTCTGAAGACAAAGCAGCCTCTTGAGAAACAAATTTTGGTGCTAGCCGTGAACTCCTTGAGGGAGTTTCGGTTTTAATTGTATAATAAATGTAATTTCATCTTTAACATTATCGGTATGAAATCATAATTTAGACATGAATAGCCCGATGCAAAACATTGATCTTCTCACTCTACATTTCCTATCATTGATGGAATGATCTCAATGACGAAACTCTGGAGCCATTTTCCTCTTGTCAAAATTTACACAAAGATTTAATACTGGCTACAAATAAAAGATTAGAGTTATATGATAAGAGAAGTAAGCTCTGGTCATTATAACCTTGTCTTTTCAAGAACTGGTACTGCTCTTTCTCCTCCTGACAACTTTCTTCACAGTAACCTTATCGTCGCTCTTCTCTTTGTCGTCTTTACTATTCACAGCTTTTACAGAATTTGGTTGCCTCCTCATGCGCAGTATCTCTCCCTTTGCAGAGCCCAAGTCCTCCTCGAGCTTCTTCACTTTCTTTTCTAGCGTTTCCCTCTCTTTTCCTAGACTTATCACGAGGATATGTGCGTCTTCCACGTTTTCCTTAGCTTCTTTTGATGCGTTCTTTGCCTCTTCTAGTGATCTTTGCAGCATTTCTTTCTCATCCTCCAGGCTCGAGACATGGGTATTCACCTTCTCAAGCTCTCGTGACAGTGTCGATGTGTTCTTGTTCATCTCATCAAAGGACTTTACTGCTTCTTCGAGGTCTGTTTCAAGGGATTTCCTCGCCTCCCTGTCCATCAATATCTGCTTTTCCATTGCTTTCACCTCTTTGTTCAATGCCAAAACTGTCTTTTTCTCCTCTTCCAATTCCTTGTTAGTGGTTTCAGCTTTCTTGTAAATCTCCACTAGTTCCTTCTGGAGGCTCTGGTTCTTGACAGAAGACTCTTCGAGTTCATGAGTCAGTCCCTCAAGCTTGTCTCTAGCTTTCTTCAGAAGATCTTTCTCCACTGCAAGTTCGCTAGCCAAAATCTCACCATTTCGTTTTGCCTCGTCAAGGTTCCTTTCATATCTTGCCTTAGCTTTATCAAACTCGGCGTGAACTACAGAAAGCTCTGATTCAAACTTTGAACACAAAGCTCTCGCCTCATCAAGCAGCTTTTCCAGGTCAGAGACACGATCTCTAGCTGCCTGAAGTGTTTTCTTTGTTCCTTCAAATTCATGTCTCAAATTTTGTACATTAGTCAGTTCTATATCCAGCATTCTCTTCGAGTCTTCGTACTTCTCAGTAAAGTCAGCAACTTTGTTTTTATTTTCATTTACATCATTTAGCGCACGATCCAGCTTCTCCTTAAGCTGCAGAATCTCCTGTTCATTCCTGCTCATGAGCTCCGCATCAGCAGCTGCTCGAGTTTCAGAAGTCAATTTCAAAGCGGTGTAATCTTTTGAAACATCATCAAGCTTCTGGATATAACTCTCTTTCTCAGCCACTAAAGTGCTTGTTCTGGTATTTAATTCCTCAATGGCAGAACTCTTTGAGTCCAATTCAATCTGACTTCTTGTGACTTCTTCCTTCAGCTGTTTGATTTGTAATTTTGCTTCAGCAAGATCTCGGCTAGTTTGAGTGTAAGTAGAGTTGAAACTCTTCAGTTCTGCTTCTTTTTCTGCCAGCGATGTGCTAATACGTTGAGCTTTTTCTTCGTTATCTTTCAGCTCCAAACTAAGCAAGTTGATGCGATCTTGGAGCATCTCAACCAAATGAAGCTTATCTCTGAGCTCTGTTTCAAGTGTCTTTTTGTCTTCACCAGCCTTTGACAGATTAGTTTGCAGGCTTTCGATTTGAGCTCTTAGCTCCTCACACAATTTCTTTTCGCTGCTTAGCTCCCGGCCTAATCTTGTCACCACATCCTTCGCAGAATTCAACTGGTTGATCAATGATAATTGTTCCTCTTTTGCCTTCTTTTGCTCCTTGTTCCGCTCTTCCTGCTCACGCTGCAGTCTTGCCTCAAAGTCTTTCTCCTTGGAAACTAATGCTCTTTCTCCGTCTTTCAACTGGTTCTTTAGCTGTATGTCACGGTTATCGGTAGCTTAAGTAAAAAAAGGATCAAATACAGCAGCAAGATATTCACAACCTCAGAGAGTTAAAGAAACAACAAAAAGAGAAGCTCGAACTAAATGATAACGGTTAAACAATTGCTTATTTCTGATAGAGCCGTTATGACTTATTATGAGTAATCAAAGGCTGACAAGAACATTCTGCCACAATTGCTAAGCAAAATCTTAAGTCCGAGTAGCAGAGTAGCTTACAGATTCGATGGTTTCTTCAGCAGTTTTTGTATCTTTCCGAGCCAGTGCATAGAGAGCACCAAGAACACCAGCACTGAAAATTCCAAGACCATTTAAGAGAGACAGAAATGGATTTGGGGATGTTCCTTCACTAACTGCAACCTAATCCACATAAAGCAAACACTGATTTAGTAAAGTCTCAAGCACTTGAAAATATATTGATTCTCAAATAACCGAAACAAATGATGGATGCAAGGAGGTTTCAGAATTCAACTGAGAAGGTCTAAGAGAGTTTAAAAAACCTCAGTTTCTTGGTTAAGCTCTGATGGCTTTATCTCATTGTCGTCTACTGAAATAAAAAGAAGTAATTGTTATGAACAATTGATGACAGCAATGAAAGATAAGCAGAAGCAAATGTGAGCATTCTCATAGAGAGGAATCACGAAATAAAAAAGGAAGAAGAATAAAAAAACTCACTTTCATCCGCCAAAGCCGGCGATCGAAATTGCAAAAACGGAAGAACGGAGATACCCACAAGAACAAAAGCTCTCCTATCAACGGAAGCAGAGTCGTCGTTTGCATCTTGGCGGCGTAGAGAAGCCGATGGTGGTCGGCGACGCTTGAACTTGGCGACATTGCTGGAGCAGAGAAGCACGAACTGCGACGGAGAATAAGAAGAAGAAGAAGAAGAAGAAGAAGAAGGAGATGGGAGGAATCGAGAATGGAGAGGAGTAGATGGGGCGAAGGAAGAGCCCCCAATTAGGAAACCCATCTCTTCGCCGTGAATTATTTGGAGATTGGAAATGTGTGGCAAATGACAAATCCTAAAATCACCGAGGAAAAACAAAAAGGAGCTTCCTTTGTGTTGTGTAAGTGACTTGTGACCAAAGAACAAAACAAGAAAATTATGCCAAGAAATTCAGAATCGATTCATCGTAAATTCCTTAAAAAGGTTGGTAAAACGAAATTGGGAATCAAAGATTGGAACTTTTTTGGGGGGGGGGGGATGGCAATTTCCGTGTAGTTCGGTGCTTTGCGAAGATACTAACCAATGAAAACTAGCCACCTAAGACTTTACCGCTTCGTTATCCTCTCTCAATCTCTAAGAAAACACGTGATGCTCACGTGCGTCTTCTTCAACTCTTTGACCCTCTTTGTGATTTTCCGATGTTAATTAAGGCCTGGATTTAGCGAGTGTAAACGGGTCTGTTATATAAAACCAATCTGTTTAGGTTCGTTTATGAAACAAAACTTAAATATATTTACTTAATGTTCCTAGTTAATGGCAGTGTTTAGCAGTTTGTACCAACTTTTTTATTGTGTTTGAAATGAGCTAGAAGATCCTACAATATCCCAATGAAACTATATTATTACTCTCATAGTTGATAATGATTTTCACTGATTTGAGATTCTTCTATACTTCTGTTGAATGTTAATTCAAATTCCAAAATATTTACGCTGCACATTGAAATATTAGAATTCAAAATGTCTGACTGATTTCGACATTGTTAGGTCTGGATGACATTTTCCACTCTTCTATTCATGATTGGCTAAGTCATGACAAGATCGACTCCATCATGGCAAAGAGAGATGGTAACGAAATCACAATGAAACCACCTCTCAACATAATGTTTGTTTTTTGATTCAATTTATCCATCAACTGCCGGTTTCTGCTAAATTTTCAAGATAACGATGAAACACTACCTAATTCAATGACAAAAAAACATTGGACAAATTTAGAGCAAAACAGTTTTATAGTAAAAACTCAGAAATCTTAATCAATCATCAAAAAATATAGAAATATCGTATAATCACTTCATTATATCAAAGAATTTCCATTAAGATTATAACCCCAATCGTGCTAAAGAACCAAATAACCATAACCAATCTTGGGGATAAGGAGGTCATGAATTCATATATCCTAAGCACTAGCAAACATATACCTAACTCAGTGGGTCTACACGGTTAATTTTTTCAGGAAAAAGAATACTCCGAATTTGTAAGCAATCAAAGACCCACCATAGAAAAATGCATCAGAGGCATGAATAGTAGGTGAATAAGCAGAACCAAGAAGCCTCTAATGCAAAGAACCCAGCTAATAAGAGATCAACAATGGAGAAAGGATCAGAACAAAAGTAAATGAACATAAGATGTTGTTAATGGACGCATCAAAATGATGGAAAAAAAATCTAGATGCAATTTAACAGCGTATAAACGAGCACGCACTGAAACCCCTTAACTATCACCACAAAGAAAAGAAAGGAGGGATTTACAGAAGAATGTGAAAACCAGAAACGATTTGCGAACTTAAAACTCAAATTTCGATCAAAGGTTCCCCACCACCACAATGAACGAAATCACAATGAAACCACCTCTAAACATAATGTTTGTTTCTTGATTCAATTTATCCATCAACTGCTTGTTTCTACTAAATTTTCAAGATAATGATGAAACACTACTTAATTCAATGACAAAAAAACATTGGACAAATTTAGGGCAGAACAATTTTATAGTAAAGACTCATAAATCTATTAATCAATCATCAAAGAATATAGAAATATCATATAATCACCTCATTACAAAAGTGCCCCTATTAATTGTTAGCTCAAAGGCTGCTGGAACAAGAAAGTCGTGTGTGACACAAGAACTGATGATGCTGTGTAACACAAGAACTGTTGCAGAGCTGCTGCAGAGTTGTTGGTGACACTACAAGAAAACACCCCTTTTGCAACGACATATATCGTTGTAAAATCGTTGCAAAACAGGGGTACCATCGAATTTGCGACGAAATGTAAATCGTCNGAGCTACTGATGGCACAAGAGATGTGTTACAACATGGAAATCAAGGGAAATATGCAAGACACGTTTATGAAGTGATGACGTGGAGTTGAGAACTTATTGAGAATATCAAGGAAAAGGAAATACTTGATAAGGATGAAATCTAGAGTGCAGATCTTCCCTTATCTGCATATAGGGTGAATATTAGAGGCTCAACGTCTTGGACACTATATATACTAGGTTTAAGAGTCAAATTGTGGTTGACCGAAATATAAAGAGAAAGGAGAAGAAAGTGAGTTTTTGGTCTATGTTGGAGAGCACGAGTATGCTCGGTGACACACATAATTTGTATGTAAGACCGTTTGGTTTGTAAACTGTGACTATAGATCGAGGACGAAATTAGGAAGTAGAACCTAGAGTTTCTGGTCTTTGAATCTAAGTTAGAGACGTGTGTGTCTCGTTGATAGATAAAGATAGATTGGTGTCGAACTAAGGGGTGTCTTAGTGTCGAGTAATTCCATTAGACAAGGTCTTGGTATAAGATTGTCTAAAGAATCTATTGTGAATAAAGTGAGGACGTAGGCACGTTGCCGTACCTCGTATAACTGTGTGTGTGCTCATATTCTCGTTCTTACAATTGGTATCAGAGCGGGACACCTAGCCGAATGAGTACGCTTCGAACACATGTGAGATCCTGAGAAGAGAATATGACGACCTCTACCCAACTAATCGCTGTTCATAATCCTTTGTCGTTAAATGATACGAATTACGGGTATTGGAAAGTGAGAATGAGTGCCAATATATGTGGAATCGATGAAGAGGCTTGGACAACTATTGAGTATGGTTGGGAAGAACCATGTGTGACATCAGAAGATGGAGTGAAGACAATTAAATCCAAGACAAGGTGGACTGCAACAGAGAAAAAGCTATCAAAATTTAAGTGGAAGACGTTGAACGCAATCTTCACTTCAGTGGATCAAAAAAATTTTGAACTGATACAAGGGTGTGAATCAGCTAAGGAGGCATGGGATATACTACAAAATGCTTTTGAGGGTACATCAAACGTTAGGAGAACAAGGCTGGATTTGCTGGCATCACAGTTCGAAAACGTACGAATGAGTGATGATGAGAAGATATCAGAATTCAATGCCAAGCTCAGTTCAATAGCTAATGAAGCACAAGTTTTGGGTAAAAAATACAAAGACGCAAAATTGGTGAAGAAACTTTTGCGATGCTTGCCTGCTAAATATGCATCACAGAAAGCTGTGATTAAAATGACGATGAATACTGATGAACTTCAGTTTGCTGAGGTAGCTGGGATGCTAAAGGCTGAGGAGATGGAAATGGAATCTAAGGCACCCAAAGTTGTAACAGATCTAGCGTTTACAGTTGATGAAGACAAGCAAAGGTTTCAGAAACTTGAAGAAGATGTCCGCTTGATGATCCAAAAATTAAAGAAGAATTGGATCTTCGGTTTAAATCATTCATAGATGGATCTTTAAGAAAAGGAAAAGGGCAAAAAAGATATGAAGTTGAGTGCTATAAATGTCATGGTATTGGACATGTCAAATCAGTTTGCCCATCGTTCAAGAAAAAAGGAATCAAGTGCAAAGCGTGCAACGATTATGGTCACACAAAAGCAGACTGTGTAACACGAAAAAAGAAGAAGAAGATCGTGCAAAGTTGCAGTGATATAGAGTCAGATAGAGACGAATATGGTCTTAATTTAGTGGCCTTGCATGAAGTTATGGAACTTGAGAAAGAAAGCAAAGAAGTTGAATTGGAAAAAACTGCAGAGGTCTGTGTTGTACAAAACGATCCTGTGTGCAATCCGATACTTACAGAAATCAATGAATCTCAAGATAGATATTCTGTTGCATCAAACAGTGATTCAAAAAGTGATCAAGAGGTGGATGTTCAAGCTGAATTCAAAAACCTTTATGACAGTTGGGTTAAATTGAGGAATGATAATCTTCAATTGATCAAGGATAAGAGGATGTTGGAAGCCAAAGTGAACATTCTAGAGTTAGAGAACAATCATGGGAATGTTGTCAGTGAGATGTCTCTTTTCAAAAAGCAGAAATTGGAATGCAAGAACTGTAAGTTGCAGGAGACTCTTGTGGGAGAGCGTGAAAAAAATAAAACTTTGGAAGATAAGCTTTGTAGGATGGAAGAAGTTATCATGTCAGAAAAAGAGAAGAACAAGGTACTTACGTGTGAGCTAGATGAAAATATGAAGCAAATTCGTATGTTAAACATGGGATCTGAGAAATTGGATCAGATTTTGGCTATGGGAAGAACATGGAACAAAAAGGCTGGTCTCGGTTATCAAGGAGGTACATATAGTTCAGAAACTATCTTTGTTGGAGAAAAGTTTGTTGGAACAACCAAAACAAAGGATGAGTTGGATGATGTGATAACTCCTAGGGGAACAAGGACTGGTACAAAAGACAGAAATCAGAACACAAGAGCTCATACGTGTGACAGTACCGTGGAGACTGTTTCAACAAGGTTGAATAACACAAAATTCAAACCGTGCAAAAGTTTATGGAAAGCTAAGGTGTGTTTCTTTTGTGGTAAAGCTGGTCACATTAAACGTCATTGCTACACTTTCTTAGAAGGTGTTTATCGAGGTTGGAGACACCATGAACATGCCATAGATGCTGTGAAATGTAAAAGGGTTTGGATAAAGAAATCAGATCTTCATGGTGATGTCAAATATGCTTCATCACTCCATAGTTCAAGAAGTTCACGATCATGTAAGTGTGAGTGTTCGAGACACATGAAAGATGATCATAAAATATTTGGGAGTGTGAGATGTGAAGATTCAAGCCGATGGAGAAGTCGATGGGTAAGCAGACGTTGAGAGGAATGGATGTTCCAACAGGTGTGAGAATGAAGTTTTTCATAGAGATTTATCACTCAAGCAGGGGGAGATTGGAAAAGTTTGCAAGTGTGATGATACTTGATTAAGGGGGAGTTTGTGACGTGCTTTGATGGGTGTGTGTGTTGGAATTGGCAAGTTATAACGAGTGAGCTTAAGTTGTAAAACTCAATGAAAAAGGGGGAGATTGTTAGCTCAAAGGCTGCTGGAACAAGAAAGTCGTGTGTGACACAAGAACTGATGTTGTGTAACACAAGAACTGTTGCAGAGTTGTTGGTGATACATGGAGCTGTTGCAGAGCTACTGATGGCACAAGAGATGTGTTACAACATGGAAATCAAGGGAAATATGCAAGACACGTTTATGAAGTGATGACGTGGAGTTCAGAACTTATTGAGAATATCAAGGAAAAGGAAATACTTGATAAGGATGAAATCTAGAGTGCAGATCTTCCCTTATCTGCATCTAGGGTGAATATTAGAGGCTCAACGTCTTGGACACTATATATACTAGGTTTAAGAGTCAAATTGTGGTTGACCGAAATATAAAGAGAAAGGAGAAGAAAGTGAGTTTTCGGTCTCTGTTGGAGAGCACGAGTCTGCTCGGTGACACACATAATTTGTATGTAAGACCGTTTGGTTTGTAAACTGTGACTATAGATCGAGGACGAAATTAGGAAGTAGAACCTAGAGTTTCTGGTCCTTGGATCTAAGTTAGAGACGTGTGTGTCTCGTTGATAGATAGAAATAGATTGGTGTCGAACTAAGAGGTGTCTTAGTGTCGAGTAATTTCATTAGGCAAGGTCTTGGTGTAAGATTGTCTAAAGAATCTATTGTGAATAAAGTGAGGACGTAGGCACGTTGCCGTACCTCGTATAACTGTGCGCTCATATTCTCGTTCTTACATTAATATCATCACAATAAATCATTATCTAACTTTAACAAAATAATTTTAAATTTGTTGATATTTCTTGTCATGTTATAACATGAGTAGAAAAATTCAGAAAAAGCTAATAGAAAGAAAGATTCAGAAGAAAAAGAAAGAGAGCAATAAAAGAGATTGGTGATTGAGAGCAAGGAGAAGAGAGAAGATCCACGAGTAGGCAAGATTTCTTATCATTTTTAAGCTTCGAGATTTCTTATCACCAAATGTTTGGGTCAAAAACCATTTCTCGTTTTCATTTTTAAGAACGAAAATAAGATCAGCTCCTACGATCTAAGCTGCATCAGCAGGTTGAATCGCTCTGTAATGAACAAGATGAGCTAGGTTTACATATCAGTTGCTGCACTTGAACGTCTTTCGCTCGAAGAGATTACCATTTGGAAGAGTTTTGTTGGCGATAGTGTAGTTGATAGTTGAGTTACCATCGTGAAAAAAATTAAAATTATTAAGTTTAAAATCATTAATGATGTGATTATATGATATTTTATATTATTTGATGACTGATAAAGATTTATGAGTCTTTACTATAAAATTGTTCTGCCCTAAAGTTGTCCAATGTTTTTTTTTCAATTTACTGTGTAGGACGACTCCTTCTACAAGATTAGGGAGTTTAATAGGACAAAGAGAAAATCTGTGAAGGAAGAAGACTTGATTGAACTAGTGGATAAGCGTCCTGTAGTTGCTAGTTTGGAATGCTACCAAAGCTTTTTTTGACTATAAGTCGGTAAGTTTAAAATTCAACCCCTATAGGTAATGTAATTGAACACACTAGAACTGGAACTGATTGTATATTCTCTTAATGTGATAATGGTAGGGAATATATAAAGGTCGAAAGAATGAAAACGAAGAGCATATGGGTCGACATGAGGTGTTAGTGGTTGGTTTTGGTACAACCCAAGAAGGTGAACACTACTGGCTCATCCAAAACTCTTGGGGTGACTGGGGAGAGAACAGCTTTGGAAAGATTATAAGGAAGTGTAGCCGGAACGATGAAGAGCCCTCATTGTTTGTCAATGTTATAGACATGATGGTATGTAGTTGGAAGAATTGTGGCTAGTTGTGTACCTAAAAATGCTCTTTTACTAATTAGATTTTTCTTTTGTAGGTTTGATGGAAGCTTTGACATTCAGATTGCAAGTTCAAGGTACTAGGATTTAACTCAAATAGTTGATAGATTA
Source organism: Eutrema heterophyllum (assembly GCA_002933915.1). NCBI lineage: Eukaryota > Viridiplantae > Streptophyta > Magnoliopsida > Brassicales > Brassicaceae > Eutrema > Eutrema heterophyllum. Next base: position 26,973 of record PKMM01031058.1, on the reverse strand, counting down.
GTAGAATTAGAGAACAAACATATAACTGACTGGATCAAAGGCAGTGAGATGATCACATCCATATTTCCCATAAGAAAAACCGTTTCTTTTCTTATATCCAACCTGAATAGCCTTGACTTGTGGTTTACAGATTTGCATGAGCTCTGCTCAACTTTTGATCGGTCCAAATTAGATGGAGGAGGTTGCTGATTCTACATCGACAACTTGTCTTTTCCTCTTTTGTTATCCTCCTTACTCTTGGATTTTTTTCTTTCTCTGAGTTCGCTTCCTAGGAGTTGAGAAAATCTTTTACCTTGAAGTTGAGAATTTCATTTTGAAAAAATCTCACGTTTTCTCTCTCAAGTAATTGATGATGCTCGTATGACCCTTTATGTGTGTATTGCTGTTTTAGTGACTATTGAACGCAAGAAAATGGAGTTACCATCCTGAAAATATTAAAATTATTAAGTTTAAAATCATTAATGATGTGATTATATGATATTTTTATATTATTTGATGACTGATAAAGATTTCTGAGTCTTTACTATAAAATTGTTCTACCATAAATTTGTCCAAAGTTTTTTTTTTGTTTTTTGTAAAAGTTGGATATTGTAGGATCTTCCGGCTCATCTAAACACAATAAAAAAAGTTGGTACAAACTGCTAAGCACTGCCATTAACCAATGAACATTAAGTAAGCACCATATTGTTTTTTGTCATTGAATTAAATACAATTTCATCACCGTCCTGAAAATTTAGCAGAAACTAACAGTTGATTGATTTCACTTTGTTTGTTTCTTTTGATTGAGTTGAGAAATGATTCTTATATTTATATGTTAATAATATTTGCATACCTAAAGAATATTGTAATATTCCAAAGTTTACATATTTTTCTTTTTTGATGTGCATGCTATTGTATATTCTTTCAAAAACTAACGTATTTAATTAATTTATATAGACTCAGATATGATATTTTAATTTTTTTGATATACAAACTCAGATATGATTTTTATTCTTATATGTTACTTTTGTTTACACACCTAAAACAGTTTCCCATCAAACAAGAAACATAATCGTGAATCTATTTAACTTCAAATTTCAGAGATGATTCTTACATTTATATGTTAGTTTTATTTGCATACCTAAAACAAATTGTAATCTTCCAAGATTTTTACATACTTTTTCTTCTTTAGATGTGCATGTAGTGATCTATGTTTCTTATGAGTTTCGTTAAAGGCCACAAAACTGCATATTTTGTTTCAAAACGTGAATGCATTCTTTTTATCAATTGTTACTTCAGCTAATACGGCTGAGTAATCTGTCCATTTTTGATTTCCTCGTAGATTGTCCATTTTATTTTTATTTTTATTTTTTTGACGTCAAAAAAAAAAAAAGGGACAATCTACGAGGAAATCAAAAATGGACAGACTACTCACTGGCATAATAGGACATTGTAGATTGTCCATTTATGACATACAATCTTAAAAAAATCAACAGTAAAACAACAATACATTCATTGATTCATGTTTTTCGCATTGTTTAGTTGCATATTGGGCCTAATATTCTTTTCGGCCCAACGCCTAATAAGACCGAGAGTTTTGTTCTACCGCCGTTTCTCTCTTCTCCCTCAAATCGGTTTTCTCGCATTTCCATCACTTCACTCATTTGTTTTCTTCCTCTCCCACTGGTAAAATCCTCTCTTTCCGAGCCCCTTTTCTCTCTCCAATTGCTTCTCGATCCTTAAGGTTATGAGAAGTTTTCTTTTTTAGCTTTTTAATTTGCAATATTTGTGCTTAGTGTCGAAGAACTGTTCGTGAGATACGAATTTGTTGTTATTAGCAGAGAATGGGCGATTTTTTTGCTTTTAATTTCATTGGATTGTGAGTGGAATTTTCCTAAATGGTACTCTGAGTTTGTTTGATTCTTTAGCAAGTGTTCGTGGGTTTCGTTCTTTTTGTCTTGTTTGTAGAATCGGAAACATCTAAATGCTGAAGAAGACAAGCGTTGATTTTTGTTTTTTGTGGGTTGTTTGTTGTCAAAATTTTGTTGCAGGTATAACAGAGATGCGAGGGATAGCGACTAGATCACTTAGTTCTTTGAGATCTAAACAAACAGGTAATCTCCGATAACCGAAATGCCTTCTCGAGATTTATGGTTTAAGGATTTCGGATAGAAGGGATGTGAAAGAAAAAGAAAAAAGTCTTAATTTTGCTTAAGAAAACGAGAAATGGTTTTGCTCTTATGGTTTTTGACCCAAACATTTGTTGTTTTTATCCATGTGTGTTTCTGATATTTGCAGAAAATGAGATTGTTCAGATGTTTAGCGTTCCGAATCCTGAGGAATCTGAGAAGCCGCAAGAGAAATGGAAATTATCTAGAAGAGATCCGTCAGTGCGGATGTTGGATGAGAGATTCATAAGGATACTGAAAATCTTCAAATGGGGACCTGATGCTGAGAAAGCTTTGGAGGTCCTTAAACTGAAAGTTGATCATCGACTAGTTCGTTCGATTCTGGAGATAGACGTTGAGATTAATGTCAAGATTCAGTTTTTCAAGTGGGCTGGTAAAAGAAGAAACTTTCACCATGATTCCTCTACTTACATGACCTTAATACGTTGCCTTGAAGAAGCTAGGCTTTATGGTGAAATGTATAGAACGATACAGGAGGTGGTCCGTAACACATATGTTAGCGTCAGCCCAGCGGTACTCTCTGAACTTGTGAAAGCATTGGGGCGAGCTAAGATGGTTAGTAAAGCTTTGTCGGTTTTTTACCAGGCGAAAGGGCGCAAGTGCAAACCCACGTCGAGCACTTACAACTCAGTTATTCTGATGCTGATGCAAGAAGGACAGCACGAGAAAGTCCACGAGGTTTATACTGAGATGTGTAACGAAGGTGACTGTTTTCCAGACACGATTACTTACTCTGCGCTTATATCCTCATATGGTAAATTAAATCGTGATGATTCTGCGATAAGGTTGGTTGATGAGATGAGGGATAACGGTTTGCAGCCTACCGAGAAAATATACACTACGTTGCTGGGAATATACTTTAAGGTGGGTAAAGTTGAGAAAGCTTTAGATCTTTTCGCGGAGATGAAACGAGCAGGTTGCTCGCCAACTGTTTATACTTACACGGAACTGATAAAGGGACTTGGCAAAGCAGGGAGGGTAGAAGAAGCATATGGTTTATATAAGGATATGCTTAGAGATGGATTGACTCCTGATGTTGTGTTCTTAAACAATCTGATGAACATTTTAGGCAAAGTGGGTCGAGTGGAGGAACTGACAAATGTCTTCAGTGAGATGGGAATGTGGAGATGTACACCCACTGTTGTTTCATACAATACCGTGATTAAAGCTCTATTTGAGTCGAAAGCATCTGTTTCGGAAGTGAGTTCTTGGTTTGATAAGATGAAGGCAGATGGTGTTTTTCCTAGTGAGTTCACTTACTCGATCCTTATAGATGGTTATTGTAAAACGAATAGAGTGGAGAAAGCTCTGTTGCTTCTTGAGGAGATGGATGAGAAAGGTTTTCCACCTTGTCCTGCAGCGTATTGCAGCCTCATAAACGCTCTTGGAAAGGCGAAAAGATATGAAGCAGCGAATGAGCTATTTAAAGAACTAAAAGAGAATTTCGGGAATGTAAGTTCTCGAGTTTACGCTGTGATGATCAAACATTTCGGGAAATGCGGGAAGTTAAGCGAAGCTGTGGATCTCTTCAATGAGATGAAGAACCAAGGAAGCGGTCCCGATGTTTATGCTTACAACGCGCTTATGTCAGGAATGGTAAAAGCTGGTATGATAAATGAAGCTAATTCGTTGCTTAGGAAGATGGAAGAAAACGGTTGCAGCGCGGATTTAAATTCGCATAATATCATCCTCAATGGGTTTGCTAGAACAGGTGTGCCAAATCGGGCTATAGAAATGTTTGAAACTATGAAGCTTTCTGGTATTAAGCCTGATGGTGTCACTTATAATACTCTTCTTGGATGTTTCGCACATGCTGGAATGTTTGAGGAGGCTGCAAGAATGATGAGAGAGATGAAAGATAAAGGCTTTGTGTATGATGCAGTCACTTATTCATCAATACTTGATGCTGTTGGCAATGTGGATCATGTAGAAGATGTTTCATCTGTGTAACATGTGATATCTCTAAGTGGAATAAACACAGAAAATAAATAGAAGCTGAAAAAATTACAACTCTGTTCCGTAGCATAAGAATGTATACTTCATAATAAGAAAAGTATGTGACAAGAAAAAACAGATTAAATTACTTAAAACAGTCTATTTTAATAGCTAAACTAGGATAGTACAACAGCACGGGGTTATTGTTATCGTTAACAATATAAGTATGAATTTGTATACATTTAGTTATATATATGTTTCGAAGTTTACTGATTTTGTGTTTTTTATGATTAGATCCATGGAACTGATGGCATGAGAATAACATTTGTATTGTTAATTTTGTTTTGCTTTGTTGTGATATTTCAAGTATATTTATAAGTATAAATGATATATATTTAGATGCATAAAAAAATCTCAACTTAACTATATTTGTCCGTCTCTTGTTTTTACCTAAAAATTATCCTCAAATTCATCTTATCTTAACTTAACATTTTTTTTAAAAACTTGCTACCCATGATTTTTGTACAGCAAGTTACCCATGATCTTAAAATCAAATTCTCTACAACATTTTTTAAAATACATTAACAACCTAAAGTAAAAGTCTCTATCAAATCGAGGAACTTACAACTGAGAATAATTGTGGGAGTGACACATCAAAAAAAAAAAAAAAAACATAAATCAAGCTTAAACTAATCACTTAGACTAATCGCTTAGACTCCTATCAAGATTATTCATTAGAACCGTTCAAAATCTCAAATCAACTATCATCGTCCGTCTCATGCTTATACTCGGGTTTATATTCATACTCAATCTTATCAATTTTTTTTATTTTTAATATAATATCTAAATCGTTCTTTTATGACTATCTTTACTGTTTTTTTCCGTGTGAGATTTTGAATGGTTTTATTTTATGTCAACTGTAAAACTTTTAAGACTTTTACTTTGTTTTAAAATATTTAAAGTTCTAATTTATCCAATCAAAGTTTCACATTTTTAAAGCCCTTGAAATTCTACTAACACTCTTAGATATCGCTTATTTTAAAGTCAAATTATCCATAATATTTTTTAGTAGAGTTTAAACTCAAATTCCATCTTATCGGTCCTGCAATAACTCCTAAACAATCTTTCAATAACTCCTTGCTTCAGCATTGACACTCTACTTGATTTCCGATGATTGTGATATAACCGACAGACTTTCAGCATCCACTTATTAATAGGGATCTCATATGAACAATACACTCCGAAATGACATTCTTCACCGCAACAAATAACAATAATTTTGTTTGCTTTAGATTTAGCCATCTTCACATCATATTGAGTCTTGAGTGAGTACCGCAAGAGCTAGTCGTTAAACTCTAACCCACTATTAAACTTCTGAAACAAACAGATATAAGACTCCTTATCGAAAGCTCCATGAAACTGTGCTTTCCTTTTTTATTTTTTCTGATATGTCCATTGCTCCCATTTTTCATCAGACTATAAAGGTGTATTTGGCTACTCTTTATAACTTAAACCAAATTCCCGCTCACTTTCTTCTGCTTCCCTTTCTACTTCTTCTTGTTCTTCACTATTAAAGTAGGTTTCCTTTTCTGGTCTTACCTTCGTTCCTTCGTTAAACAGATCCTTAAACCTTTCATCATTGACACCATCTCATGCATCTAAGATGACCACATCTCCTTCATCAGCCTTATTCAACACATTAACATCTCTTTCCTGCTTCTTTGTACCAAATGATCCTAATTAATGTCATAATCTTTGCATCACACCTAACAAATTCTTCAAACTTCTCCCATGTCATCTCAGTTTTCATTCAACAATTTTACAACCCAATTTCCCAATATACTTGTAATCTTCATTTTTATTTCTCATAGTCCCACCAAATTGGATATTGAGTTTTACTGTCGCATCGTTAATGTTGAAAGAGAAAATAAGGTTACAAATTCGACACTACGATAAAAATAGTACTTTGACTCGATTCAATTTTACGGTAAAAATGACAATGATTTTTAATAGTAGTCATTTTTCTCCATAAATTTTGTGTCACTCATGCATTGTCTCTCCAATATAATGAAAATAGGAAACATGTACTTTATTTGATTGAAATAACAATCTTCTAAATTTGTGACAAACAATAAAAAAATGAAGCAAAAACCAAAATAGTTTTAAATAACTTGAAAAAATTTGAAAAAAGCAAAAGAAACACCAAGTCATTGAGTAGTGTATCACTCTATAGCATTTTCATTCTAAATCTTCCTAACTTTCCCATTCTCAATGCACCACTACCCAACTTCATCCGGTAAAACTTCATATATTTTTAAGTTTAAATATAGGAAACGTTCTTGTAAGAAAGTTTGATATCTTATTCAGTCATTTCAATGGCCTCATCACTGTCTTATCCAGAAGCAGTCCGAGAGGTCCCTCTGCATTTTTCCCCCGATGATTTTCTTCTCCCGGCTTTGCTAGATCAGCCTCGTAAATCTTTCTCCAGAAGAGGATTCAATCTTTCCAAGCTCCGTAACTGACCAATGTCCTAAAGTAAGAACATTCGAGGATCAGATCTAAGAACTTTATAGTCTCTACTAATCACATATTTGTCAGATCTAGGAACTTTCAGCTGAAAATAATTGTAGGAGTGAAACATCAGCAAAAGTTTTTAAATCAAGCTCAAAATAATCGTTTAGATTTTTATCGGTATGACGAATATACATTAGATTCGTCCAAACAACTCAACAATCGTCATCTGTCTTTTGCTTATACTCGGTTTTCTAACTAAACTCCATCTTATCAGTTTTTTATTTGTAATCTCATATCTAAATCATTACTTTCTAGCTATCTTTACTGTTTTTGTGTGACACTTTGAAAACTTTTTTTTTATAAAAAAACCTTTAAATTCTAATGTATCCGATCAAAGTTTAAAACTTTAAGACTCTTAAAATTCTACTAAAAAATTCACATAATCTAACTTCGTTTTTATGTTCCTGTGATAGTGTTTTTTTTTTAAAAGCCAACAAAATAAGATATTACTGGTTTTTTAAAAATCACTACCTATTATTTTAAAGTCAAATTCTCTACAAATTTTTTTTTAAAATACATTAACAACCTAAAAATAAAATCGCTACTTATCACCTCTTTATCATATCAAGGAACTTGCCGCGGAAAATAATTGTAGGAGTGACTCATTAGAAAAAAAATAAAGCTCAAACTTATCGTTTAAACTTTTATCTGTATGGTGAATATACATTATAAACGTTCAAAATCTCAACTTAACTATCATCATCTGTCTCTTGCTTATACTCGATTTTCTACTTAAACTCCATCTTATATATAAATCATTCATTTCTAGCTATCTTTACTGTTTTTTTGTGTGACACTTTGAAGACACTTACTTTATTTTAAAATTCTAATATATCCAATCTAATTTTAACATTTTTAAAACTCTTAAAATTCTACTAAAAAATCAGACAATCTAATTTTGTGTTTATGTTCATACGATGGTTTATTTTTTAAAAGCCAACAAAATAAGACTTTACATTTTTTTTAAAAATCACTATGAAAGTAGGTGTTATGACAATACAAAAATCATAATTAACCAAATAACCAAAAAAATCATTGACAGACAATATTCTCTATATAATCAACAATATATTCTAAACTCTCTCTCTCTCTAGTTCCCTTACAAACTCCGCCTTTTATTGATCTATATATATATATATATATATATATATTCACATTTATCTTCTCGAGATTGTCTTGTATATGAAATAACAAATTTTAATCAATCTCATTAAGACAATATAATTTGCTTAAATTAAGATTGTATTTTTGGACATGGATAATCAAACTTGTCATTCGTACAACCGCAACCATCACTTTATCATATTCGTTTTCCTCAACTGCAGACAAATTCTTAAGTTATGACTACGTTAATTGCATTAGTACTTGCACCAATTCACCAAATAAAATTCAAATACTAAACCATAAACTCCTCAGTTAAGATCAATAAACAAAACCCAATATTTGACACAAAATGATCAAAAATCAAACCTCTCCATAGATTGTTAAGGTTGCTAGGCATAATACAAAAACGTGTCACATGAAGTTTGTTAAATTCAAATTCGCTTAATTAGATGGTTCAAATGTTCTTCCACTTTCAGTTAAATGTAACCTCCAAACAAAATTCGGTAGATTCCAAAGTCGACAATTCAAAATTGCCATTTGGAAACCGGCAATTTAAAAAAATTTGTTAAATAAAAGTAAGGCAAATTTGAAAACCAGCTTCTCCTCCTTAGTGTTTTGAGTTCTTTAATATGAAAGTCAACATATTTTGCAGAAGTGATTTATACAATTAATAACCAATTAACATCGATTGTTCATGATAAAATATTCATAAATAAAAATATTAGGTAAAATCTCTACACATACATGTTGTTAATGTATAAGATGGTAACTATTTATATTTAAACTATTTATTTATTATATGATCACCATTTGATAAACACATGAAATGACGTTTATAGAGGTGAAACTATGTTCTAAATTCAAAAATGACCAAGTAAATAAGTCAAAACTTTTTTTACAACTTGTGGAATCTTCTATTAACGGTAAAATTTTTAAAACTAACACTGATTATGTAAAATAATATGATGAGTGCTATCGTTATCCGTCTCTTGCTTATACTCTAGTTTACCTGCAATGGTTTATTTTTAAAAGCCAACAAAATAAAACTTTAGGGGTTGCTTGGTAAGGACTTTGACTGTGAGCTTTTACTGTAGGCTTTTGGCTGTAGAAACTTATGCTGTTAAAATGTGGCTGTTACTTTTAAACATGTAGATTTTTTATTTATTGAAATATAATATTTGTTCAATTTAGAAATATTAAGTGAAACTTTGAAAAAAAATAAAAAATGGATCTCAAAATAACAAGAAAAAGGATAATTCTTAATCAATTAAAATTTATTAGTGATAAATTATATATAAATCTATAAAGAGTTTTGAATAATTTTGGGGAAGAAGAAAAAGAAAGAAAAAATAAATTTATTTATTTCCTTTAGTTTTATAGAGAAAAGTCTCCCTCACGTAGCTTTTTCAAAACAAGACAAAAAGGGTAAAGTTTGGCTGTAGAAACTTTAAACTTTAAAAAATAAAAAATAAAAAGTATGTTTGGCTAAAAAATAGCTTTGAGAACTGTTAAATACCTTAAAAGTCATCAAAATCTAACGCCAAGTAGCCCTTACTTTTTCTTAAATCACTACCTATTATTTTAAAGTCAAACTCTTTACAATATAATTTTAGGTAATATGAAACAATCAAATTTATTTATCATATCTTAAATTGCGTTTGAATCTAGTAAATTTATTAACAAAATAAATATAAAATCAATGCAAAAACTACCTTAGTTCAATGTTGTAGTAGATCACTCCTTAGTCTTCTCCTTCTTAGTCTTCTCTTCCTTAGTCTAGTATCAAATTCATTCGTATTCTTTCAGATTTCCAAGTCTAGCATGAACATCAACGATCTAATGTCCACTCAGCTTCTCCTCCTTAGTATTTTGTTTTTCCTTAATATGAATGTCAAACTATTTTGCATAAGTGATTTATACAATCAATAACTATTAAACATTAATTGTTCATGATACAATATTCATAAAAAAAAATACCAGGTACACATACATGTTGTTAATGTATAAATGTTTATATTTAGACTATTTGTTTATCATATGATCACTATTTGATAAACACTGGAAATGATGTTTACATAGGTGAAACTAAGTTCTCATTCTCTACTTCAATTGATCCCGAGTGAAATTATAAATTCCGAAACGACCAAGTAAATAAGTAAAAACTAATAAGAAGAAATTCAAGCTTCTTACCAAAAACTAATAATATATCTTTTTGTTATGAAAGTGATAGTAGAAGGGAGTAATTTCTAACAAATTTTTTCACATCGAACTTGTGGAGTCTTCTACTGACGATAAAATTTTGAAAACTAACATTGATTATGTAAAATACTATGATGAGTGCTATCGTTATCCGTCTCTTCCTTATACTCGGGTTTACATGCAATGGTTTATTTTTTAAAAGCCAACAAAATAAAACCTTACTTTTTCTTAAATCACTACCTATTATTTTAACGTCAAATTCTCTACAATATAATTTTACGTAATATGAAACAATCGAATTTATTTATCTTATCTTAAATTGCGTTTGAATCTAGTAAATTTAGTAACAAAATAAATATAGAATCAATACAAAAACCACCTTAGTAGTCAATAATTTTTTTTTATTAAACAATAACATCAATAGATACATCACAATATTGTAGTAGATCACTCCTTAGTCTTCTCTTCCTTAGTCTAGTATGAAGTTCATTCATTTTCTTTTAGATTTCCAAGTGTAGCATGAACATCTAAGATCTAATGTCCACTCATCTTCTCCTCCTTAGTATTTTTTTTCCTTAATATGAAAGTCAACCTTTTTTGCAAAAGTGATTTATACAATCAATATCCATTTAACATCGATTGTTCATGATACAATACTCATAAAAAAATATCAGGTAAAATCTCTACACATACATGTTGTTAATGTATAAGATGGTAACTTTTTATATTTAGATTATTTTTTATTATATGATCACCATTTGATAAAAATTAAAAATGACGTTTACAGAGGTGAAACTAAGTTCTGCAATATTGTATCATCAACATTGGTGAAACATTGGATATCTATACTATTAATTGCATTTATTTATTTTTGATTCAAATAGCTAATTTGAAATTAATGCATTCCTTATAATAAATAATAAAGATTTATTTATTTACCATTGAAAAAAATCGCCATTATTTTTTATAAAAATTGTTGTTGCACAAATCTAGTCAATAATTATTTCTTAAATAGAAAATGTCCATATTTAAAATTTATTTCTTCATAATCGTGTCTACGAAGATTTTCTCTTTTTTGAAAGATTTTATTTTGCTTTCAAAATATTATTCCTTTTCAAATTCATTAACTATTTCCAAAGAATAACCATATTTTTTGGAGTTTGTGGAAGATGGATTCATATACTGTAATTAGTTGTGGGGCTGACTTATATTTTGCGTTACACGTTGTAGACAAATGGTTGCCAATAGTCTTTTAATCACGAAAATAAAGATTATTTAAATTTAAATGTAAGAACATAAAAGGTCAAAATCAAGATCTTAATTAGGCAAATTCAATATATATCTTGTTGCCTAAGTGATCCGAAAACCAGATGATCTATTATATGTAAGACAATGAAATTAATCTCTAAGATACTGAATCTTGGATAGAAAACGAAAAAAGGAAAAAGAGTTATGGTGAACAGAATTTTAACATAAAAAAAATAGGGAAAAACGCATACTTAGAAAAAAACAAAAGGGCATCATCATACGAATGTTTTTATGGCTACTACGAAGGAATGTCTTCTTCTTCGTCTATGTCTTTTTTTTGTTAAAGAGTTTTTCTTTGTATTTGTCTATATGCATTTGAGAAGTTATTGATGTTTGAAAAAAGTTTTTTTCGATTCTCCGACCATCATGCCTTGGTTTGATGTTCTCCCATTTTTTTTCAGCTGCCAAACAAGTAGCATCAATCACACTTAATTTAAGGATATAGTTTCTTACAATTCTTTTTATACAAAATCGGTTTGAGTTTTCTATGAAGAGAAAACTTTAAAATGTTAATATGTTATCCAATATTTAGAAACTTGAGACCCATAAAAATATTCAATGAACAAACGAATTTAAAGAAAAGGAAGAAATATTAAAGATAAAAACTAAACAAAATGTAGAAAGATTAAACTGAACAACTAAATAGAGAAGAAAACCTATAAAATAAAACATTAAACAGAACGATTTAAAAAAAAGAAAGATAAACAGAGTCTAATAAAGAACTAATTAAATTTGATACATAGGTAAAATGCTTTACACAACTTTCGATTTTGAAATTTTGTAAATGCCTGATTCGCATAAGAACATAGGAGTTTGATATATTTGCACTATCACATATGTTCTGCAGACAATATAAAAAATGTTAATTTATATCATAATTGATCAAAATTTCATCATATAGAAATAGAAAAATCAACCAAAAATGTTTGAAAATATACAAATTAACATCTATATTTTTTGATGTTTTTGACTAACATCTATATTTATATCAAATATAAGTTGGTAGATTTGCAATCCATTGATGTCCTGCAAGAAAAAAAAAACATGTCAATACGCATCATAATTAACCAAAATTTCATAATATAAAGATTGAAGAATAAAACGAAAACAACTACAAAAACGTTAAGAATTGTGTTTCAATGGTCGAAAGAATCTCTTTATATAGATGAATTAAGAGTGTTGGAGAAGTTTTTTCATGTTTATCTAAATGGAAGTTAAATATTAAATAAAAAATATTTATCAAATATTTTTCGTATCAAATTTGGATTGTTGGCTTAATTAGATAACTTTTTATAAATTTTGTAAGAATATTCGTAAAGCATATATTACAAAGATTGCAATCTCCACAATTATTTGAGGAAAGATAACAAATCCTCTATATATCCGTATCCATTTAAGGATATTATTTATTTGAAAATATTATGAACGAAATTTAAATTACCTAATTTAAATAAAATAATTAATGTGATCTTTAATTTGATTTACAAAACTGCAAAGTAGTTTATATTATAATCCATTTTAAAATAGAGATTAAAGGAAATTTTACTATAAAACCAGAAACAAAAAACTTATGTATAAAATTGAATTCGAATATATTAGTGTCGATTTTGAAAATTATCTATTATCTATTATAATTAGCATAATTAAGGTGATCTTTTAAAATCATTTGAAAATCTGAAAAATGGGTGGAATGTTAATGACTAATAAATGAAATCATAATGATAATAGAAAATTTCAAAATATTTCTTTGACTAAAATCGGAAACAAATAATTTAGTTACATAACAGATGGTGAGAATATCCTATTAGATATTCGACTATTCGTCAAAGAAAGTTCTAGGGGATTTGCATTAAATTGTTATTAATTCCAAATATTTAATGCAAACCCCATACTTACATTACCCGAAATTTATGGAGGATTTGAAACAAAATTTAAATCTTTTGGTTGTTAATAAATTCATACGTATTTTAGGGGATTTGCATTAAATTGTTATTAATTCCAAATATTTTGTATCTAATTGATGATATAATCTCGGAAAATCTCCATTAATTTTTCAAAAATTAAAATTATCTTTCAAAATTTAAAATTTGCTCTTCAGAAATTTTGTATTTTAGGAAATTTATATTAATGACAAACGAATTAAAAAATAATAAATTCGAATTTATTTTGATAAATGCATAATTCTTGAATATTTTTTTGTTCATAATATTTTGAAAAACCAAGATTAAGTTAATATTATTATTATTATATCAATTTATATATAGTATAATACAGAATTACGTCAGATTTAAATCTGATTTGTTTCAAATACTTTAATTTAATTTTTTTGTGTTAGGTAGTTTGATTTTTTATATAATAATAGTATTTTTTAAATATATACTTCGTATATATATTTGACTAATATTATTATTTTGTGAAAAAAAACAAATTAAAGTTGGAGATTTTTGAAGAAAATTCCGGGGAGATTAATAAGTTTTCTAACCTTCTAATTGGAGAAAGCTGTGGAGATTGAACGATCGTATATACCAAAAAAGTATGTCACCATAAATGTCCAGTTCTTCTTCCCCAAGACCAAGCAAGCCTTCAGAATCAAATGTTAGGCCGTGACTTATATTTGCGAAAGAGAGTATAGAATTACTGCATATTCAAAAATCCAAAAAATAAATTAGAGAAAGAAAAAAACAAAGTATAAACAACATTAGTTAATGTATAAGAGGATTTCGAATTACGAACTTTACACAATGTGACATCGTTGATGGAACGAAGCGAGACTCGAGCTTAGTCAGAGCAATCTAAACAAAACAAACATAATTTTTTTGTTAATACATTTTAAATATATAAAAAACTAATAACATTTTAACAAATCAAGATCAACAGTAGCATTAACATTGAATAAAAAATGAAATTAACTGGATGTTTCGTCTAATGGAATGTTATGGTCTTATATAATGAGGAGAAAATGTTGTTTAGCTTGCTGTGAAATCTTTTATATATTTATTAGCTTGTTCCGTAATTTTTGGAATTAATATCATTTTTGGAAGTTTTTTAAACAATTATAAGATACTCAAATCTTTGAGATATTTATGAGATATTTTTTACTCTCTCTGTACCATTAAGATAGATGTTTTAGAAAAAACACACATATTAAGAAAACAAATTAATTTTGATTATTAAATGCATCATTTTCTGTGATTAACAAATTTCAATAACTTTGAACCAATAACATTTCAATAACTCCAATTAATTTTTTTGAAATTTACAATTTATCATTATTAACTAATAAAAAATGTATAGAAAACTTAAAAAATCTATCTTTGTGAAACAATTTTTTTTCTTAAAACTTTCATATTAATGGAACGGAGGGAGTATATTGTATATTTATTGTTAAGATTTATTTTAGGAAATCAATATTAATGACAAACGAAATAAAAATAGTAAACGATTTATATTTTTATAGATTGGTTGTGAATATTCGCCAGAATTTAGATGAAAGGTTTTAGAGGATATACGTACATTAATATGAATTTCAACTTGCATCGCAAGTTTAGGGATCTTGTTGATCTACTCGGAGAACTGTTAGGGAATATGCTTGCGATATAAGCATTTAATTTATTGGTAATTAAGTCAATAATGATAACGATATTAGTAGATTTGATTTTAATTAGGAAAATAAAATATACTTTGTCATTTTAATTAGGATATTCAAATATACTTTGTCATTTAATGCAATATATTATAATTTGTGTTCTCTGTTTTGGTAGAATCGTTGAAACTATATATTGGTTTGTAATTGTAATAATTATAAATTCACAAATATCATTTAACAAAGCTGAATAATATGCATAAATAAGATTATTTAATTTAAATTTTACTGTTTTGCAAAATAAAACACAGGAATTATATAATCTCTAATTTTAAAAACATGGGATGTATTGTATATTTGCACGAATAATATAGAAGTTATTTATTATAAATTATCAATTAATTATATTGTTTGATGCATTTCTTAATTAACATCCTCTATACAAAAATTAGTTTGTCATTCAAACAAATATAGTTGAAGGAAATTAAATTCTGATTTAAAAAATCAAGGTTTAATAATGTTTTCAAGAGTGTTTGGAAATAAGAATAGTTGGAAAATATTTAAAGAAAGAAATAATTTACCATATGTTAAATTAATTTCAAGAGTGTTTGGAAAGGGAAATAGTAGGAAAAGATAAAAAAAGAAAACAATTTTAACATAAGTTGAATTAATGAGAGGATGCCATGTGGCAAATAAATTAATTGGCAACTTAAAACTATTTGGATACAAAGATAGTAGGAGGAAATTAAATGAATTAATAAATCCTTTAAATGCTGAGAAAAAATGTGGGAGTAACACCTCAACAAAAGTGGACTCCAAATTCTTCATGTTTAATGTATATAGAATAATCGGTTTATTGTGTACTTTTTGCATCGTAAATTAAACCCATAAAACCCAAACAACAAGCAAAATCAAATTTAATAATCTTTTCTTGACATTATCGCACAAATAAGACAAAACCTTAAACACGAGAAAATATTGTATGAGCAGTCAACATTTAAAGAAACCGAAGCTTTTCTACTTCTTCTTGTCTCACTCTCTTTATTTTCCCTCCTTAAATCATCTTTGAAAATTCAAAAGAAAGGGTATAAAAGAAAAAAGAAAAGAGAAAGATTCTATCAAAATTCGTTTTGAGAAGACAAAAAGAATGGTTTTATTCGGACCGTATCAAGACATGAAGAAGATAAAGCAAGAAATGAAGAAGAAGATGCAAATGATCTCTTTATATAATATTTTTATATCTCACGTGTTATTATTGCATAAATAACTTTCACACTAGTTTTTACTAGCACTTTAAACTTTAGTGGAATTTCACTTTCACTTTAAAATTTCAAACAAAAATATTAACACATAAAACCTCCAAATTAGTTTCCGAGTACGCACCGTAAAAAAATTAACGGAACTATTCAAGTTCCATTAAAAGTGATGACGTGAAATTATTTATTTTCTAATGCATAAGAGGAGGAAGAAGAAGGGTTATTTTAAAAAAAAAATTAAAAAATTTATTAATTGTTAAAAATAATTAAATAATAATAATAATAAAATTTAGAAAAAAAATAATGCCACATCATCACTTGCATGCTGAAAACTCATTATATAATCATGTATTTGGTGATAAGGACAATACAGTAAGATGGTTGTTTCATATTAATAGAAATATCAATAATACATATTTTTTTTTGTACTCGTACAATTATTTAGAAGATTTTATTTCTTTAATTCTGTTTATTCCAAAACAAATGAAGGGATTAATAATGTATACAAGGTTTCTATTGAAAATCTCTGTTATTCATACGAACGGGAACATATGCACCTTCTAATAAAATTACAATAAAAATTAATAATTTCATACTCTTACCAAATTCTACAAAAAAGAAAATCGTCAAATCTATATGGCTATATGAGGGAATAAGATAAATGTCCGTGTTATAGAAAAAAAGAAGATAAATATTCTAAAAATAAGTGTTAAGCTTAAGCGAATAAGATGAAGGCTCTGTTGACCACCAAAGTCAAACCCCCATATGTGTACGCTACTTTCCTACTTTATGTAATTCAGGTGATGTAACAGGTGTTATGATAGGTTACTGAGAAAACAAACCTTTGTAAGCAAATAAGGATAAGTCACAGGAGAATGAACGGTAAGATAAAAAAAAAATTCGGCATACAGACTATAGTCTTATTGGTAACACAACGACATAATTTTTTATTAGTGGATAGATGAAACGCTAAGAGATATTGCAATAGTAAATAATAAGAAATAGCGCTACGAGAAAGCAACATTCAACATATACTAGAAGGAGAATCCAATGCTTCATATCCTGCAACATCTAGTGTTCCTCAGCCATCTACCTTCTCCAGACCACCCACGCCGCATAAGAAGAAGCCTCCACGCAAAACCCTACTCAAGGTAACTAAATCAGCCTCGACTGCCACCATTCCCATTCCTAGGAGAACAAGACTATTGTATAGTCCTTTTACCAATAGACCATTTGGTGTGTTCGATAGACTCGACCCTTACCAGCCTCCATAGCCTGACCAACCTCTACAAGCAGACTAGCCTCTAGAAGCAGTTTAGGATCCACAACCTCCACAGTAGATTTGATATACCAATCGCCTTTACGGTTTATCTTTGTAGGAACCTAAATATTTGGTCCTTATCTATGTTTTTGTTTGTGTTTTGTGATGGTTGGAACCTAATTATTTGGGTCCTTTTATGTTTATGTTGTGTGTTTTGTGAAAATATAACGGTAAGAACCAATTACCTATGCTATTACATGTTTTTAGTGTCTTTAGTAGATGCTTCTTTATTCTTCTTAATCTCTTCATTCAAACAACAAAGTTATCGCAAAACAATACGATATGGTATTTAGAACAACAAATACAAGTTCTTAGAAACTAAGAACATGTACACAAAATGTCTACAAAAGGACTACGATACAACAACCAATACGCAAATAGAAGATAAATAATGTATTCAATCATACATAACACACGATCGCCAACATGACACCAATGACCACTGCAAATCTGATTGAAGACGTTATGAGAATGTTTACATAAACCATTACTCATCTCCTTAAGTATCAACACATCTCGCATAAGAGCTTCACATTCTTCACGGCTTATCTTCAACTCTTCCACAATTTAACTCGGATTTTTCATCTCAAGCCTCTCAGCCTCCCGAGTCACTTCACTTGCCATATTCCTTAGGTTCCTAATCTCCTCCTTTTGCTCACGGATGAGATCTCTTGCCTCCAACAATGCATAATATCGCCACCGTGTGGTTTCTCCATATCAAACCAGCATAAGAAATTGCAAGACTCATACACTTACCAACTTTACGTCCTCTGCCACAAGAATAGAACCTCCGTTCATGATTGTCATCAGTCCAAGCTTTCACGATCTTAGCTAGACACTTGCAACTGTAAGTAATCCCGTTCTCATTTTTGAATCAATGGTTGAAGAACTTGCACTTTGAACCATCTGAACGAAAATCAATTTTCACACATCAAATACATTCTAAAATTTGCACCTTAGTAAATATACACAATAACGAAACCCTACATTTTAGCTACCCATACAAATCATATGAACCCTAAACCTTTAATTTGGTCGAAATTCGTAAAATTGAACCCCAATTTTAACCCTTTGTGCGAAATCAACAAATGTCACCTTCTAGTATAGGTTGAATGTTGCTTCCACCTTGAAGGAGTCTTTCTCTTTTTTTCCTTGGTTGTTTTGCACGTGGAGCAATACCCTAGAATAGAATAAAAGATCCGAAAGTAAGTAAAAAAGCAGAAATAATCAGACATAATGTGAAACAATAAGTGAAAGATTGAATAAATGAACAAGCAATACCTCCTCTAGAAGTTTGCGAGGTCTTCCACGCCTGTTCTTTAGTCCCTCAACAACAACATTCTCAATCATGCATCCACTCTTAATATGTCTAGCCTCTAAGTAGTTGCTGCAATGTGGTACCCTGCCATGTCTTGTTGCCTTTCCTTTGTTCTTCAGATTCTCAAATGGTTCCTTAATTCTATCACGCTTCTTCTTTCTGTCTCTTCTCTATCGAACCTTAGGTAACCCTATTGGAGTCTTGTATGTCTTCCTCCAAAATTTCTCTCCACTGACATGTCTTATGTTGGCAGCATATGTATTCATCAGAAGCTTAATGTAGTAATATTCAACCGCATAGTTGACAGGGTCCTTTTGATTGTCATCTACGACATAAATTGCATGTCTACAAGTAATACCTGACAAAAACAAAAACAAAAACATATTAACTCAATCCACCAACACACTGATAATAGCAACCAAAAAAGAGAAAGCGTACCTGTCAGGTCCCATTTTCTACAAGCACACTCATGTGAAGACAAGGACACTGAATATCCACAATTATTCTCAGTAACCTCATATAGAGTATATGTGTTGTGGTTTGTCTTACAATGCCTATTAGCAACTCTTACCTTCTCCAATAGAGCCATGATGATTGGTGTGAGGACAGTAGTGACCTTATTAGCTTTGAGAGACCTCCATGATTTTCTGTTCATTGCTTGCCTTCTGATATCCTTAAGCATACTAAGATCATGCTTTGATCTGGCAATTTTGATTGTCTTGTTAAATGCTTTTGACAAATTTTCATAGACATCAGCACAATGTGAGTCAGTGGTAAAGAATGCTCTACACCATTTCTCTAGTTCAGTCAGAAGCATAGCTGAATGGGCAGCACGATCATAGTCCTTAACCAACTGCATGTTCTCTTGAAATTCCCCTGCATTGTAGTTGTATGCAACTCTCCAAAATAAATTCTTGTACTCTGACCTTGAGAAAGCCTTCTTCCAAGTAGCATAGATATGTCTGGCACACATCTGATGCTTAGCATTTGGAAGTTCATTAGCTATGGCATTGAGTAAACCCTGCCAAACACTATACAAAAGATAACATATTTTAGTATTTTCAATAATCAATAATCATGTAAGGTTATAATATGTAGTATTTTGAATAATTAATACTTATCAAAAATGATAGTGAGTTTTTCTCTTGTGCCCAAGTCAAGGTCTTCTATGAGTTTCTTCACAAACCAAGTCCAAGTGTATGTGGTTTCACCTTTGACTACTGCACATGCAATTGGAAACATCTTGTTGTGTGCATCTCGACCAACAGCTGCAACCACATTTCCTTTCAACTCCCACTTCAAGAAGCAGCCATCCAAGCCAATTACAGGTCTACAACTATTCTTCCAGGCTCGTCTAAGTGGCTCAAAACAGATGTAGAAGTAGTCAAAGATCTGGACACCATTAAGCTCTGCAGTCTTCAACTCAGTAGTGACACCAAAGTTTGATCTTATGAGCCCAGCTTCGTAGACCCACAATTTCCTAAACTGAATTGCCTAAGCCTCTAGAATTGTGTCCAAGGTCTTCTGCCTCTATAACACTTAGCGATTGACACAAGAATGTTACACCTTGCCTTTATTTTGTCCTTTATCTCATTACCCTGATGAGAGGGACAAAGAAGATGATGGTGATAATAATGAAGATTAGGAATCACTTGTAATCTTCACCTTCATTCTTCATAGATCCACCGTAGTGGATGTTCAGTTTTACTATGTCATTCAGACTGTAAGAAAAGGAAAGAAAGAGAAGAGGATAATTAGCCAACCCGAAAACCATACATTTCGAGTAAATCTAGAAACAATTCAGAGTCAAATCCGTCAATTTCATTTAAAATCGAGCCTCTTAAACATCCCAACCCACTCGAAAAAACATCTTAAATCACTCGAAAACACTTAAATCCACTATACCCATCTTATTGATAACACCATATTTTACACCTTTTTAAGACTTTGTTTTCATAGGTTTTAATCCCACTTTGTATAGTTTTGGGATCTTTTCATACATTTGAGTCTCATTTGGTTTTAACTTGCATTTTAGAAGTCCTAGAGAGTTTTGTGTCGTTTTTGGCTTGCTGGAGCCTTTTTCAGGTGTTTAGGAGTGCTTGGAGCAGCTTGGATCAAAGGAGACACTTGGAGTTCGAAGGAAGAGCGAAAAAGGACCAAAAGGAGCAAAATACACGTCCGATCGGTTTATAACCGATCCCGACAACCGATCAACATTTTCTGATCAAGACGATGTGCCTGAAAGATCCAACCGGAAGAACACCTTGCCCATTGAATTAGACTGGGAGCTCTAAATGAACGTTATGCTAAATTGAGTTAGCTTTCTACTGGAAGTGGTTTCATGTTATTAGCATCAGCGGTTTGGGAGATGCGTTTGATTTAGTGAAGACATGTCTTTACCGAAAAATGCAGCGGCAATCCGAAGCAGCTGAAAGATCATGTCGTATGAAAGCCTTCCCGTACCCGGTTTAATCTCAAATTTGGACACCAGATAGAAAATTGAGTTAGCTTCGCGTGAGCGTTGGATTCGTGTCATTCAGAGCGGTGGTGCAAGAGTTATGGCCGATTTAGTGAAGACATGTCAAGCCGAATTCGTCAAACCGATCGCCAAGGTCGACGCCACCATTTTAACAAGCGAGATCGGTTACAAACCGATCCCCATAACCGATGCCGGCACTTTAGCGACCCATTTTTGTATTTAAGTCATTTTTGTCCAATAAAAACATAAGTCTTCTTCTATAATTTGTGTGTGACGACCCAAGAACTCTCTCTAGAGTTTCTTGGGTTGTTTTTCATGTATAATCCACACCTTTGAAGATTTCTTCAATCTTGTTTCATATTATCTTTATTTGATTCTTCTTCTATCTTTTAATTGGTTTAGATTTGGGATTCTTGTTGTTTTTGTGAGTTGACTTTTTTGTGTTCTTCATGTTCTTAGTATGTTCTTGGTGTTCTTGTGAATAGTTTTTTGTTGGATCATGATTAGGCTTGATTTGGATGGTTTGATGATTGCTTGTTGATGTTTAGGCTTAGATAATCATTTGTTCACATGTTTAGAAGTGATCTTAATGCTAGAGTTGAATTAGCTACTCAATTTCTAGATCATGGTCGATTTACACTCGGAAGAGGTTTGATAGATTTTCTAGAAGATTTCTAAACGTGCTTTTCATTCTTAACCGGTGGTCATCGTGATTAAGGTGAATTGTTGGCTTAAAAAGGACTTACGTTTTATGCTTGTTGATAATTTGGTTGCAATTGAGAGATTAGCTAATTCAAATTATCAATAAAGGGTTTAGCATCACGGGAGTGAGTTAAGCTACTAGTGTGTGTTCCTTGCCAAAGATTGAATGTTCATTGAATGTTTATGCATCACTAGTAATTTGTCTTGATGGTTAGATGATGGTGATTTAGGATGATCTTTGTTAATTCTTTCACTTAGGTTCTTAGGTTGGTTCTTATTGCTAGATTTGATAAGATAAACCAAAGTTTAGTACTACACCTAGATTAGGTAGTTCTAGTTTGGCGTGACAAACCGAACTAAAGCTACACCCTAGGATTTTTGGTCTCGTCCCATGCTTTAGGGAAGAGATTCGAGTAAGCGGTGTTAGTGCTAGATTATGTTTGTTCATTCGAGTCTTGAACTTAGGCATTTCACACCCGGAAGGAGTTAGATGAATTGCTTGAACCGAATCTTTTGTGAGCTTTGCATATCCTAGCCAATTGGCAATTGATGTCTAGGGTGTTTAGTGAACAATTGGACTTGTGATTAATGCTCATCGATTATTTTTGATTGCAAACGGAAGTTTATGATAATCGAGTAATCGATGAAGAGATTGATACCACGGGAGTGGGTTAGTCTTATGATTGTGTTCCATGTTCTAAGATAGCGTTTAATGCTTCCGAATGAATCTTAATTGTTAATCATCTATTCGATAGTTTAAGCCATGATCCAACGTTTTCTCTTTGTGTTTTATTTTCTTTCTTTTATTTTCTTTCTTGCATTTTGATCTCTTTCTTCTTTCTTTTTATAAATAAACCATTTTGTACGTTTTGCTCTAGCTTAGTTTGTTTCTCGTATCTTTGGTGTGTAATCTTTATTCTCTGTGGGATCGATCCTAAAGTGCTACAATGACATACCGTTATGATTGCGGTAGTGTGCACATTAGGTTAATTGGTGCGGGTAAAAACACACGAAATCAATTATCGAACCCCAAATTTCCCGACTCAAACACCAAGTAAACCCAGAACATATATGACCTCAAATCCACTCCATAGAAATGTCGTATACTATCCTTACCTCATTTCGAAACCAACGCATCCGTTTCTCAGCTTCGATTGTGTCGCACCTTCACTCTCTCTCTGATTTTTTTGTGTGTTTACAACAACCCTAGATTTCTAAATCGATTTGGGGTTTTTCTTTTAAACGCCACACGATTGGACAAATTAAAAAGACGGTGCACGTTTTTAATTTTTTCAACGATTTCAACTAACATTTAATGGGGTTAACTATTCCGTCAACGGGAATGACGGTGTGTAACAACCACCGTAGTTTGAGGGTTTAAAGTGTGAGTGTTGCCACCTTGAATGACTAAATGTACGTTTTTTAATCTCAAAGTTTAAAGTGTAAGTCGTTGCCACTTTGGAAGTTTTTTTATGTAGTTTTTCCTTTAAACAATTTGAGTGAAAGGTGGATATCATCTAATACATGTAGGCCTGTCAAGCGGTTCGGATCCGCCACGCCTGACCCGACCCGCCGCGGGTTTGGTTTTTTTTTTTTTTTTTTTTTACCCGCTGACCCGCGAGCACCATATCGTCAACCCGCCCCACATTAGTCAAGCGGGTCTGGCGGGTAACCCACGGATTATGGAAAAAAAAAAAGAGGGAGGCGAGAGATCCCGAGAGAGAGAGAGAGAGAGAGAGAGAGAGAGAGAGAGAGAGAGAGAGAGAGAGAGAGAGAGAATGGCGTCATCATTGTCGAGAGGAGAGATGGAGAAGATGGGAATCGGTCAGGTGAAAGCGTTGAAGGAGCAAGCGGATCTGGATTCCGCACAGTCACCGACCGCCTCGATTCCGCCGCCGCAGCTCTCAACGATCATGAGCGTGAAAGAGAGAGGGAGGCGAGTGTGAGGTGAGAGAGGGAGAGGAAGAGGGAGAAAGAGGGAGGTGAGAGGAAGAGAGAGGGAGGTGAGAGAAAGAGAGGAAAAGGTAGGCGGAGCATCTCATTCGATGCTTCTCTATAAACATGCTTAGACACCTTTGCAGTCTTCGTAGTTCCTTCCTCATTGATAACCGGCTGAATCTCAGCTTGACCCTCTACCCACGACTTATAATCTTTGCAGACTGAAAGATGTTTAGTCAGGCTTGAAGTCCCTGACTTTGTTGGGCATTGAAATTCCTTATGGCAATAGTTGCAATTACATTTGTTCCGACTTTCTTTTGTTCTTGTGAAATGCGCCCATGCGTCAGACCTTGTAGGGAGTATTCTCTTGATTTTAGCTGGCTGAGAAGTTGCTCCACTCGCTCCAGCTGATTCTTTACGTTTGCCTCTACTATCCGGTTTGTTAAACTCCTCTTCCTCATCTTCCCGATTTGGATGTGATGTTGAATCCATCTGAAAAGAATAAGTTAAAGTTTAACTGTTACACAAATAACAAAAAAATGCAGCCTGTGATGTTCAAAATTTTGAAAACAACAAGTTGAAAAACAAACAGCTCATTGACACGAAAAAATTATATTAAGAAACAGAGCCAAAAATCGTTAAACAAAGTTGAAACAAACAGTTTGTATAGAAAAAAACAATGACATGACACTACTAAAACCATTTTGAAGAATCATTAGATATGCATTTCGATTTGAAATGAGAATCCACATATAGAAACCATAAACGAATAAAGTGTTGTATCAGAACAAGGAATACTTATTCAAAACTTGACAATCCGTCAATAAGATAAACTGACTTGATCGTAATTATTAGTTTCATAAAAATAGCTGAAATTATTAGTTTCAGACAAACTGTTAATCATCTAAAAAAAAAGAAAATTATAATCATAAAATAAATTAATTAAAAAATTAAATAAAAAGAGTAAACTAATTTATGATTGAAGCACGACAAACAAACAAATCCAAACAACAAACGTATTTGATGATGAATAAAGAACATTTTATGATAAACCTGCAAATGATGTCGATAAGCCTACTAATCAATAATCACTAAGCCATCCGTAAATCCAGAACTAAGATGATTAGTCTTCAATCCCTTCGAAGAGGGAGAGAGAGAGAGAGAAAGGGATTGAAGATGGATTCTCCATATTCAAAACTTGACACAAGCGAAACAACTCATTAACAAAGCTAAAGACTCTGAGAGTGCAAGTTTTTTTTTTGACTTCATAAAGCACTTGGAGACTCCAAGTTGGAGTCAGTCTTATATCCTACGAGAAACTCATCTTACAAACACTAAATTAGCAATTCCCTAGAGTAGCATCTGGATTTCAAAGCTAAGCATGACTTCATAAAGCACTTCGATACTCACTGGATCCTCTGTATCAAATTCTAGAAAAAAATCTAGTTTCTAAAAATTAATTCGATGTTCGAGCAAGACAAACCATAGAATCAATCATGCACAGAGTTAAAGAAACAAAAGTCAAACAACAGATCGGTTCGAGCAAGACAAACCATAGACCAGACATGAACATCCCCAAAATAATCAATTAAAAGGTGAAGAACGACGAAGAAGATGAACTGAGGAAGAGGTGAAGAACTTACTGGTGATCGATTCCTCGAATCCTCAGACGGAGTAGCCGGTGAGGAGAAACGCCCAATTTGGTGTGCCAGTTTGAGTAATTGAGATTACTCCTTCACATACTTGTAATCTTCACCTTCATTCTTCATAGATCCACCATAGTGGATGTTCAGTTTTACTATGTCATTCAGACTGTAAGAAAAGGAAAGAAAGAGAAGAGGATAATTAGCCAACCCGAAAACCATACATTTCGAGTAAATCTAGAAATAATTCAGAGTCAAATCCGTCAATTTCATTTAAAATCGAGCCTCTTAAACATTCCAACCCACTCGAAAAAACATCTTAAATCACTCGAAAACACTTAAATCCACTATACCCAGCTTATCGAACCCCAACTTTCCCGACTCAAACACCAAGTAAACCCAGAACATATATGACTTCAAATCCACTCCATAGAAATGTCGTATACTATCCTTACCTCATTTCGAAACAACGCATCCGTTTCTCAGCTTCGATTGTGTCGCACCTTCGTTTTCTCAATTTCACTCTCTCTCTGATTTTTGTGTGTGTTTACAACAACCCTAGATCTCTAAATCGATTTGGGGGTTTTCCTTTTAAAAGTCACACGCTTACACACGTGTGGGATAGACAAATTTAAAAGACGGTACACGTTTTTATTTTTTTTCAACGGTTTCAACTATTCCGTCAACGGGAATGACGGTGTGTAACAACCACCGTAGTTTGAGGGTTTGAAGTGTGAGTGTTGCCACCTTGAATGACTAAATGTACATTTTTTAATCTCAAAGTTTAAAGCGTAAGTCGTTGCCACTTTGGAAGTTTTTTTTATGTAGTTTTCCCGTTAAACAATTTGTAGGGCTGGGCGTTCGGGTACCCGTTCGGGTTCGGGTCGGGTATTTCGGGTTTAGGCTCATAGGACCCGTTCGGGTATTTTAAGATATCGGGTCGGGTTCGGTTCGGTACTAATCGGGTTCGGTTCGGGTTTGGTTATAACCGAAGTAACTATTGTTTCGGGTAAGTTCGGGTATAATCGGGTAATTTCGGGTATTTTACCCGAACTATGAATAAAACCCATAATTCAACAAAGAAACATAGAAATAAAAATTCATAAATTCCAAAGCATATTCTTAAAGTCTTAAAGAGATAAAATCCATAAATTCCAAAGCATATTGTTAAAGTCTTAAAGAGATAGAGTAAAATAAATCAAAAGCATTCCAAATATCTTGTGATATAAAACAAAAACTCATATTGGAAATAACCAAAAATTTTAACAAATTATTGACTATATATTGTGAAAGGCTGCCTTCCTTTCAACAAACATCTGAACGATGTCTTTGGTTGATGTCCTTTTTGAGTGCGGCTTGGGCAGATTGACCTTTACAAATAAACATAGAGTTAGTAACAAAAAAAAATATAAGAACATACAAATTAAATGATACAAATATAAACT